>CM035813.1:55705502-56103002 GCA_020458035.1 Magallana ariakensis
AAAATAATGAAAAACATTGAGAGTATGGAAAAACACAAAAACAGATCAACAAATAATTTACAAGTGCCGTAAATTGGGTGGAAGGTATTGCATGTCCTCAAAACAAGTGAGAGTAGGGACATCAGTACCAAAAGCAATGAAAAAAGTATTAAATGAACAAGAGATAATAGAGATCACGTGCAATATCTTAAGCATCTGCAAGTGAAAAGGTATGTACAAGAGAGACGCATTTTTTATAAACACGTACATGTACCTCCTAAATGAAAAAGTAAAGAGGTAAGCACACATGTGATAAAAGACAAATACAATAGCACACGTGTTTGACATTGTAGGAACATCTAAGCAAAACATGATTGAGATCTGTACAATTGCTATAAAAAAAACTGATTGGCTCTGAACTTGGTTTGGTTGACATAGGAAGGGAGACATAATGATATTAGATTTACACGGTCTGTCCAAAGGCGAAGCGCGCACTAGTCGGTGTTGCAAGCGGCAGCGGCAGCATAGCTTGAATGGCGGGTTTTACCAGTTGCCGAAAGTTTATTTACATCTTATTCGGAGCAAATGGTGATTTTCTTATCATTGTTAGGTTTAACAATTATTTTCCCGTCATTAGTCCAGCAGGAAGATGCAAGTCCTGTTTTGACAGCTACACGGGCCTTCTTAAACAGCAGGGCCCTGAGTCTTGTAAGAGCCTCGTTAACGAATATTTTGTAATTGTTCGTCGGGTTTGTGTTGAAGCTCTTTAAAGGAAGTGAACATAAAAAAAAATTATCATGGGCTCAAATTTGTCTGTTTGATGTATATATTGATATCGGAAAACCATTTAGACATAGCTTTCCTCAGTAAGAAGATATATCACTTAGAATAACTAATTCTTGCAATCCATGAAGGCTGCCATATTGTTAAAATCATTACCTCCCTGCTGGGTTATCTCTAAGCATCTAAGAGAGGGCAGCACTGATGCTGACGTCAGTGAGACACATTGCATCTTTACACACACTTAGTAACTGAGATAAAATGTCATCATCAAAATGTGAATTGAAACTTAAAATGAATGTAAAGAGTTGTCATTTTGAAACAAGGTTTATGGAGGAAGATTTTAGATCTCAGAATGATGCATTCCCACCAGGCACCAGCTCTGCAGTTAATGTGACATTTAACTAGAATGGAATGTACCTGGATCAGTGTTACTGTGACCTATTTTTCTTGCACTCGGGAATTTCTTAATTTGTTGTTATGAGTTTGAACATTATGTGCGCTACATAAATGAGCACACATGGTGCATTGCTCAGCATCCTGATTTTTAAAATGTGACTTAGTTCTGTTATTCTTCTTACAGCATAAACGGAAGCGGCATATGTATCATCAAGATTTAATCTAATTAAGATAAAAACAAATCAAAGAGGAAGATTTCTAGAGTATTTAAATTAAAAGTAATGGTAAGAAACCCCACAAAGAAAATGAAATTACATTTTTACATTTATTTGAAATCTACAAAGAACATTTTATTTATGAAAACACTGACTGCCACATATCCGTACAAACATCTGGAATGCCATGGTCTCATATTTCACAAATTATCTAATTTTATTTTTGCACAAATCATGTGTAGTTACCTAAGGTTCAGTTATAGAAATATACTGAATCCTTGTCCTCTCATGACAGTACAAAATTTTGCTGCACATCCAGGCATAATTTTTCTTTGTAACTTTTATCAACTCTGCATAAACATTGACCCAGTTTTATCATTGACCCAGTCACCAGCAGCAATGTGGCTTATCTACGTCAGAGAACAGATGCATGCTGGGAAAAAATGGATAACCTCCATAAACTTCTCACTGAGAGTGTTAAATTGATAAAATCTCATGATAAAAATAAACAAAAAGGTCACAGTCCTCATTTCTAAGTTTTAAAAGTCTTTTAAAATTTATTAAGCAACAATTATTTTTTTCATGTTCACTTCCTTTAAGTTCTTCTTATTCTTAAAAACAGCGTCACGGTCTCAATATCTTGTGAAGCGCACAATGATGTCACTAGGTCGAGACTTCGAACCTTGTGGAGGTCCCAAACGATGGGAATTACTAATCGAGTATCGATCAAGAGTAACTTCAGTGGATTTTAGAATGTAGTTGTTGACAGTATTTAGAACAAGTTGTTCAGTATCTTCATTGTGTTGTTCAGGAATTCCAGAAAATTTCAAGCAGTTTTTCCGACTGTATTGTTCGAGATCGTCTACTCGGGTGACCATAGGACTTCCCATCACACTTTGGGGTCCTACATATATAATATTTTAATTTTTAACAATGAAAAGCCCCATATATTTTAGCATGATTATTGTTTTTTTCAAACTAGATGACATCTCGTGCAAGCGCAGAATTAACACTTTACACATTAAGAGGCAGTATCACAAACTATGAAGCTTTTCACAGAAACTCAAAGATCATACATATCCTTTTTATTAGCGGTGTAGTATACACACGATGCTACTCGGTACTACACACACGCCGCTACTCGGTAGTATACACACACCGTTACACGGTAGTATACACACGCCGCTTCTCAGAAGTATAAACACACCGCTACTCGGTAGTATACACACGCCGCTTCTCGGTAGTGTACACACACCGCTACTCGGTAGTATACACACGCCGCTTCTCGGTAGTGTACACACACCGCTATTCGGTAGTATACACACGGCTACTCGGTAGTATACACACGCCGCTACTCGGTACTACACACACGCCGCTACTCGGTAGTATACACACGCCGGTGTAGTATATTCACACGGCTACTCGGTAGTATACACACACCGCTACTCGGTAGTATACACACACCGGTGTAAATAAAGAGACTCTCTTGAAGATAATATGGGTAAGCCAGTGATGATTCTTGCTGCATAGAGTTGAACTTTTTCTAATTTTTCGATATCTTGAAACGAACAACCATCCCAGACAACAGAGCAGTATTCAATTAAAGGTCGAAAAAAAGTCATGTACATTTTTGATAAAGTATTTCTACCTATGCTAAATTTGAGCTTCTTCAACAGGCCTAATCTTTGGTATGCATTTTTAACAATATTATCGATATACTCAGACCAACAAAGGTTATAACAAAAAAGTAATCCCAGGTGTTTGTGTGATGAAACATATTCTATTCGACTATTTTGAAATTGGAGTTTGGGAATGTAAAAATTTGTTTTAAGTGTAAAAAATATTGCTTTTGTTTTGGATGGATTAAATTTTAACAGCCAATTGGATGACAGTTTTCTAGGACTTTTAGATCATGATTCAAGACATATTCAATATTGGCAGCATTGTATGAAGAAGATTGTAAAGAATTATCATCAGCAAACAGTCTACACAGTGAAAGCATATTTTCTGACACATCGTTAACATACATCAAAAATAGAAGAGGGCCAAGAACTGTCATCTATAGCTTTAACAATACTGTGATATGTTTCTAGCAACTGATATAAAGTTGAAGGGCCAGGCAAAAAACCAGCTTGATATTTATAAAATAAATTGTTTTTAATAAAATAATTGTAGACATGTTTGAAAATAATTCTTTCCATAATTTTGCTAACACAGCTCAAGAGTGATACAGGTCTGTAGTTTGTTGCTACAGAAGGATCGTCCTTTTTAAACAGTGGTAATACATTAATTATATTATAAATTTCTCCAAAAAGTGGAATCGGCATGCGGTGGACGGTAAACGCAGCATAAGAGTAGTCGCGAGGTGAGATTATCAATTTCTATCCAAATACATTCAGTATTAGCTGATTCGAGATCAATACGTCTTCGAGATCGTATATTGTTACTAGTATAGATAATGACCCCACCCCCATAAGAATTTCAATCTTTTCTAAAAACGATATCAAAACCGTCTAGCAGTATGTCATTATTTGATATTTTGTGATAAAGATGCGTTTCTGTAAAACACGCAATATCGAAATCACTAACTATGGCGTTAAGGGAATCTATTTTGTTTGTAATACTTCGAACGTTTAAATGAATAATATCAACTACACTTTCGCTAGTAGGGCCTGGATTAGTTTCAATGTCACCTGATACTATTAGAACTAATGAATAAAAGTACATGAACAAAAAGATGTATAAAGTGATACCATAAACAATATGAAAGCTACTAAAACTACACATTCTCATCAACATATTAATAAATGACAAGATATGTTGTGATTTGAAAAAAACGAAAATTTCTAAACGAATAACCTGCCTACACGCAGAGTAAATATTACCTATTGCGGCTCGATATTGCTCAATACAGTTACCCATTATCTAGTGTCTTTGATTCATTAATTACTTTATTGCCGCAACAAGGAAATTTTTGAAAACATGTACATAATATGATTGAGCTAATTCCAAAAAAATCAAATACTGTTGACAGTTGTTGTTATGAATATAACTGAAATAAGCAAAAAAGTGCAAAATAATTAAAAACATTGAGAGTATGGAAAAACACATAAACAGATCAACAAATAATTTACAAGTGCCGTAAACTGGGTGGAAGGTATTGCATGTCCTCCAAACAAGTGAGAGTAGGACATCAGTACCAAAAGCAATGAAAAAAGTATTAAATAAACAAGAGATAATAGAGATCACGTGCAATATCTTAAGCATCTGCAAGTGAAAAGGTATGTACAAGAGAGGCGCATTTTTTATAAACACGTACATGTACCTCCTAAATGAAAAAGTAAAGAGGTAAGCACACATGTGATAAAAGACAAATACAATAGCACACGTGTTTGACATTGTAGGAACATCTAAGCAAAACATGATTGAGTTCTGTACAATTGCTATAAAAAAACTATTTGGCTCTGAACTTGGTTTGGTTGACATAGGAAGGAGACATAATGATATTAGATTTACACGGTCTGTCCAAAGGCGAAGCGCGCACTAGTCGGTGTTTGCAAGCGGCAGCGGCAGCATAGCTTGAATGGCGGGTTTTACCAGTTGCCGAAAGTTTATTTATATCTTATTCGGAGCGAATGGTGATTTTCTTATCATTGTTAGGTTTAACAATTATTTTCCCGTCATTAGTCCAGCAGGAAGATGCAAGTCCTGTTTGACAGCTACACGGGCCTTCTTAAACAGCAGGGCCCTGAGTCTTGTAAGAGCCTCGTTAACGAATATTTTGTAATTGTTCGTCGGGTTTGTGTTGAAGCTCTTTAAAGGAAGTGAACATGAAAAAATTATCATGGGCTCAAATTTGTCTGTTTGATGTATATATTGATATCGGAAAACCATTTAGACATAGCTTTCCTCAGTAAGAAGATATGTCACTTAGAATAACTAATTCTTGCAATCCATGAAGGCTGCCATATTGTTAAAATCATTACCTCCCTGCTGGGTTATCTCTAAGCATCTAAGAGAGGGCAGCACTGATGCTGACGTCAGTGAGACACATTGCATCTTTACACACACTTAGTAACTGAGATAAAATGTCATCATCAAAATGTGAATTGAAACTTAAAATGAATGTAAAGAGTTGTCATTTTGAAACAAGGTTTATGGAGGAAGATTTTAGATCTCAGAATGATGCATTCCCACCAGGCACCAGCACTGCAGTTAATGTGACATTTAACTAGAATGGAATGTCCCTGGATCAGTGTTACTGTGACCTATTTTTCTTGCACTCGGGAATTTCTTAATTTGTTGTTATGAGTTTGAACATTATGTGCGCTACATAAATGAGCACACATGGTGCATTGCTCAGCATCCTGATTTTTAAAATGTGACTTAGTTCTGTTATTCTTCTTACAGCATAAACGGAACCGGCATATGTATCATCAAGATTTAATCTAATTAAGATAAAAACAAATCAGAGAGGAAGATTTCTAGAGTATTTAAATTAAAAGTAATGATAAGAAACCCCACAAAGAAAATGAAATTACATTTTTACATTTATTTGAAATCCACAAAGAGCATTTTATTTATGAAAACACTGACTGCCACATCTCCGTACAAACATCTGGAATGCCATGGTCTCATATTTCACAAATTATCTATTTTTATTTCTGCACAAATCATGTGTAGTTACCTAAGGTTCAGTTATAGAAATATACTGAATCCTTGTCCTCTCATGACAGTACAAAATTTTGCTGCACATCCAGGCATAATTTTTCTTTGTAACTTTTATCAACTCTGCATAAACATTGACCCAGTTTTATCATTGACCCAGTCACCAGCAGCAATGTGGCTTATCTACGTCAGAGAACAGATGCATGCTGGGAAAAAATGGATAACCTCCATAAACTTCTCACTGAGAGTGTTAAATTGATAAAATCTCATGATAAAAATAAACAAAAAGGTCACAGTCCTCATTTCTAAGTTTTAAAAGTCTTTTAAAATTTATTAAGCAACAATTATTTTTTTCATGTTCACTTCCTTTAAGTTCTTCTTATTCTTAAAAACAGCGTCACGGTCTCAATATCTTGTGAAGCGCACAATGATGTCACTAGGTCGAGACTTCGAACCTTGTGGAGGTCCCAAACGATGGGAATTACTAATCGAGTATCGATCAAGAGTAACTTCAGTGGATTTTAGAATGTAGTTGTTGACAGTATTTAGAACAAGTTGTTCAGTATCTTCATTGTGTTGTTCAGGAATTCCAGAAAATTTCAAGCAGTTTTTCCGACTGTATTGTTCGAGATCGTCTACTCGGGTGACCATAGGACTTCCCATCACACTTTGGGGTCCTACATATATAATATTTCAATTTTTTTTTAACAATGAAAAGCCCCATATATTTTAGCATGATAATTGTTTTTTCAAAACTAATTGATATCTCGTGCAAGCGCAGGAATTAACACTTTACACATTTAGAGGCAGTTTCACAAACTATGAAGCTTTATACAGAAACTCAAAAATCATACATATCCTTTTTATTAGCTAAATTTAATGACTATCTACACTGTTTTAATAAAACATGTTTATAAAATTTGTTAGATGATTTAAACACGCTATATTTCCCGATTACTGACACCATGACAACGGAGATAATCAGGAGTATATTTTAATGAGTTTGGTGTGTTTTTTAATTGTCAATTACATTAAAACTAAAAATGACACATAAATGTTTACAACATGACATGTTATTTTTTTATCTGTTGAAAATTAATACATAACCAGAACCTTAGAAATTAAGAAATTTACTATATATTCTAACAACTTAAAGGATGACTGCACTTAAGGACATGCGATATTTGCGAGAAAATAAACTTTTAAAAGAAGAATTTTTTTTTTTAATTGAAGAAATGGTCAACATCTAAACTGCAACTTTACGTAATTACGTTAAATAAAAGTATGTTGTTACGACGTACGAATTTGTTTTCATAGGCGGGGTCTTGAATCTCCATACGATAATGAGGACGCCCACTTTTATATAAAATCTTTCCATATATTAATCAATTTCATTGCAATTTGCCTATCAAACCCTTATCCAAAAATGATTCTCTTACAAATTTAAAGGGTGAATTTAGTTTTAACTGTTTATTGATAATCTTTACATTTTGGTTTACATTCAGCTCTCTAACAATTCGACTGATTACTCATGATTTGAATGAACACAGAATCTAAATTCGAATCAGTTGGTTTAATTTATATTTGCTCCAACTGAATAATGTTAATTACTTATTATTCTGAGGGCAACATTTAATATTTGATCTGATTTTTTTACCTAAAGACATAAAGCTTTTACTGTTCAATGATACCTTTTACATTTATTTTTACATTCAGTTTTCTATCAATTCGACTTATTTACTCGTTAATTCATTAAATACACGCAGAGTCAAATTCAAATCAATTGGTTTAATTTTCATTTGCTCAAACTGAATCATGTTAATTACTTATTCAGAGGGCAACATCTAATTTTTGGCCTGATTTTTTGACCTGAAAACAGTGCGTCAATCAAAACAATTTATTTTACATTTCATTTGTTTTCATCTCATTAACATTTCTGTATAAAAATGATATTCTATAACAAGCACTTTAGAACCACTTTGATTTTTTATAAGCAAAATATTAAAACCAAACATTTACAAAAAGATTAGGTGAAAAATCTGATAAAAATCACCTAAAACAATATATCAATCGCAATATCGAACACGATTGCATCTGCTAATTTCTTAAATCTGATGAATGAATAAAAATCAAGATCATCACTTTTAATTGATATGTATAATGTTTCATTGTTCATTCATTTCTATCAGTACTTTCATTACACTGACTTAATTTATTTGGTTGATTCGATACAAAAATCATTACAACTAATTTCGTTGTAATTGCATTCAATGTTGTTGCATTTTATACGAGCTACATGTGCTTGAGAACGTTTTGGTTCATATTCTGATAAAACGTGCTAATGTTTTTCTTTTTTTTCCACCCCATGATGGTGAGGCATAAACCCTTTCCATATATAAATCAATTTTTTTTTTATTTTTACAGCTCCCAAATTTGAGTCATAACATCTTTCCAAGGCATATATTAATCAATTTCATTGCATGTGCCTATCAAACGCTTATCCAAAATGATGGTCTTACAACTTTAAAGGGTGATTTTAGTGTTAACTGTTTTTTTATACTCTTAACATTTTGTTTTACATTCAGCTCTCTAACAATTCGACTAATTACTCATTATTTAAATGAACCCAGAATCCAAATTCGAATCCGTTGGTTTAATTTCTATTTGCTCTAACTGAATAATGTTTATTACTTATTCTGAGGGCAACATATAATATTTGATCTGATTTGTTTACCTTTAGACATTAAGTTTTTACCGTTCATTGACACTTTTTACATTTATTCTTACATTCCCCTTTCTATCAATTCGACTGATTTACTCGTTAAATCATTAAATGCACACATAGTACAAATTCAAATCAGTTGGTTTAATTTTATTTTCTGAATCTTAATCATGTTAATTACTTATTTTAAGGGCAACATATAAGTTTTGGCCTGATTTTTTGACCTGAAAACAGTGCGTCAATCAAAACAAAATTCCTTACATTTTATTTCTTTTGGTCTCATTAACATTTCATTAAAAAAGTGATATTTTTTATAGGAAAATATCAAAACCAAACATTTACAAAACGATTAGGTAAAAAATCTGATACAAATCACCCAAAACAATATACAAAAATCATTACAAACTAATTTCGTTGTAATTGCATTCCATGTTGTTGCATTTTATACTTGCTACTTGTACTTGAAAACGTTTTTGTTCAATTTCTTATAAAATGTTCTTAATTTTTTTCTTATTTTTCAGGACGATCTGGTGAGTTACAAAATATTTCCATATATTAATCAATTTCATTGCAATTTGCCTATCAAACGCTTATCCAAAATGATGGTCTTACAACTTTGAAGGGTGAATTTAGTTTAAACTGTTTTTTGATACTCTTAACATTTTTTTTATATTTTAAGCTGTCTATCACTTCGACTAATTACTAATGATTTAAATGAACCCAGAATTCAAATTCAAATCAGTTGGTTTAATTTGAATTTGCTCTAACTGAATAATGTTAATTACTTATTAATTGCTTATTCTGAGGGCAACAAATAATATTTGATTTGATTTTTGACCTGAAGACATTAAGTTTTTACTGTTCATTGATACTTTTTTCAGTTTTCTATCAATTCGACTGAATTACTCGTTAATTCATTAAATGCACACAGAGTCCAAATTCAAATCAATTGGTTTAATTTTCATTTGCTCAAACTCAATCATGTCTAAATTTAATTACTTATTCTGAGGGCAACATATAAGTTTTGGACTGATTGTTTCACCTGGGAACAGTGCGTCGATTAAAACAACAATATTTACATTAATTTGTTTTGATCGGACTCTGGTGTTTCAAACCATCTGGGTTTGGCGCTGACCATAGGACTTCCCATCACACTTTGGGGTCCTACATATATAATATTTTAATTTTTTTAACAATGAAAAGCCCCATATATTTTAGCATGATTATTGTTTTTTTCAAAACTAGATGACATCTCGTGCAAGCGCAGAAATTAACACTTTACACATTAAGAGGCAGTATCACAAACTATGAAGCTTTTCACAGAAACTCAAAGATCATACATATCCTTTTTATTAGAAGTGTAGTATACACACGATGCTACTCGGTACTACACACACGCCGCTACTCGGTAGTATACACACACCGTTACTCGGTAGTATACACACACCGCTACTCAGAAGTATAAACACACCGCTACTCGGTAGTATACACACGCCGCCTCTCGGTAGTGTACACACACCGCTATTCGGTAGTATACACACGGCTACTCGGTAGTATACACACGCCGCTTCTCGGTAGTGTACACACACCGCTACTCGGTAGTATACACACGCCAGTTCTCGGTAGTGTACACAACCGCTACTCGGTAGTATACACACGCCGCTACTCGGTACTACACACACGCCGCTACTCGGTAGTATACACACGCCGGTGTAGTATATACACACGGCTACTCGGTAGTATACACACACCGCTACTCGGTAGTATACACACACCGGTGTAAATAAAGAGACTCTCTTGAAGATTATATGGGTAAGCCAGTGATGATTCTTGCTGCATAGAGTTGAACTTTTTCTAATTTTTCGATATCTTGAAACGAACAACCATCCCAGACAACAGAGCAGTATTCAATTAAAGGTCGAATAAAAGTCATGTACATTTTTGATATAAAGTATTTCTACCTATGCTAAATTTGAGCTTCTTCAACAGGCCTAATCTTTGGTATGCATTTTTAACAATATTATCGATATACTCAGACCAACAAAGGTTATAACAAAAAAGTAATCCCAAGTGTTTGTGTGATGAAACATATTCTATTCGACTATTTTGAAATTGGAGTTTGGGAACGTAAAAATTTGTTTTAAGTGTAAAAAATATTGCTTTTGTTTTGGATGGATTAAATTTTAACAGCCAATTGGATGACCAGTTTTCTAGGACTTTTAGATCATGATTCAAGACATATTCAATATTGGCAGCATTGTATGAAGAAGATTGTAAAGAATTATCATCAGCAAACAGTCTACACAGTGAAAGCATATTTTCTGACACATCGTTAACATACATCAAAAATAGAAGAGGGCCAAGAACTGTCATCTATAGCTTTAACAATACTGTGATATGTTTCTAGCAACTGATATAAAGTTGAAGGGCCAGGCAAAAAACCAGCTTGATATTTATAAAATAAATTGTTTTTAATAAAATAATTGTAGACATGTTTGAAAATAATTCTTTCCATAATTTTGCTAACACAGCTCAAGAGTGATACAGGTCTGTAGTTTGTTGCTACAGAAGGATCGTCCTTTTTAAACAGTGGTAATACATTAATTATATTATAAATTTCTCCAAAAAGTGGAATCGGCATGCGGTGGACGGTAAACGCAAGAGATAATAGAGATCACGTGCAATATCTTAAGCATCTGCAAGTGAAAAGGTATGTACAAGAGAGACGCATTTTTTATAAACACGTACATGTACCTCCTAAATGAAAAAGTAAAGAGGTAAGCACACATGTGATAAAAGACAAATACAATAGCACACGTGTTTGACATTGTAGGAACATCTAAGCAAAACATGATTGAGTTCTGTACAATTGCTATAAAAAAAACTGATTGGCTCTGAACTTGGTTTTGTTGACATAGGAAGGGAGACATAATGATATTAGATTTACACGGTCTGTCCAAAGGCGAAGCGCGCACTAGTCGGTGTTGCAAGCGGCAGCGGCAGCATAGCTTGAATGGCGGGTTTTACCAGTTGCCGAAAGTTTATTTATATCTTATTCGGAGCGAATGGTGATTTTCTTATCATTGTTAGGTTTAACAATTATTTTCCCGTCATTAGTCCAGCAGGAAGATGCAAGTCCTGTTTTGACAGCTACACGGGCCTTCTTAAACAGCAGGGCCCTGAGTCTTGTAAGAGCCTCGTTAACGAATATTTTGTAATTGTTCGTCGGGTTCGTGTTGAAGCTCTTTAAAGGAAGTGAACATGAAAAAATTATCATGGGCTCAAATTTGTCTGTTTGATGTATATATCGGAAAACCATTTAGACATAGCTTTCCTCAGTAAGAAGATATGTCACTTAGAATAACTAATTCTTGCAATCCATGAAGGCTGCCATATTGTTAAAATCATTACCTCCCTGCTGGGTTATCTCTAAGCATCTAAGAGAGGGCAGCACTGATGCTGACGTCAGTGAGACACATTGCATCTTTACACACACTTAGTAACAGAGATAAAATGTCATCATCAAAATGTGAATTGAAACTTAAAATGAATGTAAAGAGTTGTCATTTTGAAACAAAGTTTATGGAGGAAGATTTTAGATCTCAGAATGATGCATTCCCACCAGGCACCAGCACTGCAGTTAATGTGACATTTAACTAGAATGGAATGTCCCTGGATCAGTGTTACTGTGACCTATTTTTCTTGCACTCGGGAATTTCTTAATTTGTTGTTATGAGTTTGAACATTATGTGCGCTACATAAATGAGCACACATGGTGCATTGCTCAGCATCCTGATTTTTAAAATGTGACTTAGTTCTGTTATTCTTCTTACAGCATAAACGGAACCGGCATATGTATCATCAAGATTTAATCTAATTAAGATAAAAACAAATCAGAGAGGAAGATTTCTAGAGTATTTAAATTAAAAGTAATGGTAAGAAACCCCACAAAGAAAATGAAATTACATTTTTACATTTATTTGAAATCTACAAAGAGCATTTTATTTATGAAAACACTGACTGCCACATCTCCGTACAAACATCTGGAATGCCATGGTCTCATATTTCACAAATTATCTATTTTTATTTCTGCACAAATCATGTGTAGTTACCTAAGGTTCAGTTATAGAAATATACTGAATCCTTGTCCTCTCATGACAGTACAAAATTTTGCTGCACATCCAGGCATAATTTTTCTTTGTAACTTTTATCAACTCTGCATAAACATTGACCCAGTTTTATCATTGACCCAGTCACCAGCAGCAATGTGGCTTATCTACGTCAGAGAACAGATGCATGCTGGGAAAAAATGGATAACCTCCATAAACTTCTCACTGAGAGTGTTAAATTGATAAAATCTCATGATAAAAATAAACAAACAGGTCACAGTCCTCATTTCTAAGTTTTAAAAGTCTTTTAAAATTTATTAAGCAACAATTATTTTTTTCATGTTCACTTCCTTTAAGTTCTTCTTATTCTTAAAAACAGCGTCACGGTCTCAATATCTTGTGAAGCGCACAATGATGTCACTAGGTCGAGACTTCGAACCTTGTGGAGGTCCCAAACGATGGGAATTACTAATCGAGTATCGATCAAGAGTAACTTCAGTGGATTTTAGAATGTAGTTGTTGACAGTATTTAGAACAAGTTGTTCAGTATCTTCATTGTGTTGTTCAGGAATTCCAGAAAATTTCAAGCAGTTTTTCCGACTGTATTGTTCGAGATCGTCTACTCGGGTGACCATAGGACTTCCCATCACACTTTGGGGTCCTACATATATAATATTTCAATTTTTTTTAACAATGAAAAGCCCCATATATTTTAGCATGATAATTGTTTTTTCAAAACTAATTGATATCTCGTGCAAGCGCAGGAATTAACACTTTACACATTTAGAGGCAGTTTCACAAACTATGAAGCTTTATACAGAAACTCAAAAATCATACATATCCTTTTTATTAGCTAAATTTAATGACTATCTACACTGTTTTAATAAAACATGTTTATAAAATTTGTTAGATGATTTAAACACGCTATATTTCCCGATTACTGACACCATGACAACGGAGATAATCAGGAGTATATTTTAATGAGTTTGGTGTGTTTTTTAATTGTCAATTACATTAAAACTAAAAATGACACATAAATGTTTACCACATGACGTTATTTTTTTATCTGTTGAACATTACTACATAACCAGAACCTTAGAAATATGCATAGGATTAAGAAATTTACTATATATTCTAACAACTTAAAGGATGACTGCACTTAAGGACATGCGATATTTGCGAGAAAATAAACTTTTAAAAGAAGATTTTTTTTTTCAATTGCAGAAATGGTCAACATCTAAACTGCAACTTTACGTAATTGCGTTAAATAAAAGTATGTTGTTACGACGTACGAATTTGTTTTCATAGGCGGGGTCTTGAATCTCCATACGATAATGAGGACGCCCACTTTTATATAAAATCTTTCCATATATTAATCAATTTCATTGCAATTTGCCTATCAAACCCTTATCCAAAAATGATTCTCTTACAAATTTAAAGGGTGAATTTAGTTTTAACTGTTTATTGATAATCTTTACATTTTGGTTTACATTCAGCTCTCTAACAATTCGACTGATTACTCATGATTTGAATGAACACAGAATCTAAATTCGAATCAGTTGGTTTAATTTATATTTGCTCCAACTGAATAGTGTTAATTACTTATTATTCTGAGGGCAACATTTAATATTTGATCTGATTTTTTGACCTAAAGACATAAAGCTTTTACTGTTCAATGATACCTTTTACATTTATTTTTACATTCAGTTTTCTATCAATTCGACTTATTTACTCGTTAATTCATTAAATACACGCAGAGTCCAAATTCAAATCAATTGGTTTAATTTTCATTTGCTCAAACTGAATCATGTTAATTACTTATTCAGAGGGCAACATCTAATTTTTGGCCTGATTTTTTGACCTGAAAACAGTGCGTCAATCAAAACAATTTTTTTTACATTTCATTTGTTTTCATCTCATTAACATTTCTGTATAAAAATGATATTCTATAACAAGCACTTTAGAACCACTTTGATTTTTTATAAGCAAAATATTAAAACCAAACATTTACAAAAAGATTAGGTGAAAAATCTGATAAAAATCACCTAAAACAATATATCAATCGCAATATCGAACACGATTGCATCTGCTAATTTCTTAAATCTGATGAATGAATAAAAATCAAGATCATCACTTTTAATGGATATGTATAATGTTTCATTGTTCATTCATTTCTATCAGTACTTTCATTACACTGACTTAATTTATTTGGTTGATTCGATACAAAAATCATTACAACTAATTTCGTTGTAATTGCATTCAATGTTGTTGCATTTTATACGAGCTACATGTGCTTGAGAACGTTTTGGTTCATATTCTGATAAAACGTGCTAATGTTTTTTTTTTCCACCCCATGATGGTGAGGCATAAACCCTTTCCATATATAAATCAATTTTTTTTTATTTTTACAGCTCCCAAATATGAGTCATAACATCTTTCCATATATTAATCAATTTCATTGCATGTGCCTATCAAACGCTTATCCAAAATGATGGTCTTACAACTTTAAAGGGTGATTTTAGTGTTAACTGTTTTTTTATACTCTTAACATTTTGTTTTACATTCAGCTCTCTAACAATTCGACTAATTACTAATTATTTAAATGAACCCAGAATCCAAATTCGAATCCGTTGGTTTAATTTCTATTTGCTCTAACTGAATAATGTTTATTACTTATTCTGAGGGCAACATATAATATTTGATCTGATTTGTTTACCTTTAGACATTAAGTTTTTACCGTTCATTGACACTTTTTACATTTATTTTTACATTCCCCTTTCTATCAATTCGACTGATTTACTCGTTAAATCATTAAATGCACACATAGTACAAATTCAAATCAGTTGGTTTAATTTTATTTTCTGAATCTTAATCATGTTAATTACTTATTTTAAGGGCAACATATAAGTTTTGGCCTGATTTTTTGACCTGAAAACAGTGCGTCAATCAAAACAAAATTCCTTACATTTTATTTCTTTTGGTCTCATTAACATTTCATTAAAAAAGTGATATTCTATAACAAACACTTTAGAAATACTTTGATCTTTTTAAAGGAAAATATCAAAACCAAACATTTACAAAACGATTAGGTAAAAAATCTGATACAAATCACCCAAAACAATATACAAAAATCATTACAACTAATTTCGTTGTAATTGCATTCCATGTTGTTGCATTTTATACTTGCTACTTGTACTTGAAAACGTTTTTGTTCAATTTCTTATAAAATGTTCTTAATTTTTTTCTTATTTTTCAGGACGATCTGGTGAGTTACAAAATATTTCCATATATTAATCAATTTCATTGCAATTTGCCTATCAAACGCTTATCCAAAATGATGGTCTTACAACTTTGAAGGGTGAATTTAGTTTAAACTGTTTTTTGATACTCTTAACATTTTTTTTATATTTTAAGCTGTCTATCACTTCGACTAATTACTAATGATTTAAATGAACCCAGAATTCAAATTCAAATCAGTTGGTTTAATTTGAATTTGCTCTAACTGAATAATGTTAATTACTTATTAATTACTTATTCTGAGGGCAACAAATAATATTTGATTTGATTTTTGACCTGAAGACATTAAGTTTTTACTGTTCATTGATACTTTTTCAGTTTTCTATCAATTCGACTGAATTACTCGTTAATTCATTAAATGCACACAGAGTCCAAATTCAAATCAATTGGTTTAATTTTCATTTGCTCAAACTCAATCATGTCTAAATTTAATTACTTATTCTGAGGGCAACATATAAGTTTTGGACTGATTGTTTCACCTGAGAACAGTGCGTCGATCAAAACAACAATATTTACATTAATTTGTTTTGATCGGACTCTGGTGTTTCAAACCATCTGGGTTTGGCGCTGACCATAGGACTTCCCATCACACTTTGGGGTCCTACATATATAATATTTTAATTTTTTTAACAATGAAAAGCCCCATATATTTTAGCATGATTATTGTTTTTTTCAAAACTAGATGACATCTCGTGCAAGCGCAGAAATTAACAATTTACACATTAAGAGGCAGTATCACAAACTATGAAGCTTTTCACAGAAACTCAAAGATCATACATATCCTTTTTATTAGCGGTGTAGTATACACACGATGCTACTCGGTACTACACACACGCCGCTACTCGGTAGTATATACACACGGCTACTCGGTAGTATACACACACCGCTACTCGGTAGTATACACACACCGGTGTAAATAAAGAGACTCTCTTGAAGATAATATGGGTAAGCCAGTGATGATTCTTGCTGCATAGAGTTGTACTTTTTCTAATTTTTCGATATTTTGAAACGAACAACTATCCCAGACAACAGAGCAGTATTCAATTAAAGGTCGAATAAAAGTCATGTACATTTTTGATAAAGTATTTCTACCTATGCTAAATTTTAGCTTCTTCAACAGGCCTAATCTTTGGTATGCATTTTTAACAATATTATCGATATACTCAGACCAACAAAGGTTCTAACAAAAAAGTAATCCCAGGTGTTTGTGTGATGAAACATATTATATTCGACTATTTTGGAATTGGAGTTTGGGAATGTAAAAATTTGTTTTAAGTGTAAAAAATATTGCTTTTGTTTTGGATGGATTAAATTTTAACAGCCAATTGGATGACCAGTTTTCTAGGACTTTTAGATCATGATTCAAGACATATTCAATATTGGCAGCATTGTATGAAGAAGATTGTAAAGAATTATCATCAGCAAACAGTCTACACAGTGAAAGCATATTTTCTGACACATCGTTAACATACATCAAAAATAGAAGAGGGCCAAGAACTGTCATCTATAGCTTTAACAATACTGTGATATGTTTCTAGCAACTGATATAAAGTTGAAGGGCCAGGCAAAAAACCAGCTTGATATTTATAAAATAAATTGTTTTTAATAAAATAATTGTAGACATGTTTGAAAATAATTCTTTCCATAATTTTGCTAACACAGCTCAAGAGTGATACAGGTCTGTAGTTTGTTGCTACAGAAGGATCGTCCTTTTTAAACAGTGGTAATACATTAATTATATTATAAATTTCTCCAAAAAGTGGAATCGGCATGCGGTGGACGGTAAACGCAGCATAAGAGTAGTCGCGAGGTGAGATTATCAATTTCTATCCAAATACATTCAGTATTAGCTGATTCGAGATCAATACGTCTTCGAGATCGTATATTGTTACTAGTATAGATAATGACCCCACCCCCATAAGAATTTCGATCTTTTCTAAAAACGATATCAAAACCGTCTAGCAGTATGTCATTATTTGAAATTGTGTGGTCAAGATGCGTTTCTGTAAAACACGCAATATCGAAATCACTAACTATGGCGTTAAGGGAATCTATTTTGTTTGTAATACTTCGAACGTTTAAATGAATAATATCAACTACACTTTCGCTAGTAGGGCCTGGATTAGTTTCAATGTCACCTGATACTATTAGAACTAATGAATAAAAGTACATGAACAAAAAGATGTATAAAGTGATACCATAAACTCTATGAAAGCTACTAAAACTACACATTCTCATCAACATATTAATAAATGACAAGATATGTTGTAATTTGAAAAAAACGAAAATTTCTAAACGAATAACCTGCCTACACGCAGAGTAAATATTACCTATTGCGGCTCGATATTGCTCAATACAGTTACCCATTATCTAGTGTCTTTGATTCATTAATTACTTTATTGCCGCAACAAGGAAATTTTTGAAAAACATGTACATAATATGATTGAGCTAATTCCAAATAAATCAAATACTGTTGACAGTTGTTGTTATGAATATAACTGAAATAAGCAAAAAAGTGCAAAATAATGAAAAACATTGAGAGTATGGAAAAACACAAAAACAGATCAACAAATAATTTACAAGTGCCGTAAATTGGGTGGAAGGTATTGCATGTCCTCAAAACAAGTGAGAGTAGGACATCAGTACCAAAAGCAATGAAAAAAGTATTAAATGAACAAGAGATAATAGAGATCACGTGCAATATCTTAAGCATCTGCAAGTGAAAAGGTATGTACAAGAGAGACGCATTTTTTATAAACACGTACATGTACCTCCTAAATGAAAAAGTAAAGAGGTAAGCACACATGTGATAAAAGACAAATACAATAGCACACGTGTTTGACATTGTAGGAACATCTAAGCAAAACATGATTGAGTTCTGTACAATTGCTATAAAAAAACTGATTGGCTCTGAACTTGGTTTTGTTGACATAGGAAGGGAGACATAATGATATTAGATTTACACGGTCTGTCCAAAGGCGAAGCGCGCACTAGTCGGTGTTGCAAGCGGCAGCGGCAGCATAGCTTGAATGGCGGGTTTTACCAGTTGCCGAAAGTTTATTTATATCTTATTCGGAGCGAATGGTGATTTTCTTATCATTGTTAGGTTTAACAATTATTTTCCCGTCATTAGTCCAGCAGGAAGATGCAAGTCCTGTTTTGACAGCTACACGGGCCTTCTTAAACAGCAGGGCCCTGAGTCTTGTAAGAGCCTCGTTAACGAATATTTTGTAATTGTTCGTCGGGTTTGTGTTGAAGCTCTTTAAAGGAAGTGAACATGAAAAAATTATCATGGGCTCAAATTTGTCTGTTTGATGTATATATTGATATCGGAAAACCATTTAGACATAGCTTTCTTCAGTAAGAAGATATATCACTTAGAATAACTAATTCTTGCAATCCATGAAGGCTGCCATATTGTTAAAATCATTACCTCCCTGCTGGGTTATCTCTAAGCATCTAAGAGAGGGCAGCACTGATGCTGACGTCAGTGAGACACATTGCATCTTTACACACACTTAGTAACAGAGATAAAATGTCATCATCAAAATGTGAATTGAAACTTAAAATGAATGTAAAGAGTTGTCATTTTGAAACAAGGTTTATGGAGGAAGATTTTAGATCTCAGAATGATGCATTCCCACCAGGCACCAGCACTGCAGTTAATGTGACATTTAACTAGAATGGAATGTCCCTGGATCAGTGTTACTGTGACCTATTTTTCTTGCACTCGGGAATTTCTTAATTTGTTGTTATGAGTTTGAACATTATGTGCGCTACATAAATGAGCACACATGGTGCATTGCTCAGCATCCTGATTTTTAAAATGTGACTTAGTTCTGTTATTCTTCTTACAGCATAAACGGAAGCGGCATATGTATCATCAAGATTTAATCTAATTAAGATAAAAACAAATCAGAGAGGAAGATTTCTAGAGTATTTAAATTAAAAGTAATGATAAGAAACCCCACAAAGAAAATGAAATTACATTTTTACATTTATTTGAAATCCACAAAGAGCATTTTATTTATGAAAACACTGACTGCCACATCTCCGTACAAACATCTGGAATGCCATGGTCTCATATTTCACAAATTATCTATTTTTATTTCTGCACAAATCATGTGTAGTTACCTAAGGTTCAGTTATAGAAATATACTGAATCCTTGTCCTCTCATGACAGTACAAAATTTTGCTGCACATCCAGGCATAATTTTTCTTTGTAACTTTTATCAACTCTGCATAAACATTGACCCAGTTTTATCATTGACCCAGTCACCAGCAGCAATGTGGCTTATCTACGTCAGAGAACAGATGCATGCTGGGAAAAAATGGATAACCTCCATAAACCTCTCACTGAGAGTGTTAAATTGATAAAATCTCATGATAAAAATAAACAAAAAGGTCACAGTCCTCATTTCTAAGTTTTAAAAGTCTTTTAAAATTTATTAAGCAACAATTATTTTTTTCATGTTCACTTCCTTTAAGTTCTTCTTATTCTTAAAAACAGCGTCACGGTCTCAATATCTTGTGAAGCGCACAATGATGTCACTAGGTCGAGACTTCGAACCTTGTGGAGGTCCCAAACGATGGGAATTACTAATCGAGTATCGATCAAGAGTAACTTCAGTGGATTTTAGAATGTAGTTGTTGACAGTATTTAGAACAAGTTGTTCAGTATCTTCATTGTGTTGTTCAGGAATTCCAGAAAATTTCAAGCAGTTTTTCCGACTGTATTGTTCGAGATCGTCTACTCGGGTGACCATAGGACTTCCCATCACACTTTGGGGTCCTACATATATAATATTTCAATTTTTTTTTAACAATGAAAAGCCCCATATATTTTAGCATGATAATTGTTTTTTCAAAACTAATTGATATCTCGTGCAAGCGCAGGAATTAACACTTTACACATTTAGAGGCAGTTTCACAAACTATGAAGCTTTATACAGAAACTCAAAAATCATACATATCCTTTTTATTAGCTAAATTTAATGACTATCTACACTGTTTTAATAAAACATGTTTATAAAATTTGTTAGATGATTTAAACACGCTATAATTCACGATTACTGACACCATGACAACGGAGATAATCAGGAGTATATTTTAATGAGTTTGGTGTGTTTTTTAATTGTCAATTACATTAAAACTAAAAATGACACATAAATGTTTACAACATGACATGTTATTTTTTTATCTGTTGAACATTAATACATAACCAGAACCTTAGAAATATGCATAGGATTAAGAAATTTACTATATATTCTAACAACTTAAAGGATGACTGCACTTAAGGACATGCGATATTTGCGAGAAAATAAACTTTTAAAAGAAGAATTTTTTTTTTTCAATTGCAGAAATGGTCAACATCTAAACTGCAACTTTACGTAATTGCGTTAAATAAAAGTATGTTGTTACGACGTACGAATTTGTTTTCATAGGCGGGGTCTTGAATCTCCATACGATAATGAGGACGCCCACTTTTATATAAAATCTTTCCATATATTAATCAATTTCATTGCAATTTGCCTATCAAACCCTTATCCAAAAATGATTCTCTTACAAATTTAAAGGGTGAATTTAGTTTTAACTGTTTATTGATAATCTTTACATTTTGGTTTACATTCAGCTCTCTAACAATTCGACTGATTACTCATGATTTGAATGAACACAGAATCTAAATTCGAATCAGTTGGTTTAATTTATATTTGCTCCAACTGAATAATGTTAATTACTTATTATTCTGAGGGCAACATTTAATATTTGATCTGATTTTTTTACCTAAAGACATAAAGCTTTTACTGTTCAATGATACCTTTTACATTTATTTTTACATTCAGTTTTCTATCGATTCGACTGATTTACTCGTTAATTCATTAAATACACGCAGAGTCCAAATTCAAATCAATTGATTTAATTTTCATTTGCTCAAACTGAATCATGTTAATTACTTATTCAGAGGGCAACATCTAATTTTTGGCCTGATTTTTTGACCTGAAAACAGTGCGTCAATCAAAACAATTTTTTTTTACATTTCATTTGTTTTCATCTCATTAACATTTGTGTATAAAAATGATATTCTATAACAAGCACTTTAGAACCACTTTGATTTTTTATAAGCAAAATATTAAAACCAAACATTTACAAAAAGATTAGGTGAAAAATCTGATAAAAATCACCTAAAACAATATATCAATCGCAATATCGAACACGATTGCATCTGCTAATCTCTTAAATCTGATGAATGAATAAAAATCAAGATCATCACTTTTAATAGATATGTATAATGTTTCATTGTTCATTCATTTCTATCAGTACTTTCATTACACTGACTTAATTTATTTGGTTGATTCGATGCAAAAATCATTACAACTAATTTCGTTGTAATTGCATTCAATGTTGTTGCATTTTATACGAGGTACTTGTGCTTGAGAACGTTTTGGTTCATATTCTGATAAAACGTGCTAATGTTTTTCTTTTTTTTCCACCCCATGATGGTGAGGCATAAACCCTTTCCATATATAAATCAATTTTTTTTTATTTTTACAGCTCCCAAATTTGAGTCATAACATCTTTCGATATATTAATCAATTTCATTGCATGTGCCTATCAAACGCTTATCCAAAATGATGGTCTTACAACTTTAAAGGGTGATTTTAGTGTTAATTGTTTTTTTATACTCTTAACATTTTGTTTTACATTCAGCTCTCTAACAATTCGACTAATTACTCATTATTTAAATGAACCCAGAATCCAAATTCGAATCCGTTGGTTTAATTTCTATTTGCTCTAACTGAATAATGTTTATTACTTATTCTGAGGGCAACATATAATATTTGATCTGATTTGTTTACCTTTAGACATTAAGTTTTTACCGTTCATTGACACTTTTTACATTTATTTTTACATTCCCCTTTCTATCAACTCGACTGATTTACTCGTTAAATCATTAAATGCACATATAGTACAAATTCAAATCAGTTGGTTTAATTTTATTTTCTGAATCTTAATCATGTTAATTACTTATTTTAAGGGCAACATATAAGTTTTGGCCTGATTTTTTGACCTGAAAACAGTGCGTCAATCAAAACAAAATTCCTTACATTCTATTTCTTTTGGTCTCATTAATATTTCATTAAAAAGTGATATTCTATAACAAACACTTTAGAAATACTTTGATCTTTTTAAAGGAAAATATCAAAACCAAACATTTACAAAACGATTAGGTAAAAAATCTGATACAAATCACCCAAAACAATATACAAAAATCATTACAACTAATTTCGTTGTAATTGCATTCCATGTTGTTGCATTTTATACTTGCTACTTGTACTTGAAAACGTTTTTGTTCAATTTCTTATAAAATGTTCTTAATTTTTTTCTTATTTTTCAGGACGATCCGGTGAGTTACAAAATATTTCCATATATTAATCAATTTCATGGCAATTTGCCTATCAAACGCTTATCCAAAATGATGGTCTTACAACTTTGAAGGGTGAATTTAGTTTAAACTGGGTTTTTTTTATACTCTTAACATTTTTTTTTATATTTTAAGCTGTCTATCACTTCGACTAATTACTAATGATTTAAATGAACCCAGAATTCAAATTCAAATCAGTTGGTTTAATTTGAATTTGCTCTAACTGAATAATGTTAATTACTTATTCTGAGGGCAACAAATAATATTTGATTTGATTTTTGACCTGAAGACATTAAGTTTTTACTGTTCATTGATACTTTTTCAGTTTTCTATCAATTCGACTGAATTACTCGTTAATTCATTAAATGCACACAGAGTCCAAATTCAAATCAATTGGTTTAATTTTCATTTGCTCAAACTCAATCATGTCTAAATTTAATTACTTATTCTGAGGGCAACATATAAGTTTTGGACTGATTGTTTCACCTGAGAACAGTGCGTCGATCAAAACAACAATATTTACATTAATTTGTTTTGATCGGACTCTGGTGTTTCAAACCATCTGGGTTTGGCGCTGACCATAGGACTTCCCATCACACTTTGGGGTCCTACATATATAATATTTTAATTTTTTTAACAATGAAAAGCCCCATATATTTTAGCATGATTATTGTTTTTTTCAAAACTAGATGACATCTCGTGCAAGCGCAGAAATTAACACTTTACACATTAAGAGGCAGTATCACAAACTATAAAGCTTTTCACAGAAACTCAAAGATCATACATATCCTTTTTATTAGCGGTGTAGTATACACACGATGCTACTCGGTACTACACACACGCCGCTACTCGGTAGTATACACACACCGTTACACGGTAGTATACACACGCCGCTTCTCGGTAGTGTACACACACCGCTACTCGGTAGTATACACAAGCCGCTTCTCGGTAGTGTACACACACCGCTATTCGGTAGTATGCACACACCGTTACTCGGTAGTATACACACATCGCTACTCAGAAGTATAAACACACCGCTACTCGGTAGTATACACACGCCGCTTCTCGGTAGAGTACACACACCGCTATTCGGTAGTATACACACGGCTTCTCGGTAGTATACACACGCCGCTACTCGGTACTACACACACGCCGCTACTCGGTAGTATACACACGCTGGTGTAGTATACACACACGGCTACTCGGTAGTATACACACACCGCTACTCGGTAGTATACACACACCTGTGTAGTATACAAACGCCGCTACTCGGTACTACACACACAACGATACTCGGTAGTATACACAAACCGCTACTCGATAGTATACACACCCCGCTACTCGGTAGTATACACAAACCGCTACTCGGTAGTATACACATACCGTTACTCGGTAGAATACACACGCCGCTTCTCGGTAGTGTACACACACCGCTATTCGGTAGTATACACACGCCGCTACTCGGTAGTATACACACTTCGCTACTCAGTAGTATAAACACACCGCTACTCGGTAGTATACACAAACCGCTACTCGGTAGTATACACATACCGTTACTCGGTAGTATACACACACTGTTACTCGGTAGTATACACACACCGCTACTCAGTAGTATAAACACACCGCTACTCGGTAGTATACACACGCCTCTTCTCGGTAGTGTACACACACCGCTACTCGGTAGTATACACACGCCTCTTCTCGGTAGTGTACACACTCCGCTACTAGGTTGTATACACATGCCGTTACTCGGTAGTATACACACACGCCGCTACTCGGTAGTGTACACACACCGCTACTCGGTAGTATACACACGCCGCTTCTCGCTAGTGTATAACACCGCTATTCGGTAGTATACACACGGCTACTCGGTAGTATACACACATCGCTACTCGGTACTATAAACACGCCGGTGTAGTATACACACACGGCTACTCGGTAGTATACACACACCGCTACTCGGTACAATACACACACCGGTGTAGTATACACACGATTCTACTCGGTAATACACACACCGTTAATCGATAGTATACACACACCGCTACTCAAATGTATAAACACACCACTGCTCGGTAGTACACAAACACCTTCTTGGTAGTGTACACACACCGCTACTCGGTAGTATACACACGCCGCTTCTCGGTAGTGTACACACACCGCTATTCGGTAGTATACACACGGCTACTTGGTAGTATACACACGCCGCTACTCGGTACTATACACACGCCGCTACTCGGTGGTATACACACACGGCTACTCGGTAGTATACACACGCCGGTGTAGTATACACACAGGGCTACTCGGTAGTATACACACGCCGCTACTCGGTAGTATACACACGCCGCTACTCGGTACTAAACACACGCCGCTACTCGGTAGTATACACACGCCGGTGTAGTATACACACACGGCTACTCGGTAGTATACACACACCGCTACCCGGTAGTATACACACACCGGTGTAGTATACACACGCCGCTACTCGGTACTACACACACGCCGCTACTCGGTAGTATACACACTCCGCTACTCGGTAGTATACACACACCGCTACTCGGTAGTATACACACTCCGCTACTCGCTAGTATAAACACGCCGATAGTATACACACACCGCTATTCGGTAGTATACACACATCGCTATTCGGTAGTATACACACGCCGCTACTCGGTAGTATACACACACCGCTACTCGGTAGTATACACACATCGCTACTCGGTAGTATACACACACTGCTACTCGGTAGTATACACACGCCGTTATTCGGTAGTATACACACACCGCTACTTAGTAGTATACACCCGCCGTTACTCGGTAGTATACACATTCCGCTACTCGGTAGTATACAAACGCCGCTACTCGGTAGTATACACACACCGCTACTCAAATGTATAAACACACCGCTGCTCGGTAGTACACAAACGCCGCTTCTCGGTAGTGTACACACACCGCTATTCGGTAGTATACACACACGGCTACTCGGTAGTATACACACGCCGGTGTAGTATACACACACGGCTACTCGGTAGTATACACACGCCGCTACTCGGTAGTATACACACGCCGCTACTCCGTTCTACACACACGCCGCTACTCGGTAGTATACACACGCCGGTGTAGTATACACACACGGCTACTCGGTAGTATACACACACCGCTACCCGGTAGTATACACACACCGGTGTAGTATACACACGCCGCTACTCGGTACTACACCCACGCCGCTACTCGGTAGTATACACACACCGCTACTCGGTAGTATACACACCCCGCTACTCGGTAGTATACACACACCGCTACTCGGTAGTATACACACGCCGATAGTATACACACACCGCTATTCGGTAGTATACACACATCGCTATTCGGTAGTATACACACGCCGGTACTCGGTAGTATACACACACCGCTACTTGGTAGTATACACACACCGCTACTCGTTAGTATACACACATCGCTACTCGGTAGTATACACACACCGCTACTCGGTAGTATACACACGCCGCTTCTCGGTAGTGTACACACACCGTTACTTGGTAGTATACACACACCGCTATTCGGTACTATACACACGCCGATGTAGTATACACACACAGCTACTCGGTAGTATACACACGCCGCTACTCGGTAGTATACACACGCCGCTTCTCGGTAGTATACACACATCGCTACTCGGTAGTATACACACACCGCTACTTGGTACTATAAACACGCCGCTACTCGGTAGTATACACACGCCGCTACTCGGTGGTATACACACACGGCTACTCGGTAGTATACACACGCCGCTACTTGGTTTTATACACACACTGTTACTCGGTAATATACACACACCGCTTCTCGGTGGTATAAACACGCCGTTACTCGGTAGTTTACACACTACGCTTCTCGGTAGTATACACACGGCGCTACTTGGTACTATACACACACTGTTACTCGGTAATATACACACACCGCTTCTCGGTAGTATAAACACGCCGTTACTCGGTTGTTTACATACGCCGCTTCTCGGTAGTGTACAGACACCGTTACTCGGTAGTATACACACACCGCTACTCGGTAGAATACACACGCCGCTTCTCGGTAGCATACACACATCGCTACTCGGTAGTTTACACACGCCGGTACATGGTACTATACACACGCCTCTACCCGGTAGTATACACACGCCGCTTCTTGGTAGTATAAACACACCGTTACTCGGCAGTATACACACGCCGTTACTCGGTAGTATACACACGCCGCTATTCGGTAGCATACACACACGGCCACTCGGTAGTATACACACGCCGCTACTTGGTACTATACACACGCCGCTACTCGGTAGTATACACACGCCGCTTCTCGGTAGTATAAACACACGGCTACTCGGTAGTATACGCACACGGCCACTCGGTAGTATACACACGCCGCTACTCGGTAGTATACGCACACGGCCACTCGGTACTATACACACACCGCTACTTGGTACTCTACACACGCCGCTACCCAGTAGTGTACACACACCACTACTCGGTAGTATACACATGCCGCTACTCAGTAGTATATACACGCCGCTACTCGGTAGTATACACACGCCGCTACTCGGTAGTATACACACGCCGTTACTCGGTAGTATACACACACCGCTACTCGGTAGTATACACACGCCGCTACTCGGTACTATACACAAACCGCTACTCGGTAGTATACACACGCCGTTACTGGGTAGTATACACACGCCGTTACTCGGTAGTATACACACACCGCTACTCGGTAGTATACACACGCCGCTACTCGGTACTATACACACACCGCTACTCGGTAGTATACACACGCCGTTATTCGGTAGTATACACACACCGCTACTTGGTAGTATACACCCGCCGTTACTCGGTAGTATACACATTCAGCTACTCGGTAGTATACACACGCCGCTACTCGGTAGTATACACACACCGCTACTCAAATGTATAAACACACCGCTGCTCGGTAGTACACAAACGCCGCTTCTCGGTAGTGTACACACACCGCTACTCGGTAGTATACACACGCCGTTACTGGGTAGTATACACACGCCGTTACTCGGTAGTATACACACACCGCTACTCGGTAGTATACACACGCCGCTACTCGGTACTAGACACACACCGCTACTCGGTAGTATACACACGCCGTTACTGGGTAGTATACACACGCCGTTACTCGGTAGTATACACACACCGCTACTCGGTAGTATACACACGCCGCTACTCGGTACTATACACAGACCGCTACTCGGTAGTATACACACGCCGTTATTCGGTAGTATACACACACCGCTACTTGGTAGTATACACCCCCCGTTACTCGGTAGTATACACATTCGGCTACTCGGTAGTATACACACGCCTCTAATCGATAGTATACACACACCGCTACTCGGTAGTATACACACACCGGTGTAGTGTACACATACCGATAGTATACACACATCGCTACTCGGTAGTATACACACACCGCTATTCGTTAGTATACACACGCCGTTATTCGGTAGTAATCACATGCCGCTACTCAGTAGTATACACACACCGCTACTCGGTAGTATACACTCACCGCTACTCGGTAGTATACACACGCCGCTACTCGGTAGTGTACACACACCTCTACTGGGTAGTATACACACGCCGGTACTCGGTAGTATACACACCGCTACTCGGTAGTATACACACGCCGATAGTATACACACACCGCTAATCGGCAGTATACACACATTGCCACTCGGTAGTATACACACGCCGCAAGTCGGTAGCATACACATACCGCTACTCGGTAGTATACACCTGCCGCTACTCAGTAGTATACACACACCGCTACTCGGTAGTATACATACACCGCTACTGGGTAGTATACACACACCGTTACTCGTTAGTATACGCACATCGCTACTCGGTAGTATACACAAACCGCTACTCGTTAGTATACACACATCGCTACTCGGTAGTATACATACAGCGCTACTCGGTAGAATACACACGCCGCTACTCGGTAGTATACACACATCGCTACTCGGTAGTATACACACACCGCTACCCAGTAGTATACACACTCCGCTACTCGGTAGTATACACACGCCGCTACTCGGTAGTATACACACATCGCTACTCGGTAGTATACACACACCGCTACCCAGTAGTATACACACACCGCTACCCAGTAGTATACACACGCCGCTACTCGGTAGTATACACACGCCGCTACTCGGTAGTATACACACACCACTACTCGGTAGTATACACACACCACTACTCGGTAGTATACACACGCCGGTACTCGGTAGTATACACACACCGCTACTTGGTAGAATACACACACCGCTACTCGGTAGTATACACACACCGCTACTCGTTAGAATACACACACCGCTACTCGGTAGTATACACACACCGCTTCTCGGTAGTGTACACACACCGTTACTCGGTAGTATACACACACCGCTATTCGGTACTATACACACGCCGATGTAGTATACACACACAGCTACTCGGTAGTATACACACGCTGCTACTCGGTACTATACACACGGCGCTTCTCGGTAGTATACACACATCGCTACTCGGTAGTATACACACGCTGCTACTCGGTAGTATACACACGCCGCTACTCGGTAGTATACACACGCCGCTACTCGGTGGTATACACACACGGCTACTCGGTAGTATACACACGCCGCTACTTGGTACTATACACACACTGTTACTCGGTAATATACACACACCGCTTCTCGGTGGTATAAACACGCCGTTACTCGGTAGTTTACACACGCCGCTTCTCGGTAGTATACACACGGCGCTACTTGGTACTATACACACACTGTTACTCGGTAATATACACACCGCTTCTCGGTAGTATAAACACGCCGTTACTCGGTAGTTTACATACGCCGCTTCTCGGTAGTGTACAGACACCGTTACTCGGTAGTATGCACACACCGCTACTCGGTAGAATACACAAGCCGCTTCTCGGTAGCATACACACATCGCTACTCGGTAGTTTACACACGCCACTACATGGTACTATACACACGCCTCTACCCGGTAGTATACACACGCCGCTTCTTGGTAGTATAAACACGCCGTTACTCGGCAGTATACACACGCCGTTACTCGGTAGTATACACACGCCGCTATTCGGTAGCATACACACACGGCCACTCGGTAGATACACACGCCGCTACTTGGTACTATACACACGCCGATACTCAGTAGTATACACACGCCGCTTCTCGGTAGTATAAACACACGGCTACTCGGTAGTATACGCACACGGCCACTCGGTAGTATACACACGCCGCTACTCGGTAGTATACGCACACGGCCACTCGGTAGTATACACACACCGCTACTTGGTACTATACACACGCCGCTACCCAGTAGTGTACACACACCACTACTCGGTAGTATACACATGCCGCTACTCGGTAGTATACACACACCGCTACTCGGTAGTAGACACACGCCGCTACTCGGTAGTATATACACGCCGCTACTCGGTAGTATACACACGCCGCTACTCGGTAGTATACACACACGGCTACTCGGTAGTATACACACACCGCTACTCGGTAGTAGACACACGCCGCTACTCGGTAGTATATACACGCCGCTACTCGGTAGTATACACACGCCGCTACTCGGTAGTATAAACACGCCGTTACTCGGTAGTTTACATACGCCGCTTCTCGGTAGTGTACAGACACCGTTACTCGGTAGTATGCACACACCGCTACTCGGTAGAATACACAAGCCGCTTCTCGGTAGCATACACACATCGCTACTCGGTAGTTTACACACGCCACTACATGGTACTATACACACGCCTCTACCCGGTAGTATACACACGCCGCTTCTTGGTAGTATAAACACGCCGTTACTCGGCAGTATACACACGCCGTTACTCGGTAGTATACACACGCCGCTATTCGGTAGCATACACACACGGCCACTCGGTAGATACACACGCCGCTACTTGGTACTATACACACGCCGATACTCAGTAGTATACACACGCCGCTTCTCGGTAGTATAAACACACGGCTACTCGGTAGTATACGCACACGGCCACTCGGTAGTATACACACGCCGCTACTCGGTAGTATACGCACACGGCCACTCGGTAGTATACACACACCGCTACTTGGTACTATACACACGCCGCTACCCAGTAGTGTACACACACCACTACTCGGTAGTATACACATGCCGCTACTCGGTAGTATACACACACCGCTACTCGGTAGTAGACACACGCCGCTACTCGGTAGTATATACACGCCGCTACTCGGTAGTATACACACGCCGCTACTCGGTAGTATACACACACGGCTACTCGGTAGTATACACACACCGCTACTCGGTAGTAGACACACGCCGCTACTCGGTAGTATATACACGCCGCTACTCGGTAGTATACACACGCCGCTACTCGGTAGTATACACACGCCGTTACTCGGTAGTATACACACACCGCTACTCGGTAGTATACACACGCCGCTACTCGGTACTATACACACACCGCTACTCGGTAGTATACACACGCCGTTACTGGGTAGTATACACACGCCGTTACGCGGTAGAATACACACGCCGCTACTGGGTAGTATACACCCGGCTTCTCGGTAGTATACACACACCGCTACTTGGTAGTATACACACGCCGTTACTCGGTAGTATACACACGCCGTTACTCGGTAGTATATACACACCGTTACTCGGTAATATACACACGCCACTACTCGGTACTATACACACGTCGCTACTCGGTAGTATATACACGGCGTTACTTGGTAGTATACACACGCCGCTACTCGGTAATATTCACACACCGCTACTCGGTAGTATACACACGCCGGTGTAGTATACACACACGGCTACTCGGTAGTATACACACACCGCTACTCGGTAGTATACACACGGCTACTCGGTAGCATACACACGCCGCTACCCAGTAGTGTACACACACCGCTACTCTGTAGTATACAGACGCCCGTACTCGGTAGTGTACACACACCGCTACTCGGTAGCATATACACGTCGCTACTCGGTAGTATACACACCCCGTTACTCGGTAGTATACACACACCGCTACTCGGTAGTATACACACGGCTACTCGGTAGTATACACACGCCGCTACCCAGTAGTGTACACACACCGCTACTCGGTAGTATACACACGCCGCTACCCGGTAGTATACACACGCCGCTACTCGGTAGTATACACACGTCGCTACTCGGTAGTATACACACCCCGTTACTCGGTAGTATACACACGCCGTTACTCGGTAGTATACACACACCGCTACTCTGTAGTATACACATGCCGCTACTCGGTAGTATACACTCGCCGCTACTCGGTAGTATACACACACCGTTACTCGGTAGTATACACACACCGCTACTCGGTAGTATACACACGCCGTTACTCGGTAGTATACACAAACCGCTACTCTTTAGTATACACACACCGCTATTCGGTAGTATACACTCGCCTCTACTCGGTAGTATACACTCGCCGCTACTCGGTAGTATACACTCGCCGTTATTCGGTAGTATACACACACCGCTACTCTTTTGTATACACACACCGCTACTCGGTAGTATACACTCGCCGGTACTCGGTACTACACACACACCGCTACTCGGTAGTATACACACGCCGTTACTCGTTAGTATACAATCGCCGTTACTCGGTAGTATTGTTCGCAGCTAGGTTAAGGTCGCCCATGGATTACCGTATGAAATAAATGCACTAAAACGGTCTTAATTTCAGACAAAGTATACACACTTTTCCAAATATGGCAATGATAAAGTTTATACATCATTATGTTACTACCGATCTCCCCTACATTTTTCACAGGAACACAGTCATTGCATCAGCTGTTTATCACGTGATACGCCAGAAATAGAGCAGCTACAAATGACTTCATTTATTGCAAAAGTTCAACGATATACGAATGAAATATTAAATTGTGGTTTATATCACTTTAAAGAAAATTAATTGCTGAATCTAAAAAGTGCTGGGAGCAACTATAGCAGTACCAGCAACATGCTTAACTTTAGCATTGATCGTTCAAGTTTTAGAAATTTTGTCGATAACCGAGTCAATTCACGTGTCAAAAAAATGTTTCCTTTCAAGCTATAACTTGCTCCCAGCACTTTTTACAATCACTGTTATTTGATGAAAATAAAAAAGTTAAACACAATCCTTAAAATTAACGGGATATCGTTGAACTTTTGCAATTTTAGACAGATATATATGATTTTATGCAAATTAGTTGATTTTCAAACGCACTGATGATTAGGATCAAGGGCAGATAATCTGGCGTTGTGAAGCGCGGAAAAAATTTAAAGATTTACATTGTTAATCTTTGGTTATTTCTTACCTGCACATTTCATTAACCGTTTGAACCTTTCAATTTGTAAATTACACAGGACTATTACCAATTTATTATTTTTGTTCAGTTTAAACAGAATGGAGTAATGGGGGACAGACTCATCCAAAAAACCTTAATTGACAAGCAAAAGAAAAAAATCACTATTTCTTTAAATACTCTCAAAACAGTTGGGGGCAAATCCATGTCTATTCATTTCTTTATATGTAAATTTAAGAAAAATGTTTTCAGCAAGAAAAAGCAGGGGGAGGGGGACCAGTTTCCCCCACTCCCTTCCCATCTTATGCCACGTGCCTGCTTTAATCCACCCCTGTATATTAAATATGTAATTTGATATTGTTATGAATTGTGTCCATGCGCAGATCTAGAGGAGGGGTAAGAGGGGTCCCAACCTCCCTGGAAAATGAAAATTTATTAAATTTACATAGTAAAATCATGGCAAATGTGCCTCGGATCCCCCCCGGTGGCAATCACAATCATCCTCTAGACACACCCCCCCCCCCCGGAAATATTTTTGGATCCGCGCATGGTGTCTCTGCCTCGATATAACTTAATTTTGCTTATAACTATAAGAGTATCTCTACCATAAAGTCAGAATATTTTTTTCATCATATTATGATACACAATTCTTTTAAAGACACACTGAACCTCATATTTGTCAAGATTTTCATAAATAATTGAATAAAATTGTCATAAAAATAGTGCATATGATATCAAATGAATACAAAATAAAGGAAACAATATATACTTTTATTGAAAAGCAAAATTTCAAAGCTCACAATTGTAATTTTTTTAAACGGCTTTAATTTTGTTTTTAATTATGTCTTCACACATTCAAAATACACCAAAGCATTATGATCAGCACTTTTTTATCCATCATGTAATTGTTCATGCATTATCAGATTACTTTTTATTAAATAGTCTGTAGAACACAAGGGATATGTGGGTAGGGATGACAGGGTAACATCAAGAGTTGAAACCACAAGAATCGACTCGCAAAACCCATGTCGCCAGGTGGAAGCAGAAGTCCATGTTGGGCTGAAATTAAAAGTTTAAAAAATCAATTAGCTATGGGAACATATGCATAGCAAATACATGAATATTTGTTAAAAAATAATACACTGACCATGCAGTGTTATATGTATGACAACATGTGCGGATCTAGAAGGGGGGAGAGTTATACGAACCCCCACCCCCTGAAAAATATAAACAATTAAAATTATACATTGTAAAATTATTGCAAATATGCCTCAGATCCCATAGAAAAAACAATTACCCTTCGGACCCACCCCCCCCCCCCCCCCCTTGAAAAAAAAAACCTGGATTTGTGCATGTGACAATTATAGATAGCAGTACAAAAACCAAAACCAAATATTTTAGGAATAAACTATTAACACATATCAAATTGAGAGAGAGAGAGAGAGAGAGAGAGAGAGAGAGAGAGAGAGAGAGAGAGAGAGAGAGAGAGACAGAGAGAGAGACAGAGAGAGAGAGTCTGCTTTACTCGAAGTGTGATAGTAAATATTTAATTTCTTTTGATATACTTAGCTATATATCTCTTCTCGAAAGAATCTTTGACTAAATTATAATTCCATTAGTTTCATATTTCTTTTCTATCAATGAATTGTCCATAATGTCACGCATAAGCTGATGTATCTGAGCACAGTAACAATTAATCCAACATACACATAACATGTATTTGTTATCTCAAAATTGTTTGTATACAATGTACATGTACATGTGCTATGCATGGACACTTTACCGAGAAATGAATCAAATTGAATATGTATTTACATAAACTTAAGATAAAAAAAATCCTGAAAAGACTGTATTATGAATATCAGGGAAAATAAATACCCTAAAATTCTGACCATAATGTAATATGAAGTTGGCTTTTCAATTTTAGAATTAAAATCTTTTAAGAAAATACATAAATAAATTGTAGAATAGCATATAAGTTTTACATTGGTTAATTAAAAAAAAATCTGCTATATGAGGAAATGTATATTTTATTGTATGCATGTACATGTGGATCATGTAGTGAATAATAATAACAAACCAGGTCAGTTTCAAGCTTGTGCCCCTTGAATATTATCTAGCCACTATGCAATCTGGTCTCAAGCGACCGAGTCTGACCACCACATATGTTAGATTTTACTGGTTGCATGGGGTTTATTATCAGATTATTATGAAGCATAACTGCACATATTTAACACATCAAATATACATGTATAATCATGTTATTTTAATGCAGCACATACAAATATATGTACCAATCTTTCTGAATTTTTGAATTCATAAACAAAGCTGTGGATGGCAATATGATACAATATTGTTTTATTAAAATTAAGTAAAGAAATCATGATGCATACATGCACTTGATGATTATATCATTCTACACTTGTGTACCATGGGACCCCACATGTGTACAGTGTATGCTATTATGGTTTGTATAACATAATTCAATACAAACTAAGACACATATGTACATACAGTATGTATATAGCAAAATAACAAGAATAAAGAATTCAAAACAGTGTTATAGATATCTACTGTAAGCTATACCAGCAAAATGAATTATATCACCTGAGATCCAAAAGTGCAAAACATGTGTAATCACCATCCAAACATGCATGTGCATGCACTTTGCACAGCATTCTACAATTGTGTACCCTGGGAACCCCACCTCTTTCAAGTGCAATGTTTACAGTGTCTGGTGTGTAGTTTAATACACAAAAGAAATATGTTTAGCCTAATAAGAAATAAGAATTCAAAACAGTGATGATGTGCAAAACAACACGTGTACATGTAGGTACACTGCATGGACTGAAAAGAGCAAATGTTTTGAAAAGAAAAGGTCAACACGACAAATCCTGTATTGAAACATACCTTTATTATCTCTCAAACGATGGTTGAGCTGCATTTTCTACTCTCGGCGTCTTGCAGGCCATACATCTTATGGAAATGTTGACACACCGCTGTCAGCTGTTCGCAACCAAAACAAGGCGAGTGAAAGCGCTGTGTTGACGCGGATGGTTAGCAAACGACAATGCACTTTTTTTAGAAATAAACGCCTTTAGTCACAGATTTTCGATTCAATATTGTTTAAAATAAAACTCAAAATGAATATTTTAAACAATCAATCGATAAATTTTAACAGCGATCGCTTTACTATATCGAAATTAGAAAAAAGATGAAAACATGAATAATGGGCGGAACTAACGTCATGAAAGGTCACGAGATATTCATGAGGTGAAATCTATGGGAGGCCTTAACCTAGCTGCGTTATTACACACGCCGCTACTCGGTACTATACACACATCGCGACTGGGCAGTATAAACACGCCGCTTCTCGGTAGTATACACACGCCGTTACTCGGTAGTATACAGTCGCCGCTAATCGGTAGTATACACACACCGTTATTCGGTAGTATACACACGCCGATACTCGGTAGCATACACACACCGTTACTCGGTAGTATACACACGCCGTTACTCGGTAGTATACACACATCGTTACTCGGTAGTATACACACACCGTTACTCGGTAGTATACACTCGCCGGTACTCGGTAGTATACACACGCCGCTACTCGGTAGTAAACAGTACTATACACACCGCTACTCGGTAGTATACACTCGCCGCTACTCGGTAGTATACACTCGCCGTTACTCGGTAGTATACACTCGCCGGTACTCGGTACTACACACACGCCGCTACTCGGTAGTGTACACACACCCCTACTCGGTAGTATACACACGCCGCTACTCGGTAGTATACACACGCCGTTACTCGGTAGTATACACTCGCCGGTACTCGGTAGTATACACACGCCGCTACTCGGTAGTAAACAGTACTATACACACACCGCTACTCGGTAGTATACACACACCGCTACTCGGTAGTATACACACACCGCTACTCGGTAGTATACACTCGCCGTTACTCGGTAGTATACACTCGCCGCTACTCGGTAGTATACACACACCGCTACTCGGTAGTATACACTCGCCGCTACTCAGTTGTATACACTCGCCGCTACTCGGTAGTATACACATGCCGCTACTCGGTAGTATACACACGCCGCTACTCGGTAGTATACACACACGGCTACTCGGTAGTATACACACGCCGCTACTCGGTAGTATACACATGCCGCTACTCGGTAGTATACACACACCGCTTCTCGGTAGTATACACACACGGCTACTCGGTTGTATACACACGCCGCTACTCGGTAGTATACACATGCCGCTACTCGGTAGTATACACACCGCTTCTCGGTAGTATACACACGCCGCTACTCGGTAGTGTACACACGCCGTTACTCGGTAGTATACACACACGGCTACTCGGTAGTATACACACACCGCTACTCGGTAGTAGACACACGCCGCTACTCGGTAGTTATCACATGCCGCTACTCGGTAGTATACACATGCCGCTACTTGGTAGTATACACACACCGCTTCTCGGTAGTATAAACACCGTTAATCGGTAGTATACACACGCCGCTACTCGGTAGTATACACTCGCCGCTACTCGGTAGTGTACACACACCGCTACTCTGTAGTATACACACGCCGTTACTCGGTCTTATACAAACACCGCTACTCGGTAGTAGACACACGCCGCTACTCGGTAGTATACACATGCCGCTACTCGGTAGTATACACACACCGCTACTCGGTAGTATACACACGCCGCTACTCGGTAGTATACATATGCCGGTAGTATACACATGCCGCTACTCGGTAGTAAACACACACGGCTACTCGGTAGTATACACACACCACTACTCGGTAGTAGACACACGCCGCTACTCGGTAGTATACACATGCCGCTACTCGGTAGTATACACATGCCGCTACTCGGTAGTATACACACACCGCTTCTCGGTAGTATAAACACACCGCTAATCGGTAGTATACACACGCCGCAACTCGGTAGTATACACTCGCCGCTACTCGGTAGTGTACACACACCGCTACTCTGTAGTATACACACGCCGTTACTCGGTACTATACACACGGCGCTACTCGGTAGTATACACACGCTGCAACTCGGTAGTATACACACGCCGCTACTCGGTAGTGTACACACGCCGTTACTCGGTAGTATACACACACGGCTACTCGGTAGTATACACACACCGCTACTCGGTAGTAGACACACGCCGCTACTCGGTAGTATACACATGCCGCTACTCGGTAGTATACACATGCCGCTACTCGGTAGTATACACACACCGCTTCTCGGTAGTATAAACACACCGCTAATCGGTAGTATACACACGCCGCAACTCGGTAGTATACACTCGCCGCTACTCTGTAGTGTACACACACCGCTACTCTGTAGTATACACACGCCGTTACTCGGTACTATACACACGCCGCTACTCGGTAGTATACACACGCTGCAACTCGGTAGTATACACACGCCGCTACTCGGTAGTGTACACACGCCGTTACTCGGTAGTATACACACGCCGCTACTCGGTAGTATACACATGCTGCTACTCGGTAATATACACACGCCGCTACACTGAACTCGCCTTTTTGAAATTCTGTTTATTTCGAAATAAAAATAAATCCCCAGTTTTAGCCTCTCATTTTCTTTGCATAAAAATAACGAATATAATGAAATCGGCTTTTTTGAAAATCGCTTATATTGAAGCCAGTAATCGGCCCCAAGAGGTGAAAATGAGTTGTTTTCACAACGGTTATACTGAAGTACTCCCTTGCGGCTGTCGTCACGGTTGGTGACAGTAATTATGTCTGACTGACCGGTTGCTATACAAAGGTGTGAATTGATAATTTTTCAGCTTATGTGTTTTTATACTGCTTTTACAAACAAACAAAAATATTCACTGTTGAACTCTTTGTTTTCACGTACATGGAGATATTGAGACTATACGTAAAATGGAAACCCCACAAAAAAAATATCTTTGAACACTAAATACGAACTATAGTAATGGCTATTGATAAGACAAAGCCTAAGTTTGTTCACTGTAATAGATAAACGATTATCAAATGAATTTGTTCGGATTTGTTCTTCTTTATTGTAGAAGGGGATTAAACTTTTTCGAAATGGCAGCTCCGCGTCAATCGATTGACGGAGTGGCTTATGATCACTTTCTACCAATACATGTCGACCAAACACATATTGATGACATTTTGTACATCCGTAAGATATGGCCAAAGCCTCTTTTTCAATTTGAGCGTAGTTCTGCTGGCTCTTCGTTAGTGCGCGTGTTCCATACGCAATAGGTTGGCCTTCCTGGACAAATGCAGCGCCGAGGCTTTTCGAGCTTGCATCTACAGTCAATGACAGTGGCTTCTTAGGGTCATAATATCTCAAAACAGGTGTGTTCCTCACAAGGTGCTTCAAGTTCTGGAAACTGTCTTTTTGTGGCTTGACCCAATGGAAGAGTATGTCTTTTTCCAGAAGTAATCTGAGTGGTGCACTAACTTCAGACAAATTTGGTAAAATTTTTCAAGGTATTGAATAAAACCAAGAAAGATTTGAAGTTCAGAGATATTCTGTAGAGCAGGCATATCTTTCACAGCGCGAATCTTCTCAGGGTCGGGCTGGATCCCTGCAGAGGTAAACACATGACCGACATATGCGATATGGTCCTTTCTGAATTGGCATTTCTCTGGGCTCAATTTCAGTTTGTAATCACGAATTCGATTCATGACTGCTTTTAGTCTTTGGTAATGCTCCTGCCTGTCCTTTCACCAAATCAATATGTCGTCGATTATCGCCTCACATCCTTCTAGATCCCCCACCATCTCTGAAATTGTGCGCTGGTAGATTTAAGACGCAGAGCTGATGCCGAATGTTGTCTAGTGAATCTGTAGCGTCCATATGGGCTATTGAAGGTGCAGATTTTTGAACTCTCTTCTGTGAGACCAATTTGCCAAAAGTCTGATGTGGCGTCGAAATTGGAAAACAGCTTTGCTTCAGTGATTTGCTGTGTGACATCTTCAATTGTCTAGAGTGGGTAATTTTCTCTGCGGATTGCTTTGTTGAGGTCTTTGGGGTCTATACAAATGCGTAGTTTTCCATTTGGCTTCTGGACAGTAACCATGGAGTTTATCCATGCTGTAGGTTCTGTTGAACTATTACGCCAGCTTGTTCCATGCGATCAAGTTCATCCTTGATTTTGTCACGGAGTGCTATTGGAACACGACGAGGTGGGTGTATCACAGAAGGTATCAAGGGGTCAATCTTAATGTCCTGTCTCACTGGTAAAAGTCCTAGACCCTTAAACACATCACTATATTCTGACTGAATGTCCTTATGAATATTCGTCGTCTCTGCATGGTCAAGTTTGTAAGTTCGTTTTACAAGTCCCGTTGCTGAGCAAGAGGCAGATCCAAGAATTGGTTCAGAAGGTAAGCCGACAACTTTTTAAGTATTGTCACTCACATGATCCTGATATTTACACTGCAGTATTATATTTCCGACAGGTTTGTCTCTATGTCCACTATACTATTTCAGGTTAGTTTTTGACGAAGCAAGTTAGTCACAATTCAATCCTAATTCCTTGAACGTGGTCAAAGGTAACACATTGCGTTTTGCACCCATGTCTAATTAAAAACGAACAGTTCTGTCATTAATTTCAATGTTTTCACTCCACTCTGTGTCTACTGTATTGATGTCTGCGCAGATGTAACCAAGAAATAACTCTTCACTTTTGCTATTCGAAGAACAAGTCGCACCGGCATTCACACGTTTAGCTTTGGTACGACATATTCTTGCAAAGTGATCAGGTTGACCACACTTATGGCATCTGTTTCCTTTAGCTGGGCACACCGAAGTACTGTGTTCATATCCACACCGTGAACATTCATTCGTTTGCTGTGGTTTGCCATGATGCCATTTCGGTTTTGGTTGTTGAGGTTGTCGTTTGTGTGTGTAAACTGCTTTGCGTAGATTAGCAGTAGATTGTTGTGCAGATTTTGGTTGCGTAGAATGTGGTTTGTTGTGAATAACATGAACCGATGTGTCGTGATCCCATTAGACTATCCATCGTCTTTGTTAGAGATGATTGCGAACAAGGTCGATGGTATCCTTAGATCACTTCTGACACCATGTAGAAAACAAGTGTGTCACCATAACAAGTACTTCATTAAACTGACTTCCGGTACATACATATAATAAACAAGTCGTAAATGAATAACTCGATATACATGAAAATCGATATTATAATATCAATGTAAAAAATGACATAGAATCTCTCTCTCTCTCTCTCTCTCTCTCTCTCTCTCTCTCTCTCTCTCTCTCTCTCTCTCTCTCTCTCTCTCTCTCTCTCTTAAACTGCACATGCGACAAGTTGACCAGGCAAGACTTAATTTGTATAGGTCTGGAATATATATGCTTGTACTTGTATTGAAGTTTCACCTTTAATTGAAATAATTTACCAATTACCATTAAGATATTCTAATCATGATTCAAATTAAAATTATGAATCTACAACGATTACAAAAGATCGAAAAGGCAATATTGCGGGGTGTAGGATGAATGTGGATTGTTTTGGAGGTTTGTTTCGGAATTTATTTTGTTTGTTGGTTTTTTTTTTGTTTATTGAAAAGAGGGCAAAGAAAATGTGTAATTTTCTATATGAAGTCCAGCATATTCTCTGAATATCATGGGCCAAAAACATGTAATATTGTATAAAGCAGTTTTTATGCGCAGATCATGCATTCCACTGTGCTTTTTACAATGGAATTTCCACTTTTTAAAGGAAAAATGCATTTCCAAGGAGAGTGTATCGGTAACTAATATTTGACACTGAGTTCCAGCTTGTCTTCTGCCACATGCAAGCACGTCTGTAATCCTAATTTAAAAATAGATATCATGGCGGGGGGGATGTCATCGCAACAACATTGTGTACTATAGTGGAATGTACATTGTCAATTTATAATTGATGTTGAATTATTATTTATAAATTAGCAAAATCATAAGTTAAGATTAACCTTTATACAGTCTGAAGTTAACAGGAAGAACTAAAATGCCAAGAAGTGTTGTTTCATAAGCCAAGTTTTCTCTATCTTCTGGACGATTTCATTCATTTTTAATAGGTGTAATTAAGTTGGGTGTCTTCCAAAATGTACACGCTTTCACTTTAGACGATTAGAAAATGACTGTATGTTAGATTTATAAATCGTTTCTAAAACATTCGATCTCATATATGTTGTTAACAAATTAAAAACTATGAACGATTAAATGATTTAATACCCCTAACTCATCCCCATGAAATAATACATTCTAACCATTGGAAATCTCATTAATTCTAACGGCAAAACTGGACTTTGCCGCCCCAGAATGTCTCATTCATCAATTTTTACGCAACATAATAGTGGACGAATCCAAAATAGGAACTTGATAGAGACACAGCATACAATCTGAATACCCTAGAGCATACATGTACCATGCAATCAGTTTATTTAGCCTTTATTTTCTTGTTTTGATAGTCATTTGCTTAAAAATGGCGGAAAGGCATTGAATATTGCTATATTATCTTCATGTCATAAAGCATGTAAATTTACTGTTTGTATTTTACTGACAAGCTTGAAATAAGGAAATAATTTTATTGAAAATATTATACATGGATGTTATAAATCTAATGTCAAACGAATTATCACTACTTGAAACTGCACGTCTCTTTACTGAATATATAAACAGCGGCATATACTTTGCATGTATTTTTTAAGGTAATTATAGCTGCAAGTCTGTAGTCCCGGTCTGAAAAAAATTGGATGGTAGTCTGAAATTTTTCCAGACCGATAGCTACATATATGCAGCTAAGGTAGCTAATACATGCTTCAAATAAAATAATTTTGTTTAGTCCTGCAATCTTTTTGGAAATCAATAATTACTTGTTTAATAAATAACATCCCTATACTTCGTCTGTACATTAGTTATTTGTAAACAATCAGAACTAGTATCAGTCCGGCCCTCACCATACACATAGTTCGACTTTAATAGCCCTAGAATTTTTATAGCATTGCTTTGCATATACACAAAAGTTTAAAATATTCAACACATAAAGCGTTCATTTATATGGCTATTTATATGTACACATATATGCATAGTGTACAGGCGTGATTCAAAATGCTCCCATCTGAAGGGGGTTACAATGCAGTCATTGAGTCTACATTTTATAGAATTTGTAAAAAACACATTGCAGGCCTGAGAGTTTATTTATTTGTCAATCTAACAATATACAGTTTGTTAATTTCATTCGATTGCTAATGCTACAGCGTAATTGATAAACATTGAAAAGCATTTTTACCATGCAAATTTCCTCCACTGATAAGAGCGAGTACATTAAAAATTCATTACCTCTTTAAAATTCTGTATGTAGATAATTTAAAAATGGGAGTGTCAGTGGTCGAGTTATAAGCGAGATACAGAGCTTACCATTCTTTGTTATGTAAACAAAGTTTTTGTTTATATTTTGAATGTTGATAAGGAAATTCCATATTTAGACCAAAACTGAATGTTTAGAAACGCTAGGAACTGTTAATATATGTTAAAAACGAATTAGCAGATAGAAAAAAAATCAGCTTGAAGAAGCTCTTTTACCAGTATATTGAACCAATGTAAACAAAAGCATTGTACGAGTCTTGTTTACATAACAAAGAATTGTAATCTCTATATCTTGCTTATAACTCAAATATTGATTGATCATTAGAAATGCCTTACTAACTAAATCATTGTAAACAATAAAGATAGAAAAATAAAATTCGACCAAAGTCGTGACCATATCCCTTTAAAAAAAACGTTCTATCGGAATCAACCACGTGTTCGTTTAAATTGCCAGCGTACATTTGTATTTCATTAATACATATTATAGAGCGGTCGTGTATTATAGAAAAATTGAGTTTTATTACCATCTATTGGAACCATTTTATTAACACATCTTCCAGTAATGAAACAATTCAAGAAGTCCTCGTTACCTTTAAACAGTGATGCGTTTAAACGTGTGTACTTTGAGCGCTACAAGCACATGCACTGTCGTCTAGGCGACGGCGTATATATACAGCTAGTGACTCTGCTATCATTTGTTACCTTGTTAGTCTCAAAATGCATCTAAATATAGAGAGGGGCACATTTTTGAAACAAACAACTAAAATAAAGTCAAAGAGGATCATGTTTATAAAATGATAATATACATTTCAATGAAAACATTTGGCAATTTTATTTTGAATCATCTTTACGCGCTGAATGTATCAGTTAGTGCGTAACAAGAACCCCTTTCTTAACTTCTAAAACGTGCACATCCCACGGAAAATAGACTGATCCCGCTCAAATTTGTTTCTGCAAAAACTGACTAATAGTTTATATTATAAAAACATCAAATTCAATACTAAGGATGGAATCATAATTATTTTCTTAACAACTTTGCTTCAATTATGCATAGGAAATTTTTCCTCCTTTACAAGTAATTGACAAAAAACTTTTGAAGCCTTTTACTCCTTAATAATATGGGTTTGCCCCTTTTTCCTCATACCGAATGAAAGGTCCCAGGAAGATCCACAACTTTTGAAATACATATTATAACAAATTATCAGGTGAAAAAACTATAAAGGAAAATACGTAAAATTGTTGGCAATATTTACAGGCCTCCACTCCTTTTATTTGCATTTAAATACCAAATGGATAGTATCTTGCACGTTTTCAATGTATCTTATTCCAAACCAGTCATTCTTTGATACTTTTCCAGTCATCGCTAAAGCTAAACCCGACAAAAGAGGTTGTTAAATTTTACTTAAAGAAGTTTGCAATCACCTTTTGTAAGTTCTATGGTCGATACAAAGACCTTGTCAGCAAATACAACCTTTCACTGGGTCGCATGCTGACTGACGTTTTTTCATACTAATTGTTAGACCATAACTAATCACCTAATTATCTACGGACTTTTCCGTTTTGTCCCGATTACGACAAAGAGCACACGGTGGGTGTAACCGGTCAGCAGAGATTGCTCACTCCTCCATGGCAACTGATCCTACCTCTATCTCTTTGGAGGTCCGTGTTGCTCTGCTTTGAATTTGTATTTCGTTTTCTGGATTGTTGAGATGGATGACGGTTTGTTTTTGTCCTTTTTTTTTATTAAAGATTAATTATCAAAAACCGAATGGGGATTTTCATCAAGAAAAATATAAAATGACAACATCGCTCGGCTTGATATCAGCCCTTAAAATAAAAAAAATGGTTTGTTAGCGAGCGAGATATAAAGGATCAAAGTTGGCGTTTAGGGAAAAAATATGAAAAGAAATCTGAAAATTTTTCAGAATAATAGTACGGTCTTTCATTCGGAACGGAATACCTTAATTGCCACTTTGCGTTTAAGTTGGCCATAAATTTGACCTTTTTCAAGCTAAAATTCTAAAAAAAAAAAAAAAGAAATTACAAAAAGATAAGGTTATAAATCTTATATAAATCAGGTAAAACATAAATGATAATAACAACCGGAATATCGAACAAGCTAAGATGATATTTGTTTATTTGATAAATGCAAATTTGATGAATGAATAAAAATCGAGATCATCGTTTTTAATAGATATGTATAATGTGTCATTCGTCATTTTATTTATGTTAGTATTTTTAATACACTGACATGTATAATTACGTTGATTTAATACAAAAAGCATAACTACTCATTCCGTTGTTATTCATTCAATGCTGTTGTATTTTGACTGAACTACATGTACTATAGAACTTTTTGGTTTATTTTTATATAGAACATTTTATACTTCATTTTTTGACAGCCCAGTGAGATGAGTCATACAATCTTTACATAGATTAATCAATTTCATTGCTATTTGTTTATAAGATAGTTATTCAAATTTAATGGTCTTACAACACGAAATAGTGTATTAAGTTTTTACTGTTCATTGATACTTTTTAGAGCTTTTCGACTTTCGGTCAAAAGACCTATTGTTTTTGTCTTTTTTTTATCATTTCTATTATTTTTCTCGACAGTTTTTTTTGTCTGCGATATTTTTAAAAACTAGAAGGAATATTGATACAATTATACATTGGTCGTACAGCAAATATATTAATCTATGAAATGTAAGGTTTTAGACTTTAACAAGCAAAATTGCAAAAATTGAATGAAACGCAATACTTTGTGTATTTTTTAAGTAAGAACGTTTGCATTTTAGAATTACATCTATCATATCTTGTTGTACAAAATTGTAAGTGTTGACAACACTATATATCTTACCGTTTTTTTAAAATATAAAGCCCGAAACCTTAGAAAAGGGGGATGAAAAAGCAAAAAAATCAAATGACCTTCAAAAGTTTATATGATGCCTATAAATAATTTAGATAGAGAAATCATTGTACATTCCAAGTTTCAATAAAACATATTGACTACTTCCGGTTTTATAGGTCGATGAAAATCGTCCATCGGAGTTTCAATGTTAAACAAAACTCACGCGTTGTTCGTTTTCTGAAAAAGTTTTCAAGTAAATGTTACAGTATTTCATTTGTATGATGACACACACAGTCCACAGACCGGAAAAGGTTTTGGGTAAAACAAAATCGAAAAAAAAAATAAGGGATCTGCAGGGGCCAACGTTCAAAACAGCTATTGTACCATTTAAAAAAAAACTTATACCGGTATTTCAAGGGTTTCAAAGATACCGTCCTTTGATTGACAATTACATGTCGTTACATTGCCGGACTCCTGTATTGCAAGGGAACCACTCTGTCATGTTGTTTCCTATCCTTACACATGACTCAGTGTTTTGATATATTGCTTTAGTTATGTTATAAAAATTTCCGTCTACGCCATTTTGTAATAGACAATACTCCAAGAGGTCGCGATCGACCGTGTCAAACGCCTTGTGTAAATCAATAAATGTTACAAACACTGAGTCCCTGTTTTGAATGACGTTATTTAAAGTAAGAACATGTTCTTGACAAGATCTGTTTTTTTCTGAATCCATTTTGTTCGTCGACAAGAATGTCGTTGTCTTCGAGGTAGTCCGTTAGTCTGTTATTCAAAATAGAGCTAAACACCTTGGCCACAACGGATAGAAGACTGATACCTCTATAGTTCATCGGGATTCGTGGATCAGAATTTTGGTCTTTTAATATTGGGAATATAATTGCTTTCCTCAACACAGAGGGTATATAAATGTTATCAAAACAGAGTGAAAACAATTTATGAAGAAGGTTAATTACTGCATCATTCTTCAACACTTCATACGGCAACTCGTCTACGCCGGTTGATTTCCCATTTTTGGCTTTTAACACAACTTCTTTTACCTCATCTACGTCAAATGTGCGATTAAGGAAAGTGTTGGTGATGTAGGATATTTTGAACATATTCTTTTCTATTTCAACTTTTTGTGCCATCGCATGTGCCTTGAAATCTTTGTTACTACCACTGTTTTGATTTTTATCATACAGCTTTGAGAAGTCCTCTTTCCATTTATCTTTAATCAAATTAATGTTTGATGTAGTAGTACCATCGTCTTTGTAACATTCGTTTGGGTGGCGGGTTTTACACTTCGGACCAAGCTTTTGTAGTTTCTCCCTAAATTTTCTCGGATCTTCCGTGGAAAAGGTTTCAACTTCTATTGCGATATTTTTGCGGTATTGCCGTCCATAGAATCGTATCTTTCGATCAAGTGTATTGAGTGATTTTTTGTACTGTTCTCTTAAACGATTCCTTTCATGCCTTGACGCCGCTTTAATTTTTAGAAATTCTCGTTCGTGTTTTCTCATACTTTTCCACAAGTTAGTTAATTCGTCGTTCCAGTATGGTTTGTGCACGCGCATTCTCTTCTTTGCTTTGGCAGACCAATCATATTGTGGTATGAGTTCTTCCATTTCATTTATAATAGTTTTGCAAAGCTCATCGTATAATGAATCGATTTGTTCTTGTGTCATTATTCGAGTTTCCATCATTTTTATTATGTCAAGCAATGCTTGTTTTGTAATTTCTGACTTCATAAATGTGTTTGGAATGCGGCGCAGGTTGAACCTTTTCTTGTTATGGTTTTGGATATGAGAATCCGTTTGCGTAGATGCCGTATTTTCCGACCCGATATCACAAGATATTTTAAGATTGAATAATAACACTGTGTGGTCCGGGGGTCTGGACTTTTCTCCCAACAGTTGGAATAAGCTATGTTGTTCTGTGATGTCTCTACAGTTTAAAATACGAAAGTTTTCACGTTGATTAAATATATCGTGTGGTACGCATGTGAAATCAACAACAGATTTGACCACGTGATGATTGGAAGGTATAATTATTGGAATCATCGCCATATCGACCGTTTAGTATGCAGATCCTAGTATCATTCAAAAACTCGATGAAAGAATTGCCATGTTGGTTTTGTGTTTGATCTTTTACGAGTCTGCATGGTATATTGTCTACTGTGTTATTTATGTCTTGCGGGTTGCCTATTCGGGAATTGAAATCGCCACATATAACAATTGCATCGATGTCATTTATATTTGTGTAAGAAGATGTGTATAGAACCGAGATGCTTCCCGACCCCATGGCGAGTTTTCTGGTGGAAGATAGCAAGTGAACACTTCTAATTCAAAACCACTCTGTTTATTTTTAAACATCACACCAAGAATACCTTCGTACGACTGATCTACAACAGTTACTTCATAAGTCTCAAAAATCCAATTTTTTATAAGTAACCCAACCCCGCCCGAACCTTTTGGTGCGTTACATGTAATATGCAAGTTTTTTCTATTAAATCCTTTCCACTTGTATCCCAATTCTGTAAGTACTATTCCATTGTCATCAGATAAGTGAGTTTCGTTTAAACTAACTATGTCGCAGTTCACGTGTTTAATGAGATTACTTCGTAGGTCATGATTTGATTTAGTCCAACCACATACATTTGATTGTCCTATTTTAAGTGTTTCAATGGGGCGGGCGTTGGCCTATCCATCATAAGATATGTTCTCATCACTATGTTCACGTTGAGTTGAGGGTGTCTTTTTTACAATTCTTCCGTTTGATGTAATTCTGAATTGGTTTCCGTGGGGAAGTTCGCTCAACATAGTTCGCGCATTGAGTTCGATTAGCCTTTCGGTATGAGATTTACTGGATCGTATGAAAACGGGTTTGTACTTCTCGACGTTTCTTATATGGCGTTTTTCCCTTTGGAGGTTTTTCTTTTCCTCTAGTGAAGAGAATGATATTTTAACAAGACCTGGTTTACCATATCTACCCCTTAAGCGAGAGGCAGCCACGACTGTTGCGCTGTTGTCCAGATGACTTATAATTTCGCGGGCTACGTCTAGAATTGGTTCATCCGTTTCTTGAACATTTGTAGCGATCACCGTTAGGCTTGGGTCATCATTTGGATTGTTATTCTTTGAAATACCGGCCGACATTTGGTGACCTGAATTTTCCTCTAGGTCATTTAAACGCTGAATAACAGAATCTACAGAACGTGACAGTTGGTCGATTTCATTTTTTATGGATAGCAAGTTCAAGGTCGATATCGCTACGCATTGCCTTGAATTTTTCATCGATTGAGGACCTAAACTCGTTTCTGAATTTATCTAATTTACTTTCTAATAGTGATTGAAGTGAGCACTGACCTTCTTGTGGGTTCTGTACTGCCTCTGCGATCACTGTTAGTTTACAGACCATGGTATTATCGGGTGAGTCTGATGAGTTATTAAATGCCGACCTCATGGTCTCTCAGGGTTTTCTAAGTACCCTCAGTGCTGACCTCAGGGTCTCCAGGGCTTCCTCAGTACCCTCAGTGCCGACCTCAGGGTCTCTCAGGACTTCCTCAGTACCCTCAGTGCAAACCTCAGGGTCTCTCAGGGTTTTCTCAGTTTCATCATTGCCGACCTCAGGGTCTATTAGGGTTTCCTCAGTACCCTCAGTGCCGACCTTAGGGTCTCTCAGGGTTTTCTCAGTGCCAGTCAGGGTTTCCTCAGGGTTTTTTGATAGTTCAAGGGTTTTTTCATTACAGTTGTGTAACATTTTGTTTTACATTCAGTTGTCTTTCAATTCGACTAATTACTCATGATTTAAATGAACCCAAAATCTAAATTCGAATAAGTTGGTTTAAAACCCCCCATCTACCTCTTTTTTCCACCTTAAGTTGTCCGTTTTACTTTGTATAATATATTTATAGGTGTTAGCGTGTTTTATATTTTGTATATCCCACCCTTTTTTGATGATTGCCATATCAGGGACATACTTTTTTATGTTTTTATGAAGGGGGTCAAATTCTATATTATATGTTGCCAAATATATTGAAATTGTATCAGTGGTTTTTTCTAGTCTCGTCTGACCCCCTTAATATTTACAGTTTTTTACATCTTTGTCATTTATTTGAATAAATGGCCTATTTTCATCTTCAACAATATGTTATGTTTTTTCTACTTTCATAAAAAAACTACTGCAGTCGTCTTGCCTCTTTATAACTAAGGAACATAAATAATATTTGATCTGATTTTGTGACCTTTAGACATTAAGTTTTTACTGTTCGTTGATACTTTTTACATTTATTTTTACGCGGGTATGTCATAAAATCTTTTCATACAATACTCAATTTCATTGTAGTTTGTCTATCAAACGCTTATCCAAAAATGATGGTCTTACAACTTTAAAGGATGAATTTAGTTTTAACTGTTTATTGATACCCTTAATATTTTGTTTTAAATTCAGCTCGACTATCAATTCGACTAATTCTCATGATTCAAATGAACCCAGAATCCAAATTCGAATAAGTTGGTTTAATTTTTATTTGCTCTAACTGAATAATGTTAATTACTCATTATGAGGGCAACATTCTTAAAATGATATGTCATTCAAATCTAATGAATGAATAAAAATTTCTGATAGTACTTTCATTACACTGACTTCTTTTGTTTCGTTTATTCGATACAAAAATCATTACAACTAATTTCGTTGTAATCGCATTCCATGTTGTTGCATTTTATACTTGCTTCTTGTACTTGGGAACGTTTTTGTTCATGTTCTTATAAAACGTTCTAATTTTTTACTTATTTTTCCAGCCATGCGGGTTAAGTCATAAACTTTTTCTATACATTTATCAATTTCATTGCAATTTGCCTATCAAAAGCTTATCCAATAATGATTGTCTTACAACTTTAAAGGGTGAATTAAGTTTTAACTGTTTTTTGATACTCTAAACATTTTTTTAAGCTGTCTTTCAATTCGACAAATTACTCATCATTTAAATGTACCCAGAATCCAAATTCGAATCCGTTGGTTTAATTCTCATTTGCTCAAATTGAATCATGTTAATAACTTATTCTGAGGGCAATATATAATTTTTGGCCTGATTTTTTTTACCTGAAAACAGTCCTACGATCAAAACAACAATATTTACATTAATTTGTTTTGATCGGACTCTGGTGTTTCAAACCATCTGGGTTTGGCGCTGACCATAGGACTTCCCATCACACTTTGGGGTCCTACATATATAATATTTTAATTTTTTTAACAATAAAAAGCCCCATATATTTTAGCATGATTATTGTTTTTTCAAAACTAGATGACATCTCGTGCAAGCGCAGAAATTAACACTTTACACATTAAGAGGCAGTATCACAAACTATAAAGTCTTTCAGAGAAACTCAAAAATCATACATATCCTTTTTATTAGCTAAATTTAATGAGTATCTACCTTTTTTTCATAAAACATGTTTAAAAATTTTGTTAGATGATTTTAACACGCTATATTTCACGATTACTGACACCATGACAACGGAGATAACCAGGAGTATATTTTAATGAATTTGGTGTGTTTCTTAATTGTCAATTACGATAAAACTAAAAATGACACATACATTTTCACAACATGACAAGCTATCTTTTTATCTGTTGAACATTAATACATAGCCAGAAGCTTAGAAATATGCATAGGATTAAGAAATTTACTATATATCCTAACAACTTAAAGGATGACTGCACTTAAGGACATGCGATATTTGCGAGAAAATAAACTTTTAAAAGAAGAATTTTTTTTTCAATTGCAGAAATGGTCAACATCTAAACTGCAACTTTACGTAATTGCGTTAAATAAAAGTATGTTGTTACGACGTACGAATTTGTTTTCATAGGCGGGGTCTTGAATCTCCATACGATAATGAGGACGCCCACTTTTATATAAAATCTTTCCATATATTAATCAATTTCATTGCAATTTGCCTATCAAACCCTTATCCAAAAATGATTCTCTTACAAATTTAAAGGGTGAATTTAGTTTTAACTGTTTATTGATAATCTTTACATTTTGTTTTACATTCAGCTCTCTAACAATTCGACTGATTACTCATGATTTGAATGAACACAGAATCTAAATTCGAATCAGTTGGTTTAATTTATATTTGCTCCAACTGAATAATGTTAATTACTTATTATTCTGAGGGCAACATTTAATATTTGATCTGATTTTTTGACCTAAAGACATAAAGTTTTTACTGTTCAATGATACCTTTTACATTTATTTTAACATTCAGTTTTCTATCAATTAGACTGATTTACTCGTTAATTCATTAAATACACGCATATAAATTACTCATATAAATGAGTCCAAATTCAAATCAATTGGTTTAATTTTCATTTGCTCAAACTGAATCATGTTAATTACTTGTTCAGAGGGCAATATCTAATTTTTGGCCTGATTTTTTTGACCTGAAAACAGTGCGTCAATCAGAACAAAATTCTTTACATTTCATTTGTTTTGATCTCATTAACATTTCTGTAATAAAATGATATTCTATAACAAACACTTTAGAACTACGTAGATTTTTTTAAGCAAAATATCAAAACCAAACATTTACAAAAAGATTAGGTGAAAAATCTGATAAAAATCACCTAAAACAATATATCAATCGAAATATCGAACACGATGGCATCTGCTAATTTCTTAAAATGATATGTCATTCAAATCTGATGAATGAATAAAAATCAAGATCATCACTTTTAATAGATATGTATAATGTTTCATTGTTCATTCATTTCTATCAGTACTTTCATTACACTGACTTAATTTATTTGGTTGATTCGATACAAAAATCATTACAACTAAATTCGTTGTAATTGCATTCAATGTTATTATACTTTCATGTTAAATACTGCAATCTGATTGGTTTAGACGCAGTTGACAATCCGTTCTCTCTCCCTCGCACGCTTAGCAACGGGCCGATAGAACGAATTGTTACATGCGCGTTAATTATGCGCGTACGGTTCGCCGTAGAATTCACGTCTTTTCTATATAAAAGCAGTAAAATTTGCTATAAAAATTAAGACATTCAGTATAATAAAATAAATAGTGCCTGTTTGGGAGGGTACCAGTTGAAATTGACACCCCTCGAAAACCATTGTCAACCTCCGCTTCGCGTCGGTTGACAATGGTTTTCTCGGGGTGTCAATTTCAACTGGTACCCTCCCAAACAGGCACTATTTATATATTGTTGCATTTTATACGAGCTACATGTACTTGAGAACGTTTTGGTTCATATTCTGATAAAACGTTCTAATGTTTTTCTTTTTTTCCACCCCATGATGGTGAGGCATAAACCCTTTCCATATATAAATCAATTTTTTTATTTTTTATTTTTACAGCTCCCAAATTAGAGTCATAACATCTTTCTATATATTAATCAATTTCATTGCAATGTGACTATCAAACGCTTATCCAAAATGATGGTCTTACAACTTTAAAGGGTGATTTTAGTGTTAACTGTTTTTTTATACTCTTAACATTTTGTTTTACATTCAGCTCTCTAACAATTCGACTAATTACTCATTATTTAAATGAACCCAAAATCCAAATTCGAATCCGTTGGTTTAATTTCTATTTGCTCTAACTGAATAATGTTTATTACTTATTCTGAGGGCAACATATAATATTTGATCTGATTTGTTTACCTTTAGACATTAAGTTTTTACCGTTCATTGACACTTTTTACATTTATTTTTACATTCCGCTTTCTATCAATTCGACTTATTTACTCGTTAAATCATTAAATGCAAGATCATCACTTTTAATAGATATGTATAATGTTTCATTGTTCATTCAGTTTTCTATCAATTCGACTGATTTACTCGTTAATTCATTAAATGCACACAGAGTCCAAATTCAAATCAATTGGTTTAATTTTCATTTGCTCAAACTCAATCATGTCTAAATTTAATTACTTATTTTGAGGGCAACATATAAGTTTTGGACTGATTGTTTTACCTGAGAACAGTGCGTCGATCAAACAAATGTTTACAACATGACATGTTATCTTTTTATTTGTTGAACATTAATACATAGCCAGAACCTTAGAAATATGCATAGGATTAGGAAATGTACTATATATCCTAACAACTTAAAGGATGACTGCACTTAAGGACATGCGATATTTGCGAGAAAATAAACTTTTAAAAGAAGAATTTTTTTTTGAATTGCAAAAATGGTCAACATCTAAACTGCAACTTTACGTAATTGCGTTAAATAAAAGTATGTTGTTACGACGTACAAATTTGTTTTCATAGGCGGGGTCATCATGATTTCTTAAATCGCCATACGATAATTAGGACGCCCACTTTTATACTAACTTCATACATAGTCAGTGCATGTTTGTCTATTGTTCTCCGTTTAACAGTAGTTGTATATTTGCATTATCAAAGTTATGTCAAAGGGAGATTAATAGACAAACATGCGCTCATGGTTTAAATAAGATAAAACGGCTTTTTCTTACTTCGCTTCCCCTGTTGTAAGCAAGCGATGATGCATGTTGAATATTATAATTCACCACGTGATTTCTCACCTGATGTACATTTGTGAATACAAAATTCTATCACGTGACGTGTATGGTAGACTATGACACTGTTTTCATTGATTTAAAGTCTTCTGTAAATACATGGGCGTGATTTAATTGTTGAAACAATAATAAATAGTATACCTGTACCATACAGAATAGATAGGGTTATGGTGAAAGAGTGATCACTTGAATTTATACATTGAATTGTTATTCATGCTAATCTAATTTTAGTACCATTCTGATAATGTCAGCTCCACCTCTCATGCATATTAATATCAATCATATGTTTGATCTAGGGAAGATAAGTGAAAATTCTCCTTTTTCGAAAGTTGTAAGGAAAAAATTATAGAATGAGCTTATTGTATCACAGTCTAATATCCTAATTCATGTTGGAAATTGACTAGACTCTTTAAAAACTTTAACAAAAGTGATATTAGGTTAAGAAATAAACGCAACAGAAGCGACCGAAAAGGGCCCAAAACCCGGCGCTAAGTGCAGTCATCCTTTTCACCTAAAATATTTGAACAAATAGTAGATTGTTCTACTTAACACTTACTATTTATTTCTTACATGAAATATTCTGAAAACTTTTAGCTGCAATAAACTTGCAATTATGGTTATATCTGAGATACAAGGTTTTTCTAAATCACTTAAAACATGTCCATATTCCTCTGCTTGTAAATCTTCCTCTTGTAAGAAATTATCTGTGTTCTTTCTTTTTATGTAATGACATACGACTGAATTAGCTAGTGATTTTATTGGATGATAGAAATTCATGCTTGAAAAATAGTCTACAAACATTCTTTCTTGCTGTTCGCATTTTAGCTGCCACTTCTTTTGAGTCACATTGATGACCAGTAGTTTCCCCTTGTATTAATGCATCTCTAAGAAAGAACGTTGGATTGCTAGAAAATCTTTTAACAGTTCTCCTCTTCTTCAAAGCCCATCCTTTTTTTCATTTTTCTGCTATTCAAAGTAGTAATGGTTGTGGTTGCCTTCTTAAGTTTTGTTAGCTTTGACCGTATTTAGTGAATATATTCTCTTTTTGATTTGTCAGCCAGTGTTAATTTTGTTTGATTTGTTCTGGGATCTCCAGAATCTAAATGTTTGTGCAAATGCCCATACTTCTGGAATGCGCATAAGCAATCTAGCTCAGGACAAGTATACAAATTGATACTTTTACTGTTGATTTCCAAGTCTTCATATATTGCCTCAGCATCAAGACTAAAAACGTTATCTCTACAATCTTTTGTAGGGGGTTATTTTCATTACGTTTTGCACAAATGTCTTCACCATGCAGGGTGCATGTCGATGTCACTGCTTCAAACCCAGATGACACTTTTACTGTTTAACGCAGAACAAAATGGACGTAAAAGAACATTTTGTCAAAAGATAATGTGTTTGTTTCAATACTTAAGCAAATATTATTAATTAGAATTTTATTTCAATTCTTAAAAAGATAAGTTTTTTATCGTTCTATATGCAAAATGAGAATTAAGTAAATATTTTTTTGATATTTTATATGATTGATTTTTATTACAGTCGTGTGTAGCAATCAATTACACAAACTTAATGAAGGATAATGTTCCTTCACATCCACCTCCACCGGTTGCTCCTATGTGAAATTGAAGAAATGGCGTGTAATTCAGTCATATTTTTTACCATAACTTAAATCTATATTTAAACAACAAAAACTGTAGAATTTACTGTTAAAAAAAATCACGTATGGAAATCTTATTATAATTCATGTTAAAACACTTCATTTACGTTTGCATGACTTAGATGTTCATTCCTCGCCTTATCACTCTAATAGGGAAGATAGCTATAGACAAAAACTATATATATATATATATATATATATATATATATATATATATATATATATATATATATATATATATATATATATATATATATAGTAAATAGCAAATAAAGGCCAAATTTGTCAACACTCCATTTTCGTCACTTAGACGTTCATAGGCAAAAACAGTATACACACATCGCACACACACACACACACACACACACACACACACACACACACACACACACACACACACACACACAGATATATATATATATATATATATATATATATATATATATATATATATATATATATATAATTTTCTCAGAAACAATAATGCTTCAATTATATAGTATGTCAACATTCTCATTTGATTAAGACTGTGTATGAAGGCAACACATGTACGTTGCTTAGTTCAAACATCATTAAAATGAAATAGGGTTCCTTGTTTGTTTGGTTTGTTATTTTGTTTTTTTTGGGGGGGGGGGGTGGAGGGGAATGTTTCGTGATTTTTTTCTAATTGTTCTCATAAGTGTATTATTTATAATAGCTAATAAAGAATTATTTTGATTTATTTGCTCATAAAACGTGTTTACATTTGTTTATATCACATAGATGTGAGTCATAACTTAATTTGATTATTGTTATTACAATAAGTTCATTCAAAAAGTCTGAACAAAAGACCCAACAGCACGAAAATGATATTCTTTATAATTATTTACATTCAGCGTTTTTTTTTCCTATCAATGCGACCGATTTACTTGTTGTTTGGTTGCAAATTCCTATGGCAGCATATGAATTTAAGTTGTCTCTCCAAGAATCTCATACAGAATGAAAAAAAACCTTATCTGCTGTATTTATATTCATCCGTTTCAGCTCGTTTCATCAGTTTTTCATGATCGACAAAAAAATAATTAAGTTCTTTAAAAAAAATGTAGTCGCCAATTTGAAATATGTTTGACGGCGTCCTCTTAAAATTAACCGTTGGTAAAATATACACTGTCAGATTGTTAACAAACGTGCTAACAAGCTTTTATTTTTCAATATTTTGCTTATCTCACAGCAGTTCTCTATACAATGTGGTATAACAATCGTAAGTATAGAGTGCTACAGTAGTACTAAGTATATATATATATATATATATATATATATATATATATATATATATATATATATATATATATATATATATATATATATATATATATATATATATATCGTGAAGTAAATGGTTGTTTTACATCTTTGGGTCTGAATCATTGTTTACATGTAAAGCTCGCGGCATCAGAAAACAAGAAGACTGAAAACTTTTTTTTTTGTTGAAATATGAAAATCTTTGCCGCAAAATTTTCAATTCAACCACATCGTTCAATCATATTATATCGTAAATATGTGTTTATTTCTTACCTTGGGTTTGTTCTTTCAGTGCTATGATTTCTTTTCCGTGTCGATCAAAATAAAATCATTAACATAATACAATCAATCAGAGTATCTGAAATTTGAAAAATTTAAAAGAGTATAGTTATACATAATGATTGTACTTGAAGCGTTGTGACATTCACATGTACACACTTTGTGTACATGTAGTTCAATATCATACCATTACGACGAAGAACTTTGTTACCCTATCAATACGTTTTATATAAACTAGCGAATGTTGAAATAGAAAATTTCTAGTGTTTTACATGCAAAATGATTATTTAGAAAATGGTTATAATAGTATTATTAGAAATTTGTTTTTTCAATTACAGCGACTTAGAGCTCGCGTTGTACGTAATAAATCCGACCTATCCTCTCTCGAAGAAAGTGTAAAGAACGAAGTTCCTGTGGCGAAACCTGTTTTACCACCACCACCACCACCACCCCCTCCACCGGTTGCTCCTATGTGAAGTAAAAATAACTATGTTTTTATGGCGCACAATTTAGTCATTTTCAGACCATAACTTAAATCTACGAATCCTTCACCAAACAAAATTGTACAAACTAATGATGATAAGGTCACATGATTTAAATTTAACATATTTTACGCTAAAACACTTTATTGTGGCCTTTATATATATATATATATATATATATATATATATATATATATATATATATATATATATATATATATATATGCGCACTAAAAACAGACAACACGAACAATGAAAATATTGTCGTCCTAAAGAAGGGATTTTACTTTATTGTTTGTATGCTTGGTTATTCTTGGTGCTTTTTTTATATCTCATGTTGTAACCGTATAATTTTTAGATTCGACATTTATAGATATACGCCGAATACGTTTATCAAAATAAAAAAACATGTTGAATACTTTTTCAAATTGTTGTTGTAAATATACGAAACGTATTCGTGACTATTTTTTCTCGTGAAAAAAAAATTAACTTTGCACTTTTGACATTTTTTGCAAATAACACGAAATATTTCTATACTGGTGACGTTGTACTGCAAAACATAATATCATTGTTGATTTTATAAGATATTTCTGGGGTTTTTTTAATTATTAATTCAAAAGCACGTTTATTAAGTTTTAAATGCATTTAATGATACATGTAGAATAGATAAAACAGAAATCGGAAAATCACCTTCATTCTTGCGATCAGCTAAAACTAGCCCGGTAGAGTGCAATCCAAATTAAGTTGATTCTTTTCTCTTCAGAAAAATACACAAGCACATCACACAACATCTTTCAAAAACCATAAACATGAGTGTTGTTGTTTTTTTTTTTCAGAACCGGTAAATTGTATATACTTTAACAGATGAATTAACTTTAATAAATATTAATCTACGCGAAGAAACATGTTATGCTTTCGATTTGAAGATGTATTCTTGCACATTTTGTGGCAAAAAAATGAAGATAGCATTCACTTAATTATGAGATGTCAAAAAATTGTTTTATTTGCATTGTTTAGGTTTAATTTGAATATTTTCAATCTTCTACTTTTATTGTATTATATTAATTGTACTGTGTACTTTCTATTCGTATTCTTTAGGGGTTTTTTTAATTTGAAATTGTATAATTTTATGTGTACATGTAATACTAGTATAATATAAAATGAAATGTATAACTTTACATATGTATTGGTTAATTCTTATTTGTATTGTAAAATATTTCATTCGTATTGTATGTATATTTTTTGCATTGTTTCTTAGAGATGGTTATTTTGGTTTGCTATTATTATTTTGTTTTTAAGCTTGATTAAACAGGTAATTGGACTTTTTTTTATTTATATCTTTTTTTCTAAGATTGTGCACCTGTGTTTATAAATTGAAAGGGTTTTAGAAACCATTAAAGACAAATCTCCGTGTTGCATATGATTTTGGCACAATTTAATATTTCAACGTGGTTGAAGGAGGCAGTCCTATTATTACTTATCAGGCTAGTTACTGACTCACTACGAAAAAATATATTGGGTTGATCAATCTCATTGATGGCGAGGCGAAGCTGAGCCGTCTATGAGATTGATCAGCCCAATATATTTCCGTAGTGAGTCAGTAACTAACCTAATAAGTGTTTTGTTTCCGGAGGACTATCAAGCGACATATTTAATCACAAATAGCGAAGATCTACGCAAAGCCATGTACAAGTTGCCTATCATCTCGTCCGACTTAACTCATTTAAACTCTTCAAAAGTAACAGTCTTACCTTTCAAATACTGTTTAAAAATCTTTGCTTCACCAATGTTTCCTTACAATGTTTTGTTGCTATTCAATTTTAAACGTTGTCTCCCTTTCCTCTGCAGAGATGTGAGCAAATTAATTTTGACGCTGCCATTTTGTTCTGCACAACAATGTGACGTCAATATGCAAAAAGCACCTACTCTAATTTTAAAAAAAATTCAAAAGGCAACTACTCCAAATACTTTAAGAACTTACGGCATGCGGGTTCTGTATTAAATAATATAAAATGTCGAAATGAGTAAGCGAAGCGTCAGCAAATGACGGCCATATTGCCTAATATTAATTCTCAACGAACAAATATAGAGATCTATGAGGAAATCACGTGCTGTGTTTAAAACAATGAAAGTGTGACATTTCAGTCCAAGGGAAAACAATTGCATATAGAGATGGATGCTATTGGTATTATTATACGTAATAGCATGTATCTGTCAATGCAAAGGATTGGGAAATTTATAACTGAAATTAAATATATATAAATATTGACTCGGTTATTTCAAGGTTGTATTTGTTCAAGTCCTCATCATGATAAATTCCTTTATTTGGTGAAATGTTGCAGCCTCTTATTACATGTACATGTTTCTATCCCAGTAATGTTTTTTTTAATTCTTACTTGTTAGTTCAATAACTTATAATACATTTATTTACAAATTGAAATTATTATAAATTACAAAATAAAGAAATATCCAATATTTATAGAAAATTTTACAAATGAATGCAATTGAAACATTTAACGAGGCTGGGGGTGGCTGCCATTTTAAAGCTTTTTTATCTCTATACAAAAAAGATTTTTACTTTAATGTTCTATAACTCTTACATTGTACTGAATTTGTCTTTTGAAGTAATGGATATGATGGTATTGAAACATTTTTTAAAGAGTATATTGATTGTAAACCAAGGCTTAGAAGATGTAAAAAAATAATTTCGGCTGTTTTTCAGCATTTTCTAACTTTTCAAAGGGAGGTATCTTGTAAAACTCCAAATGTTCAAATATTTCCTTTTATTTATTTTTGTTTAAATTTCACAATCGAAAATTTATTTTAATGCTCAATCTTTATTACACATGTATTGATTATCATTATGTTAAAATTTGGAAATAATCTTGTGGCTTCCTTTTTTTTGTTTTACATATTTGCATTTTTGTGACATATATATTTTTGGTAAAATTGTGATATTTTTCCTTACAATAAATAATGTTAAGTTTTTATTATTGTGTTAATATTTGTGATGTTATTGGTGTGTTTTTTGCCTTTATTTATATTTCATATATTTTTCATAATTTTTTTTTTACATAACGTGCAATTTCTTCAGATGCAATACATGATAAAATTCACGATGATTCTGATGTGATCTTTCACATTAAATGTAAATAAAGATTATGTGAAACATTTCTGCAAATTTTGTGAATTTGGAGAATTTTTTTTGACCCTCCAGTCTCCTTAAGCTATATTATTAATTTAAAATATTTTTCGAGGCGATATTATTCTTGGTTGACCTTTAAAGTTCATGGGCCTCTTGTTCAATAATAATAATGATAATAGATTCTTACAGCATCATTTCCTAATTGAAAAAAAAATGGGTGGAAATTGTCACTTTGGACGTTAAAAATTAGGAGGAAGTAAAATATATGTGTATGCACAGTACACGGACTCAGTCCCTTTCTCTCCTCTTATATTTTTATTTCTGTATGAGTTTTTTCTTTATCATTATCTACTTAAATTACTTAAAACATTTCTTTCTAAGGGTAAAGAAGTCATAATTACGAAATCACACCAATATTACAATCGCACGAGCTTATGATTAGACATATGAATTATTCTGTTTATAAAGACACAGAAAACGTTTTCATAGTTTTTTTCTTAAGCGTATATATATATATATATATATATATATATATATATATATATATATATATATATATATATATATATATATATAACAATGTTATGTAAAAAAAGTTTACATTGATACATGTAAAATGTGCGTAATATAGTTTCATGACCATGCTAAAAAGCACTTCTTGTTTCATATGATTTAGACACATGAACAACCAAATTCATATTCCATTCATATTTTTAAATGAAGAAACTGAAAATAAAACAGTCCTAATCTATATTACATTTACTCAACAGTTCATATTAAGTGTGACAAAAATGATACATATTTTGCATTAATAATTCAATATGGTATAAAAATAATTCAAATTTGTTAACAAATGTGTAAATGTCCAGGACAGGAATGGAGTTGTCAACCATAATATTTTACACATTTAATCACATTATAAGACTTTTCTAGGCGAGCTGACTCCTCACATTGTTCGTGTAAAAACTATACCATAAGTTCATGTAAATACGTTAATACAACGTGTTTATCATTTCATCTTTAGGGAAATAAGTTATCATTTTTTTCACTAATCCACAACGTGACTAAAAAGTAATGTACTTTTGCAAATTATCGAAAAACAAATGCATAAATAGGGGCTCAAATTTCTACTGTTGTTACTTTTTATGTTGGGGTTAGTCTTAGAATTACACACATGGAATGGTTTTCTAAGGTCAAAATCGATTCGACTCGTTAGAGAATATCAACCTCTATCATTTTTTTAAGTAGAAATTTTAACTCCCACCCTTGTCATTCTACGGGGTTCACTTTTTGCCGTTATACAGCGTGAAATCAACATTTCAAAGACCATATTTTAAACACAATATACATGCGGCATTTTGCTTGAATTTTCTACCTGTAAATCATCAAGTTTCGTCTTCTGATCAGAAATCTGTCGACTGTACAGACAAAACACTCTATACGAAGGACACTCCGTTCCTGGTATCACCATGTCGTTTTTATTTTATTTAATGTTGTTGCGTGGGGAAAGGGGTTAACAGAATAGCTAAATATTTTTTTTTAATTTATTTTTTAATGAAACATGTTCAAACAAATCAGATTGGTTGGACATAGCACAGATTAATAATTTTCAAAAGAAATATCTTATGCAGACGCATATTTGACTTTAGAATGCTTTAAAGATATTTCAAATTTATTTACAAATGGGTAAATGTACAAGCCATGGAGGGTACTGTCCACTAAAGCATTTTGCAGATTTTCATGTAACTATGTAAACTTAATTCCACTAAATTAGCTCTTAGCATTGTAAGCATAAAAATGATATACTTGTAGGTAAATTGATAACATTTTTCCCTCTACCTCCCCTACGGGATTATCATTTTATGGCTAAAAAACTAGGGAAATCAAATGTGTCTTTTACTAATTTATGATTTATAATTTTAAATTGTTTTGAAAACGTGACTATCTAGTCGTGCATTTTGCTAATTTGTGAAAAATATGTGTATAACATGAGGGTGGGATGGGGTGGGACGACTGTTTTAAACGTGAGACAAATCGTAGAACTACAGACATGGAATGATTTTGTACGGTCAAAATACGACCCGCCCGGTTATAGAATATTGGCTTGAGTCAATATTTACGTACAAATTACACCCCACCACTCTTCCCCGGCCATTATTTTATGGAGATCATTTCTCGTCGTTATATCGTTGTGAAGACCATAATTTAAGATCAATTTCATTAGGGTTTCTCCCTGAATGTTCTCCTTGCAAATTAATTTGGTTTGACTTTTCTGACTGGGTATCAATCGACCCTACATACTATAAGAATGTCACGGCATGTCTAGTATAACCATGTGTAAATAATATTTTGTCGTTAACATGTAACTTGGTAAGTTTTCTACAAATAAGAAAGACAAGGCTTAAAAATATTGCCAAAAAGCATATTTTAGCATCACGGCCGTGTAATCTATACCTATCTATATCTATACACACGCACTTAAGATATTCCAGAGATCATATGACTTATATGAGGGTTATTCGGAAATTATTGAGACGTTTACTCTTACTCCCCTGGAAAAACAGATACATCAATAAAATCACATCAGAAGAAAACCAGGATACCCTTTATTTTCGTGGAAATTTGGAAGTTAATGACATTATTTGTTCATTCCTGGTAAGCTAACAAAATTGCCTATATCCACTGACCCGGAGCAACCACAAACTCATTGCAACGTCATTTTCACATTTCTTCTTGCTCTTATGTTTTAAACACCTTACAAACGAAAGGAACTATGTATTTTTTTTTTTTTTTTAGAAATGGCAACACTTATATATTCCCACCATTCTTGACATTGTTTTACTTTTTGTGAAAATTATATATATATATATATATATATATATATATATATATATATATATATATATATATATATATATATATATATATATATATATAATTTTCACAAAAAGTCAAAAATAATGATTCATTGTTGTGAACAGTAAATGTAATTAAATCATTAGGTTGTGCGCATTGTTACTGTAGAGAATTGTTTGATTGTATTAATTTTTAATTTGATTGGTTTGACCATATTTTATTTTATATACAACATAATGTGGGTTTCTACGACGAATTAGGTTTTCACCTTAATACAAAAAATTCACAATCAATTGCAGGCAAATCTTTTAAAATATAATTTTATTTGATTTTTAAACGGGCAAGATTTTTTTCGTTTTATCTGCAAAATGATTATTTAGAAAACAATGTTGTGCTATTGTCTGATAAATATTTTCAATTACAGGATGACTCATTGGTGGAATACCCTATATCCTCCCTAAGAGACAGAGTAAAGAATAAGGTTCCTGTGGTGAAACCTGTTCTACTACTTCCACCCCCTCCACCGGTTGCACCTATGTGAACGGGAAAGAACAATGTTTATTTGGTGTGTAATTTGGTTTTATTTTGATAATATAGTTTAAACCTACCTCTTTAAATATAACAATAATATTGTAGAATTCATTGATAAAAAGATTAGATATTTAAATTTGATGATAATGTAAGTTTAAATTAATAAACGTTTCATTTTGGCTTGCATGACGTTACTGACATGTTCAATCCTTTTTCATTCTAATTCTAATTAATAGCATGTTATGTGTCCCTTTATATTTATTTGAAAGAAAAATAGGACGAATACGTCAACCAAAAACTAAAAAAATATGTTGTGTATTTTATATTAGTGATGGAAATATGCGAAACTTGACCATTTTTTTCTGGTGAAGAAAAAAACTATTTTTTCATAATTGACATTTTTTTCCCAACCAACACAAATTAATGCTATGCTGCAAAAAAAAAGAAAAAAAATCAATGTGACTTTTTTCCTATAGTTCTTTTTTATGAATTCAAAAGTACGTTTATTGAATTTCAAAAGAATTAAATAATTTTCACAAGTCAGTGCCAAACGTTTTACTGAAGCTTTTTTTATGTAGAACAATGACAACAACGACAACAACGAACCTAGTAAATTTGAATGCACATGTTATCACACATACTGTTCTCAAGTTGTAAGAAGCTAGCAAATATAGAAATCGGGAAATTATCACATCCGTACTTGCAATCAACAAAAGCTAACCAGATAGTCGACAAATCAGACTTATTTTGGGTCTATTCTTTTATAAAATACACATCACAGCCTTTTACGCCTCCTTTTCACAAACCCTGACATATGGTTTCTCAAATCCTGCTTTTTTGGAACGGTGCATCACTTGACGGTATGTATACTTGAACGATATATTTACTTAATAATTAATGAACATAAATTTACGCAAAAAACATGTTATCTTTGCCACTCTAATATGTATACTTAAATATATACTTGCAGGAATAAAATAAAATTTTGTTTATCAATGGCGTGTCAAACGTTGCAATATTCGATCTATGTTATTTGTATTGTATCACTTTTTATTTGTATTTTGTAATTTTCCAGTTTTTTCTATAATGTTTATTTGTATTGTATCTTATTTTATTGTAATATTTTTTTCATTTGTACTGACAGTGCTGTATAATTCTATTTGTATTATATGAGTTTAATTGCATTGTATAATTTTACATCTGTATTTGATAATTTCCGTTTGTGTGAAGAAAAATAAATAATTTGGAAGTGACGAGTATACTGCTTATTATTTTTTTTTTTCGAAAGGACATTAACATTTATGTTATATTAATTTCTTTAAAAGAAAAAAAACTTTTCTCACAGACATGGACTTATCTTGTGGATATTTACCAAAATGTGAACAATCAAGACAATTCTTGAAAATATTGATGTCAAATCACTCTTTTGAATATATTATATAGAATATTATTTAGATGTTTTTTGACTTTTACGATCGAAATAGTTTTTAAAGTTCATAATTTTAAATACACTGGGTTTATTAAGGTCGGATATTTTGGAGGGAATACTCGCTTTGTCTATGATTCTTTGTCTTATACTGAGTTATATAATGTCTAGTATATAAGGTCTGCTAATTCTTATTGGTTTCAGAAAAAAAATATTTCGACTCAATGTCTTGGTCATCTATATCAAAAACTTTGAATTGTTTTGTCTTTAGGCAACATATAATTTGAAATTAAGGTTTTAAATACAAATTTCAAAGCAAGCATACTGCAGAGTGGCTTCGTATCAGCACAATTTAACATATACAGAGGATCATGTTGCTCTTGATTTATTCATCATATGTGCAGAAATCTTTTGAAAACATAGAAAGCAAAACAAAGATATAAAAACATACTCATAAATAACAACGGCCATGAAATTTCGCAATATGATGATGATACTTTATAAGCCATTTATGACTGGCCTAAATCCTTGTTTGAAGCATAACAAACCAAAGATTTTTATTAAATATTTTCTGGTCTTAAGATTAATACCTCTAAAAAAAAAGATGCACCAGTATTGTGTGAAATTGGTTCATATTAAATTTTAATTTTTTTTTTAACCAAACTAGATGATATTTTTTTAGACTGGGGATCCATGTCATTTAATTTATTAGAAACTGAATTTACTGTTGAATTTGATAAAATTGATAAACATTGTAGCCTTATCAAAAATTATTGCACTTTCTGAACAGTGGAAAAGACGAATTCTCACTCCATTGGTCGTGTTACAGTTATTCAAATTTTGCTTATTCCGAAATTTGTTCATACCACTTCCTTCCCCTAAAACGAAAACTATTCCATTTTTAAGTTAAATTACCTTAGTGTTTTTTTTTTTGGTTTTTTTGGGGGTTTTTTTATGTTTTTTTTTTTATGTTTTTTTTTTTATGTTTTTTTTTTTTTTTGGTTTTACTTTTTTTTGGGGGGTGGGGTTGTTGTTTTTGTTTTTGTTTTTTGTTTTGTTTTGTTTTGATTTTTTGTTTGTTTTTTTTTTTTAATCTTAAGCAAATAAATTTAAAAGATATGTTATAATGGGACGCCTGCTTTGAAGAAAACAATGCATTTTGGACAGATGTTTCATTTTCTTGGATTTGTTTTATGAAGTCAACTATATTAATTTTCCAAATACTGCTTCCAGATTTCTTCTTATTCCTGTATGGCACAGATTAATGGTTTTAATTCAGAATATTGCATGTAATTTTTCCTTTTGAAAATTATTTTTAAAAAATCAACATTAAAGCCTCTGGCTAAACAGTTTGTGTGGAAAATGAAGAAACGACATAACATATTTTTTCATGTGTTAAAGTGTAGACTTTGCGAAGTGAATTAAATCTTCATATATAAAACGGATTTTTGAGAGATGTTTTTTTTTTATTTTTTTTTTATAAACGTCTATTGTCTAATTGTATCTCAATTAATTATTTCCATTTCCCCAAAATACATATCTACTTGCTTGATGTCAAGCAAAAAATGCTGGCAATCTAAAGATACATTATTATATTGAAAAATATGGAACTATTCAAAAACAAAAACTGTACACCTTTAAAAAAACGATGTAACACTATATTTGAATGGGCATATGAGTTTTTTCGTAATAAGACTTAAAGTCTTTGTTTTCTTTCCTCTTTTCATTAGGCTTCTGTTTACATTTTAATTTTTGTTTCTTTGAGTTTACAAAGAAGTCTCTTTCTGCAAATGGTTGTCAAATTCATCTCTGACTTTATAAAATAGTGGCCCGTTTATTTCAGGGATTATTTTTAAGTCGTATACACGATAATATACTTAATTTGGTGAAACGTTGCAGCCTCTGTTTACATGTTCCTTTCACATTTATTGAATCCTTGTTTAATTATTTTAGTTATATATCATTATAGTTTGCAAATTGGTGTCCTGATAAAGAACTATACTATTCAAATAAAAAAGTCATACATTACAAATGAAAATTTATTCAATACAAATAAAAACTCATACCATTCAAATGAATAAGATCAAATTTTGCAACATTGCCGAGAGGGCTAACGCAAAAAAACCCGTTATTAAGAAATCTCACATTTCTATTGGGGAGGGGGTTCAAAATATTATCGCCACGAAACATTAAACCTCCTCCTCTTGAAAATTATTCCTATTGGAGAGGGGGTTCAAAGTATTATGGCCGCGAAATATTGACACCACCAAACGCCTTTAACAGATATCGCGGCTTGAAATTAGAATGCACACAACAACTGTATATAGACAAATGTGCTTAAACAATGAGAAACGAATATAAATGAATAGGAATATGGATACAAAACAGAATCTTTAATATATTTAGAACAACGAGGAAACGGAAACCCTTCAATGAATCTATGGTGTATTTAAAAATAGATGAACGTCATAAAATTGTACGATTGTGATAGAAAAAAAATAATTTATTGCACGTTTAAATTTTATTAAATGATATTTAATTTACCATTTTTTTCAAATCATTTTAATTATAGATAAAACATAAAAAAATATGGTATAAAAATAATGAAAAACAAATGATGTTGATTTTACATTGAATGTCCTTAATATTTTAATTACAGTGCATCCATATAGCTTACAAGTTTAAACGTCATCGCAGAATAAGAAACAGAAAATCTTTACTTTTTCGATCAGTGTTTAAAATTCAAAGCGCGCCTGATGTATCTAGTTATCTGAACGATCTTGAAGAAGAGGCCCCCGTGGTGAAGCCAACTTATCTCCCAGCGCCCCCTCTACCTGTCGCAAATGTATGATCCAGTAGAGATGTGTTGTATTGATCTAACTAGAGTTTGATGTTCATGTAATTACATATTAAAAACAATATATGCTAATTTTGGGAGTTACATTCATAAATGCGAGTAAAAAATATCGAAAAATAAATATTCTGAATTACATGTATATATTCAATTACTGTTCCAAGTCATGCCTATTTCCAAAACATGCAATGATTTCAAGTATAAACAGAGAGCACAGTATTGCTTTTCGCTGTATTCAAAGAACAGAGTTCTCTTCTTTTTGGCATCTAGTTAAGGTACAAGTGTTGTGTAATGTACTTCTTGGCACGTAATATTAAAAAAATTACAAAAAGTGTAGGTTGTAAAATGGAAAACTGTGTAATCGTCTGCGATGCTGGTATGATATTACCTGTTGTATTAACACCTATTCTTCAAAACTCCTCTTTTCAATAACGATCAGCTAATAGAATAACTGAGTTAACAGTGCTTAAATTAAAGTTTCACGAAAGTTTGACAGTAGGTGGAGCTTTACAAATGCTTTTAATTGAAAGTAAGGTAAAATCCTTCGAATAGTCGAAGGGAAGATACTAGTATATATGGGAGACTCCTCGAATCAAATAAAATCAAATTGGAATTATATCTTTCAAATATGTGAAATAAACGCCCTTTTTCATGCATTTTCCCCACAAGATTAAACTGATACATAAATGACCCTACTGTCATCTACTCTAAAAAAGAAAAATATCGGCCTCTTTTTTTTCAAATGCTCAGTTTTGGGATGCATTTATATAAGCGTCTAAATTGTTGTTGTTTTCGTCACGATTTAAAACTAAGATATTTACATTTAGTGTATATTTCCTCTTATGTTTGCATTGGAAATCTGCGAAGTTCAATTTCCTATGAGAAATTTCCTTTGCCTATTCACGGCGAATGAACACATGTACAAATATTAATGTTTTAATATGTTCTTATTGTATGATTTAATGAAACGTTGAAACTTATATAACCAATTTGACATGTCCTTATAAAAAATAAAAATTTATATTTAATATATTTTATTTTAATTTAACTTTATATTTTTAAATAAATAATAATCATTTTTCAAATATTGATAAATAAATATATGAGACACCGAGGCAATTCAAGATATGGTCCGTATAAAACAAGAACAAGAACAATTGAGAGCAAGCTGAATTAGAAAATTCCTTCGATTCCTAGATATATATATAATAAACATTTTTAATTATCATTTCTAAACTTTATAATTGATACATGTATACAAACGGATCGTTATAAAAACATTTCAAAAGCTTCTAAATTGTAATTAGTTATGTAAATTCATGATAACAGTTTTCTTAGAGTGTTAACGTTTAAAATGTAAAGCACCATCAAAAAAAATATAAAGTATGCAAGACAATTTATAAGCTGTAAAATTCCATTTTGTAATTTATTGTCTGAACTTAAATGTAAAAATAGAGAGCTGCTCAATTGATATGACATAAAGATGATAGGATTAAGTTGTTGAGAATCATTTTTAAAGAATAATTAATGCAGATCAATTTGTTAATATAATTTGGTACATAAAGCCATAGCAGGTACAAGTATGACTGTACAAATAAGCATATACCAATTTGATAATAATTATTTCGTTCAATACCATTACCTTGTGCATATCTATATGAGTTAGTGCTTTTCATGAAGTACTTTTCATGGCATTTACAAAACAAATGCATGTAGTCCTTATAAGGGAATGATTGGCATGTGAGTTGTCAGCATTTATTGTTTTTATGTTATGCCAAAACTACAACATGCATTAAATAGGATAAATCGCGCTGTTTTGTTTCTTTTCAAAATAGCAAGGAACGAATTCACTTTACGTTTAGAAGGCAAAGTGTACTTCCGAACAAAGTTCTTGTGCATGTAAAGAAAAAAACAAAACATATGGTTTAACTGTATACAATTAATAGTTAAAACTTAAGTAGAAGAAATCAAAATAATGTTCCTTAGTTATAAAACTTTTTATAAAATATTTACATGAAGCTGTCACTGAATAGTCAATATTAAAGTAATGCGAAGCGCAAAATGTGGGCAAATAGTCAAGTTTGCCGGATGCTTGTTCGGACACAATAGTTTATTTCTCGAAGAACTCAATGTTAATCTAAACACCCCTGGCTAGTTTGCTATTTTGCCTACAGATATATCCATGTTCACATCTGAAAGTTCTTTCTAAGCACTAACAAAATAACTAGAAAAATATAGGGTTCAATGGCGTTTAAAGGTCAAATGAGCTTGTTTACAACTTACAGCGATCAGCAGTAAATGAATCCAAGTCTCAAAAATGACGCCCACCTCCAATTTTAACCCCTCTTATTTCTTTACCATCTGCAGTACTTCTTCATTCCATCATTGAATGTAAACATTGATGAATTACTTTAAAATAATGATTATTTTAGCAATAATGGAGCCAAACACCTAAACCCTACCTGTTTCTGATCTGCTCAATGCTGTTTTAACACTATCTCACGTCAACATCCGGTGCATTGGTACTCTCATTCCACATCTGTGATCTGCCGAAGAACATACATCACAAAAATCATGGCCCCCTGGCCATAAGAACTTAACAATTAATGTTTTCCTATGCATACACATAATACAAACTATTTGAACAAGTGTTTCTATGTACATGTATCTTTTGTTAGTTAAAAATCCTTGAATGTTTAAAAGATTTCAATCGACACATGAAGACGTACAAGAACCTATCATTTTTGTGACTTAAGTGACCTATGTTTTGTAAATTTCTCAAATCCCAATTATATAAAACTTTTTAAAAAATCAAAATTAATTTTATTATGATAAATAATGTATATTTTTTAATATAGTTATAAAATGATTTTTTTAAACATTAATCTGTTATTATTCGACATGTATTTTGTATGTAAAATTTTCAGTATATATTTATTTTTTTTTTTTTGTTTATCATGCATAACATTTTATGAAATTTTAATCTATATTCTCTGTGGTGTTAATCTACCATATATACAGTGCATGACAATTAACAGGCGCTTTTTTTGGTACTTTTACTTCATTCATTATTTGTTAATTCACAAAATACAGTCAGTATTTAGTAAATCAAAGAGAAAGCAAACATTTATCGACCAGCAGAAGATGTATATCAAGGGTAAGCAATTCATTTTTAGCACGTATCGATTTGTTAATAAGTGTAACAGGAAGGTTAAAAGCAAAACAGGGGATTGTGTTTATGTCAAAAACATTGTTTCTGGGTTTTATCATTAAGAACAGTTCAGATATAAACATTAGTGACTGTTGGTGAATGATGTTCTTACCAGTATATACTTAGGTAACAGACAAGGTCGGTATGAATCAATTAAAAATCAGTTTAGAATATTTTGATTTGTATAATAATTATGTAGCTTATTTCCTCAAAAGTAAATGTAAAATGTGTATTTAAACATGTCCTTTCGTAAAGAACAGAAGTAATGCTTTATATGTTGAGAACACATAAATAATTTAGCACAATAAGTTATATTACATCAGTCGTGGGTCACAGGACTCTTCCGTTGTACATTCCAATTTCAAGAGGTTTTTTTAATGAAAGACTCAAATATTTCATTTTCTGAAGAGGATTGATTCGTACGCTCAAGTAAGACCTTGATGTAAAAATGCTATTGCCTTGCTGTTATTTGATTTTTTTTTTAGTATTTTTTATCCAATAGCATTCGTCAAATGCAAATTTTAACTGTTTGACATTCGGTCAATGTTTATTTACATGCAGTCACCTTTTGGTCGCTTGATGTGTGGTTAATACTACATGTCTGATTCATTCTGATAAACTTATTTTTTATTACATTCAATGTTATTAAATTCATAGTTAGATTCCATTAAATAAAAAGACAGCTTGTGTTTTACATAAACAATGGTCAATAAAAAAATACATAGACAATGTCGCTGTCTATCAAATATTTTGCATGAAAATTATTACTAAGTACCAATAAATTCTCACATGTCTAAAAAATTAATGTAAGATGAAAACATTGAATATTCATACAGTTGTTGATCCAATCAATGACTATGAGACAGAGTTTAATGTAATGTGCAGAAACAAAAGAAAATAATTCATTATGAGAAATCATGAGAAAAAACATCTGTGATATATGGGAAAATTTATCCTATGTTAAAAATCATGGGATATATCCCATCTTCTTTATTTTGTGGGATTGTTTGTCCTGTATGGGATAATTAATCCCATCTTTTAGCAATGATGGGATTTTTTCTCCCTCATGGGACAATTTATCCCACAGTACTTTTTCTCCCATGGGATTTTGATGGGATATTAGATAGCATGAAAAATCCCACCGTTCTCCCATGGGGTTTTGACATTTGAGAGACAATAATAGGAAAACTAGAGCAATCTGTACATTTAGGTTGACATGATAGGTTTGGAGTAAAAAGTCCCACAAAAAAATATAAGCAAAAGTAAGTTATACCTAACCGAAAGGGTAGCTGAAAGTCCGGACTGTGTCTTGTCCGGAGTTAAATGTCGCACTGTTTAATACATTTTGACTTGAAATAAAAAGAGAATCGGAAATTAAGTTTATGATTGTATATCAGTATCAGTGAGTTAAGACTTCTTCGATTTTCAGTAACCTTTGCATTCAATATTAATGCATTTACAGATACATACATCGTAGTTTATGTAAATATACTGTTCATTAATAATTATTTTTAAAAATATATAAAAAGTATTAACTGTTTTCTCCGGAAGCATGCGTTTTAAAGAATGTGTTTTTTTTAAAGGTAAAGTTATTAATAAAAGTGGTGTAAACTTGTTTTAAATGTTGTAGAAAGAATGTTCAAATATTTAAAACGTCAAAAATCGAATGCTGTTGGTAAATAGTTTCGATGACTATTCACCATGGACAAATAGCACGGGAACTGTTTCACAGTTAAATAGAAAAGCATGTTTATTCGTTGGAATTTTAGATAGGACATTTTTACAGGGGGTGATTTTTTGTTAAAATTTAATGTAAATCAGCGTTTACGCATACATTTTTTTCTAAAACCGATAAAAATATATTTACTCAACGTGTTTGACATGTTTGTGTGCAAAGGCAGAACATCGGCGGCAATATGTCCTTATGGTGACTTGATTTTCTAGTGACGATTACAAACTGGAAACTTCCCCAGAAAAAAAAGTAAGTGCATCCTTGGTTCAAGGTTGTTTTTAAACAGTTCACTCTCTTACAAAACTGATATTACTGGGGACAGTATGCTATCAAATCAAAAAACAAAAACAAAGAGATCACACAGAAAACCAACGAAGTGCAACTTGCCAGGGATAAACAAAAGTGCCTCTATCAAAATCATAAATATACGACCCAGGACCAAGGGGTCTCGTGTTACAGCGGAAGTATCTAGGTCATTAAGTGGAAACAATTGTTTTGAATATGTGTAGTCTAATAATAATATCTAAATGTAGCATGCAAACATAAAAACTAATTTATCTTTACCAAAATTGTGAAAAGCACACTGGTAATACTGTATACATTAAAGAGGAAATCGAGGTGTCATTGTGGATTTTACTTGTAAAAAAGATAATTTTGAAAAACTGTTTTGAAATATTATCTACTCTTGTACACCTTTAAGACGGGCCACATGTTAGTTCACATTTAGAATTCACAAAGAAGTATGTGCATTAATTGGGAAATTCGTTGCTTTTGTGCTTTTCGGGGCGATTTAGTTATTGAGATGGGAGATTTATTATCTAGCGTAAATTACAGTAAGTGTTATGCTTCTCAAGTGTTATCCTACTCTGACTTGTTTCGGTGTAAGAAGAATTAAATGAATGCAGTCAAGGACAAATTTATAAAGCAGTGTGTCATCTACATCCTTCACAACATTTTTAAAATTGTTAATACTTAAATGTCTTGTATACTTTAATTTGCCTATTGTATCTTGTACATTTGTCACGCTATAGAATTAAATCTTCTTGACTATTTGTACAGATTGTGTAAATAATAACTTTTTTGGACTTTGTGTAAATTGTTACAAACATTTTGTTTTTATGTTTCGACAACTGCGTTAAACGTTTTAAATTTTACATTACCTTTACCCCACCCCAAGAACAGTCATAGATTAACAGGAAATCTCTTAATTGACATTGATACATGTATGTATAGGCTATTAAAATGTCACGAGTTACTTAATATATAGCTGTTTGATAGTGAATTTATTTATATTCGTTGTTAATCATTGCATTGTGTTATACAGTGATCACAATGTATGATTTTGAATGGTAGATCAAGTCAATTGGAATCAGATATTCGCTACCGATGTATCCCGAACTTGTGTAAAAGGACATGTTTATTCCAAGCAAAATCTACAAAAGAGTCTAAAATGCTGTAACACGTGTTGGTTTGCTTGTGGTTTCATGAATCTGGGTTCAACCGAAAAAAAAACACATCAAGACTGACCTATACATATTCCTGAACAAGAGAGCGCGACCTGTAATACACTTTTATTATAAGCAATACATTTATTATGTGTCTGACAGTACATCTTAGGGTTAAATCGTAACAAATCTAACATCCCGAATACTATTCAGATATTACTGTAACTTCAACATTTCTATAGATCTTCCATTCATACACCATAACTAGCAATGCATAGGATAATTATTAATTTTAAATATTTTACGAGTCAGTTTTATTCTCAGAGGACTGTTACATGTAAGGTCCTTGGGCATTTCGTTTAAAAATAAACGTGGCAACAGATTCTTAAAGCAACATTTTTCCATGAAAAAATGTCACTTTGAAGATTATTGGATGCAGTTTACACCATGATTCGATGAATATAGGTGTACCAAAGAACGGTTGCATGTTACTGAACACAGGTGTATATAGTGTACGTGGGCTCGGTCTTTTCTCCCTTCTTATATTCAATATTTTAACATGTACTAATATATGTTGCCTACAATTTGATGAACGATGAGTTATTCCATTAGGAAACAGTTTCTCTTAAATGTATTGTAACCGACTATTAAATAGTTATTTTAAATGTTTAATCAGGTGTGAACTTCATATTAACAAAGTCAGTGATTAATATGATAATCGAACACGTTTACGGTTAAACCGATGAATTACAAAGTCGTTTTTCATTGTAAAAATAATTAATATCAAAACTAAAAAATGTTAACAAATTTACATGGATAAAAACTATGTTTGTTAATAAGTATCATGCGTATGCCTAGAAGCTTTTCAAGTTTCACATGATTTGAATACATGAACAACCAAATTCACTTCCCATTCATATTAATTTTCTTAAATTAAGAAATGGAAAATAAAACATTCTCCATCTATTTTACATTTCCTTAACAGTACACATTAAGTGTGATAAAATTGATACATATTTTGCATTAGTATGCTATAAAAAAATTCCAATTTATTAACGTATATCTAAATGTACAAGCCAGGGAGGGGGTTGTGAACCAAAACATTCTGCACATTTAACTACCGGTATATAAACTATATATATCTATACATTTTCTAAGGACATTGGCTCCTCACTATGTTAGCTTAAAAATGATATTGTAAGTAAATACTTGATACTACCCCCACCTCACCCCCATACCCCACGGGATTATAATTTCAGGCAGGACACTAAGATGATCAAATGTGTCTTTCAATTTTAAATTGTTTTCAAAACGTGACTAATAAGACATGCACTTTTTGCCAATTAATTAAAAACATGTGTATAAGTAGGGGTTGGAACGTGGTGACTATTTTTAATCTAAAGCAGGTCGTAGAACTACAGCCATGGTATGGTTTTCTACGTTCGGAAAAGGGCCGGGTCTACGTAGAAATTTGACACCCACCCCCGGCCACCATTCTATGGGTTCACTTTTCGTCGTTACATCTGGTAAACTTAACATTTTGAAGACCATAACTTAACATAAATTTCACTGGACTTTGTTCCTAAATACCTCCCTGCAAAATGATCTAGTTTGGTTTTTCTGATTGGACATCAATCGACCATATAAAGTCACTTCATTCCTGGTATTACTATGGGAAAGCGATATTTTGTAATTAACAGTAACTTGGTTAGTTTTACATGAATAAGCTGAAAACATTTGCGAATAAGCACATTTTAGCATGACGGCCGGATAATCTACTCAAATATTTCAGAAATCACATGACTTATATATCTTTTGATCAAATGCGATCAACAATAATATACTTTTTTCCTTCTTGGATATATTACTGGAAATGGACATTGATGGTAACCTAACAACAAAACTTTATGATAAACGCGATGACTTCAATTTTTCTATAGTCAACTTTCCTTACTTATGTAGCAATATACCTTCATCACCTGCATATGGTGTTTTTGTCTCTCAGTTAATTCGATAGGCAAGGGCATGCTCTTCGTATAAACAGTTTCTAAGGCGAGGCAAGCTACTGACAAACAAGTTGATAGTATAGGACTATCAACAGTCTCGTTTGAAGTCATCTTTTCGTAAATTCTATGGTCGATACAACGACCTTGTCAGCAAATACAATCTTCTCTTGATCGCCTGCTGACTGACGTTTTTCATACTAGTTGTAAGACCATAATTAATCACCTAATTGTCTACGGACTTTTCGGGTGTTTCGGGTTTTCCCCCGATTACGACAAAGAACACACGGCGGGTGTGACCGGTCAGCAGAGGATGCTCACTTCTCCATGGCACCTGATCCTACCTCTATCTTTTTGGAGGTCCTTGTTGCTCCGCTTTGAATTTGTATTATGTTTTATGGATTTTTGAGATGGTTGACGGTTTGTTATTGTCATTTTTTTATCATTCCTAAAAACGATAATCACATATTTCATCGACAGTTTTAACATGTCTATGTGCAAAGGAAAAAAAATCAGCGCCCATCTACAGTACTTTGATTTTCTAAACATGACGATTACAAACTTGGAATTCCCCCGGAAAAAAATATAAGTGAATACGTATCTCATTGTCATTTTTAAACAGTTCGCTTTTTAGAGAAATTGATATTGATGGGGGACTGTCTGTCGACTCCAAAAAATAAACAAAGAGAAGATGAAAATCAGAAAAGAAGCATTTAGATGGAGAATACGACGTCAGCTAGAAAAGACTATGACTCGACTAATAGACAGGTACATGTAACACGTTTTACGCATTTTCTTTAATTAACAGAGGATCGTGTAATGTTTATGTAAACATACAAATGTCCTGTTTAAACAGAAGATGATGCAAAAAACAATAAAAACTGGTTTGCTGCCTTAACTATTTTTGGTCTACTCGAAAAGAGAAAACAAATCCTAAAACGATATTTTAGATGTAAAATTAATATGAATATAAAAGAGCAATGAAGCGCTGCTCACTTATTAAAGAACAGCTAGCTTGGTATTGTTGGTGCTCAACGTTTAGCTGTTCTGCATTATCTTTGCTTAGCATTATAAATATTTGAAAAAAAATTAACACTTAAGAAATAAACAACGTTATTTAGTGGACATGGCGTTATGAATAGCAATTGCTCTGCTGGCATATTCCATGATGCGCGCTAGCGCATCATGGAAAATATGCCAGCAGAGCAGTTGCTATTCATTACGCTATGTTCACTAAATAATCGTTGTTTATTACTTATATTTGCATTTTACCACTTGCATATACCCTGTATTAGCCTAAACCTTGATATTTAACGTGATATAGCTATTGCATCAAAAATAGTAATGTATTTTTTAAATGTTTTAATTCTCTTTAATTTGTTAACAAAATAAATGATATGTTAACGTTCTAACAGTTATTCCTTTAAAATGTTTTAAATACACCTATTTTTGGGAGTTGGAGAAAAACACATGTGTATTGTATAAATTGTTTCAGACTTATGATTTATAACGTCATGGAAAAGTATATGACGTCACCTCTTTATGACGTCATAGTACGCCAACAGTAAGGTACATAAATCATGGTATAAGTATGAAGAGTTATCTTTCCTTGTTCATTGAATTTTGTACAGGAAAATTAAAAAATCAAACACTTTCGTTTTATTTGGGTATTTTTTATTATACAATAATAAATAACATTTGTAATTGATTAAAATTAAATATGAATAAAACTAAAATACTTTGTATTGCATTTTAAACTTCATGTTATTAATATTAAACACCACATATTTTTGTTATTAAAAATATACACTATATATACGAGTAATTACAGGGATAGCAATTGCGGTTATAGAAAAATAAATGCAACTGCTCCGATCAGGGTTATAGTGGAAAAAAACAATGGATATGCAAATATAATCAGGTAGCACCAATTTCGTGCATGTATGTGCCAAGAAGAGGTGGGTTATATGGTAGTTGAATAACCGTTTAACCAGAGTATGCGTGTGTATACACAGGGCGAAAAACAATCTTTAAGCAAGTCCTTAAAGGCGACTCAAAGGTGGCGTAAAGGTGGCTTAAAGGATATACAATCTTTAAGCCACCTTTAAGCTGAGCTTATAGGTCCTTAATATCCAAACTTCTTTAAGTCACCTTTAAGCCATCTTTAAGCCACCTTTAAGCATCTTTTAGTGGCATTTACGCTCCCTTTAAGTTGTCTTTACACCATCTTTAAGTTCCCTTTAAGTCAGGTTTGATCAAGTTGAACAAATTCATCTTGAAAACATATATTAAATGCAAAAGCTCTTTTATAGGGATGGGAGGGGGTGATCCGAGTGATGATATTATTTCCAAGGAAGGGGGGGGGGGTGTTCCAGGCGGTTTTAATTGTCGCTCCATTAAACACAGATCGCTATCATCAACACCGCTCCAATGGACACAGATTTCCGTTATAAAATTCTTTATAATTTATTTTTTTGTTTTAAAATTATTGTAGGGGTGAGCGCAGTCTCTGTATCTAAATCTGCGCATGAAATTATTAATATTAAAGTATGTTTGTCGGTTTAAGATATGTTTTGTTTCTTCAATTTTAATTATTTCTAGGTCTAATTCTATTTATGCTCGATACATGTTAAAGATGAAAGAACTCTCAACTGCATTGGTTATATCGGGCGGGATATTACCGCTTTGTTTGTCTAAACATAGTTTTGTTCGTTTGTGTATATCTAATTAGAGTCTATTGTTTGTCCAAGTTAAGAAAACCCCTGGAACTAACACAGAATATACAAGATATACACAACAGGTGTGTCGTGTGCCCAGGTGCACGTCAGGGTTTCTAAAGGCGTTGAAATCTTAGTATGTATGTGTATACAATAAGTCTAGTAAATGGAAGTTTATTTACATTTGTAATTCATTTTTAAAGTAATATTTCCTAGCTGTGGGTTTTAAAAATGTTACGTCTACAAATTAAAATACATGTAGTCATGTATGTAAGAGTAAAATCTAGAGGATAATTAATTACTGTACCGGTGTTTAATGGGGGTTAATTATTCAATTATATGTATAAGGGTAAATATGTCACATACCCGGCCTGGTACATCATACAATTGTATGTACAAGTATATGCATACATCATTTGCAATTGCCACATGCAGTAAATACCTCACCGGTAATTGGTAATATTGTTTGTTATAGAATTGATAGTTTAAAAATCATGTTTACAATTAAACATTTAAACATATATCATTTCATTTGTTATTCTAGATCTGTTGTAAATGTATAATAATCAATATTATTAAAATTATACATGCTGGAACGGCGCCGTGATCATGAAAACCGGGAAATTGCGTAGAACTAATACCCTAGTTAATAGTTTCAATGCATTTATTAAAAGAAATAGTTTCATCTTCATCCTTGCATTAAATTTGAATCATTTAGCTATGAATTAGATGAACATAGCCTATATCAACTTGGTTTAAATTTATTAACTAAGTACTAGTAAGCCTAACGGTTTCCATTTAGGTATAATATATTTTTTTCACTGAAGACCAAGTTTCGTATTTCATTCTAAAAACATGCATGCATTTAATTTATAAATTAGATATAACTGATTGTTACAAACTGAATGGAAGTCAAAATCTTTTTAAGTAAAAAATACACACTCGATACATTGATTTAATAGCCACTAATTTATAGGATATAAAAACCTATTAAAATATATAAGTTGCCGTGGCGCAGAGGGAGTGAGGTGATGCTGGTAAACGAAGGGTCCCGGGATCAATCCTCGTCTTGGGCGTTTTGAATTTTTTTTTTCATTTTATTTTCTAGAACAAAAACTGTTTTTAATACCTTTTCTATCATAAAGTTTATACATTTTGTTGGTAAATTAACCACAATATTGAATTAAAAGATTTTTTAATGGCTTAAAGGTGGCTTAAAGGTGGCTTAAAGGTGGCTTAAAGAAGTTTGGACATTAAGGACCTATAAGTTGTCCTTAAAGGTAACTTAAAGGTGGCTTAAAGATAGTCTTTAAGCTGCCTTTAAGCCATCTTTACGCTTTCTTTACGCCACCTTTAAGCAACACATATAGCTTAAAGGTGTCTTAAAAATGTGTTTAAGCTACCTTTAAGCACCTTTAAGTTATCTTTAAGGAGAACTTAAAGATGGTCATTCATCCTGTGATAACACATATATCTGACTATTTTATACTTACCATGTTTCAATTATGTAGACCAAAACCTCTTCAAAGTGATAATTAAATGTATTGTTTATTTAAATTCCCTAGTATATGGACTATTTTGATCCTCAAAAAGAACGAGCATATCAATAGAATCACATATTCATAGCCGTGAAACTGGTCAACAGCTCTAGATAATAGTCATTATTTGAGATTGAAAAAATAACCATAAAGTCAATGAAAGTTGTTACACAGTTTGTTCATTTTACTTCCTAATTTTTTATATCAATCGTTTATATTACGACAAAGGTTTATCAAGTTAGTCTATAATCAACCCAAACATTCAAACGTATTTATACCAAATGAAGGTTAAAATGCACATTGAAATACAACGGTATGAAATAAACATGTTGTAATGTTTTCTTACCTCCCTAACTTCATGTATAGAATCTTCATTTTCCTCTTTCCTTAATTTACAACATAACATCCCCATTATGGTGTGCTTGCAATTAGTTTGTTAAACTAATTTGTTAGCATGTGCTATAAATACATTGATGTTTTTAAAAAGGGGAAATCCAATCGATGATATATGAAATATTAACCGGTTAACAAATCATAATGTGGTTAGGCCTACTATCCAAATTAATAGGGACAAAGACACAATTTTGGAGCTTTATTAACAACTCTTAATCATAATGAGCATATGTAAAACAATAAACTGACATTACAGGCGCTGACGTCACAAAAACAATGACAAACATTCTTTTGATTATGAGCAACATATATTTTTTTCGTATGTTTATAAGGACTTTTCTCCTATCCTGACATTTGTTGACAAACATGTAAACATTTCTGGAACTGACTTGTTAATACGACAACTTGACCAAAACTGTTGTCACAGGATACAAAAACAATTTTTATGAGGTTTTAAATGTTGTTTGCATGAAATCTACGCAAATAGGTACAAAACAATGCCATTTTAAATCACTTAGAAATGCGCAAATGCAGACTTAGATTAAAGATATAAAAATATCGGCAAATATGAAAGGTGGGTCAAAAGTGTCCACTCTACAGAAAAAAATTAAAGGTAATATCTTTCATATTGAAGTTGTAGCTTTTCTGGAATAAAGTAAATTTAAAGTTTCATGATGCATGTAATTTATTAAATATGTTAAGTTGAGTGGAATTTTAATTGCTGAGTGGATCAAATATGCAGTAGGTTGTTCTAGAGTGTGTTTGTCTTTAATTTCTAAAAAAAACTTTATTAATTTATCAACATAGGTCGTATTGTTTTCAAGTGTTATTTATATAATATTACATGGGAATTACATTATTTTGTATTAAAACGTAAAATAAGGATAATGTTTAATAATATCCCTGACCAAATCGCAATTTCCTAGTCTGATGTAACAACTTATCAATGAAAATGATATTTTAAAAATCCAATCAAATGAATGGGGTTTTTTTTCTCGAGATCCTACGATTGAAATGATTATTCATTATATATCTTTTATCGAAGTCTGCATCTGCACACCTCTAAGTGATTTAAAATGGCATTGTTTTTTTCACTTTCTTTATTGAAATATTTTGAAAATGAGTAGGGATTTAAAAACTAATAGAAACAAAATCGGACTTAAATAGTTTTTAAAAAACTCTCACTGAAAATTTAATGCTTTGTATCTTTTTGTTGCCACTGCCATTCATAAACTGTATGCTATTTTTAAAAGAGTGCAATTTTTTTTTGGTTATACTAGATGATAACCCGCGCGAGCGCGGGAATTAACACTTAACAAATGAATGACATAATGCAATAGTGTTGAATCATATTTTTTTTCCATATATATTGTGTCCGAATTATTTCTTTATAGTTTTCTTAACCTATTCCTTAAAATTGAAATAAAAAAAACTGCATAGCTGGATATTTAGAAAAGGGATGAAAAATTTAAACTGAATTGGATGATATATACATGAACATGGCCTTAATTCTGAGTGGAAAATGATTACAATTATTTTTTTTAAACCAGTGAGTGGGTATTTAGGACGTCATATGTCTAAATTTTGTTCTTTAGGTCAAATTTCACTAATATTTTTATCCCTGTCCCAAATTTGAAGTTCAGATAAAAGACTGTTTCGAAAAAAAAATTGGGGAGGGTAAACCCCCTACCCCCAATTTAACTTCCCCGTTTGATAACACAATTAATGTATAAAGTTCACTACCAATCTGTGGTGCTATTAAAATGTTTGAAACTAAAAAAAAAAACGCTAGTGTATGCATATTTATTTGCATTTTTTTAAACCAAAGTTGTCATTTTCAAAGTATCTCGCTCTTCACTTTCCGCCATAGTGTAAATTAGTCAAACCGCGTTCCTGGGCACCCCGTTCTGGAAAAAAAATTCTTTCGATCAAAACTAAAATCGCATCAAATTTTTCCAATTCATTTATTAACTTTTTTGTATTAACCAAAAATGTCCCATTCAAGATATGAATGTCTACCCGCCATGCATGATGAACCAGTACTACACTTAATTAGTCAAACCGCGTTCTTGGTTACCCCGTTCTGGAAAGTTCGCTAGAGGTCGCGCTTCGCTAGCTTCTATCTATCAAAACTAAAATCGCTCACTCAAGAAACGAATTGCCTTATTTCATTTATTCAACATTTGTCAAATCTTAACTTCTATGTGTAATCCAGGTAAGTTCCTAATAAAAATATTTACTGTTTACATAATCATTCAATATTATTTCATTGCAAGCATGTATTTTGATGCAAACGATCCCTGTCTTGGATCCGCCAAAGCGTGTCCACCACCTTACTCTCATTTTTACTATTTCGGGCTTGTTTATCGAAAATGAAAGTAGGATTTTGATTAATTTCACAATAATAACTTATCAGTTAAAATTCAATTATACCTTACGGACATCATCACGCATGTGTTGAAATACCAAAGGTGTAAGCAAGTACACTGGTGCAGGCATTTTGTAGTTTATTTGCAAAATGCCTTACACAGGATGAGTGACCATCTTTAATTTCTCCTTAAAGATAACTTAAAGCTGCTTAAAGGTAGCTTAAAGACGATCTTTAAGCCACCTTTAAGCTATATGTGTTGCTTAAAGGTGGCTTAAAGATTGCGTAAAGATGGCTTAAAGGCAGCTTAAAGACTATCTTTAAGCCACCTTTAAGCTACCTTTAAGGACAACTTATAGGTCCTTAATGTCCAAACTTCTTTAAGCCACCTTTAAGCTACCTTTAAGCCACCTTTAAGCATCTTTAAGCCATTAAAAAAATCTTTTAATTCAATATTGTGCTTAATTTACCAACAAAATGTATTAACTATATGATAGAAAAGGTATTAAAAACGGTTTTTGTTCTAGAAAATAAAATGAACTAGAGCCGAGCTCGTTGCAAGCAACGAGAAGGTCTTCCGTTACAGCTTCAAGTCGAGAAAATCTGATTAAAATCATATCCTTGATCCCCTCCTTGTTTTTCTATTTTCGTTACAAGAGGATCTGAAGAAACCCCTCTTGAGGTCACCCCTGTTGAACGTTTGTTTATAAATCTACATGAGTTATTCTAGCAATCAGAGCAAGTGTTAGAAACGGTTATTTCGGATTACAAACAAAAATGGAGTTGTACGACGAAATGATGCCACATGTTCGTGAATCTTTCGGTATCAGCAAGTAAGAGATGGAGCATAAGTTGATATTAGACGCCCTTAGGGAATCTAAAGAATGTATTGGCATAACTTCCAAATCATGTAACTGAGGAATGGAACCGACGATTTCATTGGTCAAAGCAAAGTTCACCAGGAGGTGACCTCAAGTGGGGTTTCTTCAAATCATCGTATAGCGACTATAGAAATTTTAATCAGATTGCAAGTCAAGAAAGGATTGTCATTCAGTCTTAATAAAACCACCCTCTTCTTCTTACACTTGTCAGGGCCTGACAGTTATTGATAGGAGGTCATCTTCACACTACCTTAACTTCTGACCAATCAGGGCTTTAGAAAATCAATTTGAACTCTTCAAAAGGAGACAGAAAAATTAATTCATGCCTATTTTCTATATATAATTGCAACCTCCAGACTGCATAGTATTAATGAGTTACACTTCTCATAAAACAGATAAAGGCATGTCTGTGATAAGCTAGGGGTATATATTTAGATTGTATGCAAATTTAAAGGCCATAGAAAGGTGACCTCTTATTGATACCTATCCGACGCCGTTGAGTGTAAGGTGAAAAGGGTGGGCTGTCATTAAACTGGATTGTCAATATGATAATAGTAAGTTCAGAAAACGAGGCTCACCTTCAAAGTATTATTTTACTACCAGACAAACTCTCCTTTCACGGTTATATCAATTTATGATAACTTAAAACACACATCTTATATGTACATGGATTTAATTATTCCAACCAGAAAATCAATAAATACGTTTATGTACAACTGATGACAGGATTCAAACAACTGTAATGCCTATATCATAAACACAAAATCCACTGCGCTGATGCATGGAATAAAGTGTTATGTTTCATAAAAATTTTGATTCCCTATATTCATACTTAAACCTCTTCCGCTAAAACATGGAATAGTTTATGTAAAGTGCAGTGTTAAAATTAGAGATTGAAAAGAACACCAATTGTAAATAAACAATAATGCCTTCTCCCATCTGAGGGTGCGCTATTAGTATACGAGACTGAGGTGCTCAGTGGTAGGGATAACTATCCGTATAATGTTTGGCCATACAGGCCTCAGTATTGTTTTTGAAAGGATGAGCATATTTATCTGAAATCTTCATAAGCAAGTAAAAGAAATTCACAAATCTTCAAAATCATAATCCGCGGCAGTGGTAGGGGTTGTGAGGCATCTCTAACTTCATTTTTTTCAAATAGGATTTTGTTTTAAAGATCCCAATTTTTTTTTTTTTGCCTTGAGCGCTCATCTTGAAAGTGTGTGGGGGTGGGGGTGTCAATACCCCAAAATTTAATTTTCTAAATGTAAATTTCAGAAAATGTTGGCAGGGGTGGGGGCAGAACTCCAACTGATTTAAAAATCCTTTTTGTCACGTTTGTGTGACAGGAAGAGAGACCTCTGGTTTACAATTATTTCTATCATGTCACATATACATGTTTTAGTTATAATATTTTGGAATTTTTAAAGATACAATGTCATTTATTTGCTAAAAATCATATATTTATGCATACATGTATTAACATGTGACGTGTGAACCTGAAAGTAATCAATTTTGTTCGGTTTTTTACTTGAGTAACAGAAAGGCATAAACCAGCGTTTTGTTCAGAGCACTGTGTACATTGTATATTTAAACCAAACCAAAAGAGATGGTGTGACGTTAAAACAATTTGTTTTAGTTTTTAAACAAAAGAGTTCTACATACTGTCAACCTCCAGAAAATACGATTTCTCTAACTTCAACATTTACAACAATTAATAAAATCCGTTGAACAACATATACCTATACCATTTAATTGTAACTTTGAGAAGTGCATACTTTTTTGGAAGGCAACTGTGTCGCTAGTCTGTAAGTCAAGTGAATTATGTCCTAAGGTCTTTTAAAGAAATAAGAAACTGTCAACACTTGTAGTATTCTGATGATTTCTATGGCGACCGACTGCATTGAATAACGTATTTCATAACTTCTAAACGTGAGAACAAATAATTATTATTTAACATCTTTGACTTAAAACTTTTAACTTATATTCAACAATTGACCACTACAGTGATAGCTCACTTCCAATTGTATTTTAATTACATAACAATTGATGATCTGCATCCATAAATTACCTATGGCTTAGGCTATCTGTGTCCAGGGTTGTGTGCACTTAAAGGCCGAGGTTTTTAACCGGTCAGTTTACCTTAGGTAAGTTCAGGTGGGGGTGGTGCCTATATTGAAAGAGGTGTGAAACCCCGAGGGAAACACGCTCGCTTGTGTATACATGTCTATATACACGGAGTATTAAAGTGCTCTCAAAAGAGTTTTACCGTTTATTTAAAAAGAATATCGTATTTATATGTACTTATAAAACAAATTCGTTGAAATGAATATAAACGCATGAAAAACCGCGTGCGACATGTGCAAATTCTTTCGTTTGATTAAACAAGTTTCTGTCGGGATTAACTGAGAATATATCCTGATGTTTTGTGAATTATACAATCACCCCACCGTACTCAAATACTAATGCAACTTTGCAACCAATGCTTGTAAATCTTTTCCGATCAGCTGCTAAATTAAAGTGCACAATAATTCTACCAGCTGCGCATGCACCAGAGCTGTCTGTACTTGTTTCTCTTCCGGTTTCAGCTCGTGAAATTTCTCAAAGAAATGTGATAACTAACGATATAAATCGTGAACGCAATATTTGATTTCATTTAATTATTTATTCTCAATTATTCACAAAGATCTTTATTGATAAACGACGTATTTCATGGATACATGATCGGCACCACATGATTTTGACAGTCTATAGGTGATCAGCGCATTTAGTGTGGTACATAACCAAGTACGAGTAAATTTTTAATTCATATCTTTTAATATTTCTTTTGTTTAAAGTGCTAAAAGATTTATCGTCACGGTATGCATCAAATCAAAAGAAAAAAGTTTATTGCACCGTCGTCGCGAGCGCTGGGTATGGTATACACAGGACGAGTAAACAAATGTCAATCATTTTCTAACATCCAAACTGGGGCCTCGATTTAGTTGATAAACAAGGGTTACACTGACCAGGTAAATTTGAAGGCGGTGCTTATTTTCTCGGTCTTAAAGGGACACGAGATTTTCGGTCGCACGGGGTGATTGAATTAACACGCAGACTGGCCGAATAAACACACAGATTGCAAAGTGAAACACATTAGGAAGAACGTTAACAAATAAGGAGTCACCAAAAATTGATTTTCGACACATATAAATTTTCGATTTTTGCTCGCCAATTTTTAGCACTGGGGGGGGGGCGGAGCAGCACAGAGATGACTTTGTTTTTAAACTTCCTAAAACGCTTCGAAAATTAATGATTTTTTTACTATGTAAACCCTGCTAAAATTTGGTACAACTATTAAGAAAACTTATTATAGTCTCTACACTATTTAATTTTTGTGTTGGTCGAATATTCATCCTTACACCAGTATATATACATATATCCATGTGCATCTATGACTCGTTGGCCAGGCAAAGTTTGAATATTGTCTTAAAAGTGTTAAAGTCTGTAAAAAGTCTAAGCAATAATTAACGGAAATGATCATGAGTAACTACAGACGATTCATCGTCGGACCCCACGGGTTTTCCATCCGTTACATTGCTTGAAATCAGTGTAACGGATAGAAAACCCGTGGGTTCCGACGATGCAGTATACCGTATTAATCTTAAGTTAAACACACATCAATTTTACATATGCCGGTAAATATCTCGGAGTTTTATTATATTTAATCTTTTATTTATACAATCGGCCTTGCATATTTAGAATCGAATTGATAGATTACTTTTATTCAATTAATGAGAGGTTTTTATAAGATTTTTCGCCCTAACGTTTAAATCAACGCTAAATCAACTGAATAAGGGAGATAAATTCATCTTTCATCTAAAACCAATATAAATGAAAATAAAATAAACAAATAGTTTTGTGTTCGTACAAAATATCAATAAACATACACGTGTGATAAGGTACATGTAGATGTCCCCTCGCGCGCGATCTTCTCGGCCATCTGCGAGCGTGCGAGGGATGATCATCATTTAAAGGGGTAATCTTTGTGGGTTTTTGTTGTTAATCTAAAACATTAGTAGTACAGTTCTTAAAACATTTTATACTTACAAACCCACCATTAATTTATGTCTGACGATGTTTTGGATTAGGAATAATATCGGATTTTATAATTTTCAGAATGACTTCTTAATTTACATTTTAAATAAAACATTAATTACTTAAAATTAAAACAGTTCCTGTATTTGCGGCTATATAAACTCAAAACAAGTACATGAAAGACGCGAATCTGGTGTATTAGATAACCGCTGACCGCTTGGTAGTGCACCCGCGGCCGATCTCCTCGGCCGCGGGCGAGGAATAGGTTACGTAAAGTTACAACACACACAGCTCAGAACCCAGGAGGATTTGAAATGTTTACAGTGTAATAATGACTAAAATCTACCAAATAGAAGTTATTATTTTTTTTACTTAAAACCCACAATTGATCTATGCCTGATATTACTTCCGATTGAGAATGACATTTCTTTTATTAATTAACAGGACGTTTTCTTAATTGACAGTCTATCATTTAATTCAATTTGAGAAGAATAAACGTCTATGTGTGATCAAAATTAAAACAATTCTTGTTTTCGGCTAAATGAACTCATAAATTGAGAGACGTGACTCCGGTGTATTAGATAACCGCTGACCGCTAGGTAGTCCAGCCGCGACCATGGCGACCGACTTTCTCGGCCACAAGCGAGGAATAGCTTATGTAATGATTCACACACACAGCTCTGATTACAGATATATTTTAAATGCACGCAGCATGATAACTAAAATGTATCACATAGATTTATTTTTTTCCGGTAGTTTGTGTGATTTACTAGAAAAGAAAAAGAATGTTTAGATTTTCTGTTTCTCGTTTTTTAGGATTGTGCAGAATTTACGAAGATGACTTCAACTCCTCACATAAAAGCATGTATCCTAAAAAAAAATTTTTCTTGTGAATTAAAGCCCCCTTTTTAAACAGGCATACTGTCTGTCGTAACTTAATGTCAGTTGTACGCACAATGACTTTCGATAACTTGCCAAATAAACACACGTACATGTTAACATGTAAAGCTTTTTACACTCATACTACACAACTCACCAACAAAATAACATTGTAACGACATTTATAGGATCCCAACAAACAACTTTTCCAGCGACAGCTATATCAAAATCCTAGCCGTTTTTTAGTTATTTAGCAAAAACTTTCAAGGGCCCTTGGCCCTTAATTTAAGGGGCCAGCCCTTTTTTATTGGTGTCAAATGAAAGTCCTTGACGTTCTGCACAACTTTTATTCTACATGTCTTAACAAAATATTTTTTGTTTAAAAGATACAAAGGAAAATATGTCTAAATTTTCGCACTTTTTGGAACCCTGTTTTTTGACCCTCTACCTTTTTCTAAATAAAGAAAGTAATCCAAAAACAAAAACCGATGTGCAAAACTTCAATGTCTCTGTTATTCAAATTCGTTGGATTCCCATTCCCTGCTATCATAATCTCGGAGCCTTTGTCTGGAAACGAAAGGCCCTAAATTTTTTAAAAAGGGGAATAACTCGTTAACGGAAGAGGATTTTTAAAATTTATGAAATGATTTAGATAGTGTTTTGTAAAGTCTATAAGCCCTGAAAATTTGAGCAAAAACCGTTCAGAAATGAGCAAGATATGAAGCCTCAAAGTTCGCGTCTAGGAAGAAAAAAAAAAAGAAAAATAAGAACTAGACACGATCTCGTTGCGAGCAACGAGGAGGTCTTCCGTCCGATATTTAGAAGGTGATATAACATCATCGACTTTGATTTTCGACAACAAACATGATCTGGAAATAGGAGTGGAGTTCTAATGCTTTCCTGTAATGCTTTTTATAAATTCCCTTACGTTGATTATTTAAATACTTGCATTTCATCCAATTGAGATAGAAAAGATTAAACTTTTTTTACCTCTGGCCCCTAAAAACCCTAATTAGGTAACGCATGAAAAAATCATTATATTGTTAGGATATATAAATGTATTATACCTAATTTTGCCTTTATAACCTTTTACAAAACATCTCTTAGTAAATGACTATATAGATAAAAGACTTTAGACCCATCTTGATCCCTAATTTGAGGGGTCAGTCCCTTTTTCTTGATATCAAATGAAAGGTCTTTTAATTTTAAACATATTTTGTTCAACAAGTGTTTGGAAATATTATATTTCAAAAGATTTTTTCCTTTCTGATATATGGGTGATTAAATTTTCGGACATTTGACCTCTAAAAACCTCTAATTACGTAACACATGATAAAATCATTACATGGCTTGGGGATAACATATCTGCTTTTATGACATTTCACAAAATATCTCTCAGAAAAGGGCTATATATTAAAGTCTTTAGAGCCCTCTGGTCCCCTTATTTGAGGGGCCAGCCCCTTTTTCTTGATATCAAATGAAAGGTCGTTTAATTTTAAACACATTTTGTTCAACAAGTGTTTAGAAATTCATTACCGTTCCTGAGATGAATGGAAAGAACGTTTTAGGGGTCAATCCCTTGTATCTCCTTACAGGGGCTGTTTAACGAAATTTTAAAGGTTGAATATTGCTTAGTACATCCTTTTGAGCATCTTTTCTTCTATACGGCATTTCAAAATATTTTTCCTTTCTGATATATGGGTGATTAAAATGTTGGACATTTGACCTCTAAAAACCTTTAATTACGTATAACGCATGATAAAATCATTACATTGCTTTGATACATAACTGTAAGATAACATATCTGCTTTTATGACCTTTCACAAAATATCTCTCAGTAAAGGGCTATAGATAAAAGACTTTAGAGCCCTGCCCTCTAGATCTGGTCCCTTAATTTGAGGGGCAAGCCCCCTTTTCTTGATATCAAATGAAAGGTCAAATATTAAATGATATTATGGGTAATCAAAATTTTGGACTTTTGGCACCTAAAAAACCCTAATTACGTAACACATAATTAAATCATTAGATTCCTTGGATACAGAACAGTTGAAATCGACTCAAAATTCTAAATTTTATTTACCTCACGTAATTTTGAATGACAACAGTTGTGAATGAAATTGGAGATCATTTTCGAGAAATAAACGGGTAGCGAAAATAATTAATGCACAGGATCATGCACATGACAAATAAAGTGTCTTACTCATGTAAATCTTAATGTTAAAGCTGCTTGGTCCGATTTTCAAAAAAATTTTTGTATGCTTCTAAACGATGTTTATGCTAAGTATGTGTGTAATAATATACGTTGCAGTAGTTTTCCCGGTCAATTAAGCCATATTTCAATGAAAAAATAATGTATATACATGTTGAAACTTGTTGAATCCGGATGTTGTGCATTCCGGCATGCTGTTCAATCCGTCGACATTATTCAGCCCCTTGACATTTTCCTATCAATTTTGTTTAAAAAATGTTGTGCAATCCGGATCTTGTCTATTCTGTAAACCGGCCGCGATGAAAACAACCGACTACTTATAATTAGTGAGAGTTATCTCCCGTAGTCCGGCCACTTATCAATCGATCGGCCTTCTCCGAGATAACTAATGCTCAATTATCGACCAATTTTTCTGTCGTTGCTATTGATTTAAACAACTGTGAATATAGATCCAAACTAGCAACTCATTTCAGTTTATACCGTAAAGTCTTGTTATCAATAAATACGCATTTTTTTTTGGCCAAAATTAGATAATTACATTTGTAGATTATAGCTCACCCCATTTTTTTCAGGCCGTGATTCAGGAGGACTGCCGATATCGTTTGTTATCCCCGTTGTATGGCTACACTTACAGAGTTGCATATAATTCTGTCAAAATAATCCATTTTTTAAAATAAATTTCTCATTTATATCAATATTTATCCATTGTTCCCTGCATCAAAAAGTTCTCGCCATTACGTATTCAGCCATCTGTTGACTATTGAAAAAGTATTTCCATCGTATGTATTTTGTTATGGATTTATTGTTTTCCAAAAAAAAAAAAAAAATGAAAATGAAAATTGGTACCGTAATTACGATCGATGAAATCTAATATATTTCAGAAGAATTGAAAATTTTGCAAGAATAAACGATGAAGACCTACTGCATTAAATACTAATAATTTGCAACAATGTCTTCTAAACCGGATGTTGGATAATCCGGCCAATTTTTTTAGAACCACCCTCCGCCGGATTAGACAAGTTTTACTGTACAATGTACAAAATTTATTTACAAAATAAACGACATAAAAGGGTTTCGCGTTATTTCGCCTCGTGTTTAAACTGGCCCCTTACGTCGAAGCGAGTATGATTGTATTACGACTTTGACATAATATTATGTCCTTTTAATATGATCTATTATAACAAATAAAGTATACAGCATGACTATTTAACAAAACAAAAATAATGCAGTGTACATTTGTTCATTGATAGTTTTGAAGTTTACGTTGTTTTTAATCGATGAAAAACATGCAGGTTGAATAAACTTCAATCATTCGGAGGACGAAACCAAACGGTTATCTTTTCTAAATATTCTCATGATGTATTTTTGGGGGTATTTTGTATGCCCCAAAATTTAGTGTTATTTACTTTGAATATTTCTAACGTTGAAAGGAGTTCAATTCCGTGTAAATACATCTATAACTTTGTAAGATCATTCATTTGGTTTGCATGGAAAATTATTTGAAACTGTAATGGCCGAAAAATCGGAACATGCAGCTTAAAGAAATTTCTCTACTTGGTATACCTCGAAACGTTATTTCAAATCAGGCACCAAACAATGAAGGGAAATGGAAATATTCGGCGGATCTACATGTTAAAATATTCTTATGATAAAATGTTGTATTTATAGCAAACGTAGATTTATTATTTTTTATCCCCTACAAGATATAATGCACTTGTGTTTTGTATCCATCTCTTTTTAACTCTGTCAAAATTCGTGGTCGTTTCACCCTCTTGTTGTAAACCACGTTGAAATATTCAAAATCGATGCGATGTTGAACGAAAAACTAGTACTCCGCTAGAAAAACTTACTGCATAGGCCGTATAAAATTATTATTTTAATGAAAAATTCAGACATTTTTAGATTTCACAAAGTGTAATTTTTGTAAAGTTACAGGAAAATTGTCATTTCATGTACATATAATTTGCACAAAATAAGTTATATGTTATTCAACCAGTGTTTGAAATTTGAGACCGTTTTTGATATATTTGGGAAAGAAATTTTAGGGGTCATCCATTCATCTTCTTATCGGGGCCGTTTAACAAATTTTGAGCCATTTCCGAGAAAATGCGTGCACAAAAACCGTTATTAAAAGAAAAGAATGCAGGAAATGGAAGCTCTTAACAAGGGGGCGGGGAGTGCTTTAAAATTCATATTTACATGTACATGTATTTAATTCACCTTGTAAAATTATCAATCATAGGCATTGGATAACTGCTATTGCCTAATTAACAAATTTGATTTGCTTATTGACTCCATGACCTCTACAATTTCGCTTAGTTAAACGTTAACTTAAAAAAAAAAATTATAAGCATGTACTCCAATCAGGTGTTGTACTATACAGAACGTTCTTTACGCGATCGCCGAGCGCTTCTTTTGGGGAAGAACAGTCCTGATCAGGCAGCAAATACATAATACAGCATACAGAAGTTTTATTGAAATATATATAATTTATGTATTAACTATTCGAGTGTGCCTGCATATGCAAAGTCCATTCGATTTGAAAATTTCCCTAATCTACTAAGTAGTATTTTTAACCATTTGTTCTCTACTCGATCTTCAACTGTCCGAATCCAATCAAAATTTTTCCTCAACGAATGTAAATAAACTTTTTTAAACTCACATATTCTTTCATAATCAATAACAAAAAATAAAATTGAATTAAATGAAAGAATAAAATCAGCAATTAGTATGCTTTTAATGAATCGGACTACCATTTAGAAGAGGTTAAACCAATAGTGTGACCATTATTCTTTTACGGCCTGAATGTAAATAAAACTTCAACTTGTTTAAAAATTCATGGGTGTATTAAAAAATAATCACTGATTCCTTCAATTCCTTCCGTGTTAGCGGGCAATGCTTAGTTTTATCGTGCCCGCACCTACCGCAAGCATGTAACATTGTATAACTTAAGCTGCCTTATCTCGAACGCTTTTTAAATATATTTGAACTCACTTTACTTACTTCATGCTCTCTCTCTCTCTCTCTCTCTCTCTCTCTCTCTCTCTCTCTCTCTCTCTCTCTCTCTCTAATAACTCATAAACAATTCTAATATTTTGTTAGCCAAATGAATTATCACAGATTACAGATACTTAAGATGTGTGTGTGTGTTGGAATAATTATCTTGTGAATATCGCCTATATTTTGTTGAAATGGGTAGGGAAATGCATTAAATTCTCAGCAGCAAAATGTCAGAAATAGACGCAGGTGAATGTATTTACATTTCAACTCGTACGACTGTAAAACGTTGTATAATAGTCATTGATGACATATTTTTTTTTATTTTACGCACGATGATTTAAATCAATGGTTTGATGCATCTTTAACCAATATAATTGAAAATGAAAACAATTTAATAACGAATCAATGAACATTCAAATGTGTGATAACATATAAAAACGAGAAGCCTGTGTCCTAGACTACAGCGAATCGGTTGTCCACTAGCGCGGCATCTCCTCGGCCCTGTGCGAATGATGTGATATGTAAATGTACACTCAACTTGGTGGGTTTAAAATGTTTGCAGTTTGATAACTGAATTTTATTTTCCAACAATAAAAACTATTTTATGACATATACAAGATCACAAAGAACACCTTTTTTCAATGACAGTCATACGATCTATTTTTTTTTTAAATTACGAGACAGCATTACTTCGTAAGTAAAGGTTTAACCTTTTTTCATTTACTCTTTAACATCGTTAAAATCGGAATTCTTTGTGTTTGAAGCTACATAAAAAAAAACCCATGTGTGCATTACAGCAAGACGCAAATCTTGTGTATTGGATAACGGTAGACCGTTCGCTAGTCCATTGCAAGTCCTATTTCCTCGGCCGCGGGCAAGGGATCGGATACGTAATTGTTCACATACACAGCTCGGAATCCAGCTAGATTTTAAATGCGACTCAAATGCATTGCATAGAAGAAGTTCTTTTATGCCAAATTGTGTCTCACTAGAAAAGAATTAAACTGTTTAAACACTTTCCCTATGTAAGCTGGTACACTGTCTGTGGTTGTAGGTAAAGGTATATATATTTTTTAATTTACTATTAATATCGTTAAAATCGGAATTCTTTTTGTTTGAAGCTACATAAATAAACCCATGTGTGCTTTACAGCAAGACGCAAACCCTGTGTATTAGATAACTACAGACCGCTCGCTAGTCAAGCCGCGACCTATTTTCTCGGCCCCGGGCAAGGGATTGGATACGTAACTGTTCACATACACAGCTCGGAATCCAGCTAGATTTTAAATGCGACTCAAATGCATTGCATTGAAGCAGTTTTTAAATCCATAATGTGTTTCACTAGAAAAGCATTAAAATGTCTAAACACTTTCCGTATGTAAACTGGTACACTTTATGTCACTTATACGAACAAATACCCCATTTATTTGCCAAATAAAACACAAATACATGGTAACAAGTCTAGCTTTTTACACTAATATTACGCAATACCCGAACAAAATATTATTGTTACGACATTAATAAGATCATAATTTTTTCAAACTTTTGCAGCGACAGCCATATCGAAATCTTAACCGCTTTTGAGTTATAATATGAAAACTTTCAAGGGTTCTAGGCCCCTAATTTGAGGGGCCAGCCCCTCTTTCTTGATGTCAAATGAAAGATCTTTTAAATATACATCTTTTTTGTTCTACATGTCTTAACAAAATATTTCCGGGAAAAGAGATAAACTTAGAAAACCATGCAAAATCACAACGCTTTTTTAAACTCATTTTTGGAGCCCTACCGAGATTCGGCGCTTATTGCGCTAGAAAATTATAAATGCCCTATTACATATCTACATTCTTTTGTCTATCATTCCTGAAATTTTGAACTCAATATCTTTTTTAGTTTATGAGAACCTTCGTGGACAAGCCTATCCTCTAAAAATCGTTAAATTGTAAATATCTCAAAACCGGAAGTGATGTCACCATTAAAAAAATTTTGCAATGAGGTTCAGAGCAATATCTATCATATCTGAAAGTTTCATGTAAATCGACCGAGTAGTTTTTGAGAAATCGCGTACACAAAATATGTAAGAAAAAAAAAGAATAGGGAAAAAGAAACCGAACGAAAACAATAAGGTCTTCCGTTGGAAACGGAAGACCTTAATAATCTTAATCTGCACAATAATATAAAGGTCTTCCGTTGGAAACGGAAGACCTTAAAAAAAAAACTCAAAACGCCGAAGACGAGTATTGAACCCGGGACCCTTCGTTTACCAGCATTACCTCACTCCCTCTGCGCCACGGCAACTTATATATTTTAGGAGGTTTTTATATCCTATAAATTAGTGGCTATTGAATCAATGTATTGAGTGTATTTTTTACTTGAAAAGATTTTGACTTCCATTCAGTTTGTAACAATCAATTATATCTAATTTATAAATAAAATGCATGCATGTATTTAGAATGAAATACGAAACTTGGTCTTCAGTGAAAAAAATATATTATACCTAAATGGAAACCGTTAGGCTTACTAGTACTTAGTTAATAAATTTAAACCAAGTAGATATAGGCTATGTTCATCTAATTCATAACTAAATGAAATTAAATGCAAGGAAGAAGATGAAACTATTTCTTTTATTAAATGCATTGAAACTATTAACTAGGGTATTAGTTCTACGCAATTTCCCGGTTTTCATGATCACGGCGCCGTTCCAGTATGTATAATTTTAATAATATTGATTATTATACATTTACAACAGATCTAGAATAACAAATGAAATGATATATGTTTAAATGTTTAATTGTATACATGATTTTTAAACTATCAATTCTATAACAAACAATATTACCAATTACCGGTGACGTATTTACTGCATGTGGCGATTGCAAATGATGTATGCATATACTTGTACATACATGTACAATTGTATGATGTACCAGGCCGGGTATGTGACATATTTACCCTTATACATATGTTTAAATAATTAACCCCCATTTATGATCACCGGTACAGTAATTAATTAGCCTCTAGATTTTACTCTTACATACATGTATCTTTAATTTGTAGACGTAACATTTTTAAAACCCATGCACAGCTAGGAAATAATACTTTGAAATGAATTACAAATGTAAATAAACGTTCATTCACTAGACTTATCGTATACACGTACATACTAAGATTTCAACGCCTTTAGAAACCCTGACGTGCACCTGGGCACACGACACACCTGTTGTGTATATCTTGTATATTCTGTGACAATAGACTCTAATTAGATTTACACAAACGTCTAGACAAACAAAGCGGTAATATCCCGCCCAATATAACCAAGGCAGTTGAGAGTCTTTTCATCTTTAACATATATCTAGCATATCTAGAATTAGACCTAGAATTAATTAAAATTGAAAAAAAAATACATTTCTTAAACCGATTAAATTAAATCATGCTTTATTTGTTCATTTTTTATTTTGTTTAATGACCGGATGAACTAAGAGAGAGAGAGAGAGAGAGAGAGAGAGAGAGAGAGAGAGAGAGAGAGAGAGAGAGAGATTTCACCGATTAATTTATAATAGGAAACAAACATACTTTATTATAATTTCATGCGCAGATTTAGATACAGAGACTGCGCTCACCCCTACAATAATTTTGAAACAAAAAAAAAATTATAAAGAATTTTATAACGGCAATCTGTGTCCATTGGAGCTGTGTTGATGATAGCGATCTGTGTTTAATGGAGCGACAATTAAACCGCCTGGAACACCCCCCCCCTTCCTTGGAAATTATATCATCACTCGGATCACCCCCTCCCATCCCTATAAAAGAGCTTTTGCATTTAATATATGTTTTTAAGATGAATCTGTTCAGCTTGATCAAACCTGACTTAAAGAGAACTTAAAGATGGTGTAAAGACAACTTAAAGGGAGCGTAAATGCCACTTAAAGATGCTTAAAGGTGGCTTAAAGATGGCTTAAAGGTGACTTAAAGAAGTTTGGACATTAAGGACCTATAAGCTCAGCTTAAAGGTGACTTAAAGGTGGCTTAAAGATTGTATATCCTTTAAGCCACCTTTACGCCACCTTTGAGTCACCTTTAAGGACTTGCTTAAAGATTGTTTTTCGCCCTGTGTTAATTTATAAGTATAGATTTTCACAATAACGAAATTCTCAATCAATCATAGTGCCAAATTTAAAGTAATGTTCCCTATTTTTTTAAACAAAAAAATTCAATTGCTATTTACTCAGTAAGAAGGTCATTGAGATACTTTTTTAAAATTGAATAATAACACTACAATCAAATGTCTACAACACACAATAGATGGATTTTCATTATCATCAGTAGATGTTTTTTACATTCTCAGTAAACGTCATCATTTAGCATGTGCAAAATTTCCACCTTGGCACTGGCAAAATTATCCGATGTAACAACGAAAAGTGACCCCCGTAGAATATTGACCGAGGGTCATTTTTCTACGTAGAAAAATGACCCTGTCAGTTGTAGAATACTTGGATTACATCGTAGAAATTATGGCCTTAGGGTCATATTTCTCCGTGTGGGTTGTAGAAAAATGACCCCGTATAATATTGACTAAAGGACTATATATGATTTGAGCCTAAAACGGCCCCCTAAAATGAATAGGTGGCATGTGTCATCCCATTTGGATATTTTTCACAATCAAAAAATATCCAAATGGGATGACACATGCCATCGATCGTGGATCTAAGGGATGGGGAATTCAAACTTATAAAGGTCACTTATTAAATTTACCTATAATAGGCCTCGACCCCCTACCCATAAATATCCACCCCACCCCCCGGATATTGAAATTTTCTGAATTCCCTCATGTGATGGGATGATCATGTGCCTATTTCAGACCAACGGTTAATAATTAATTATCATTGTGATAGAGACCATGATGAATAATTTTCTCTCTCCCAGTAAATTTGCTGGTATCAGTAACTGTTTACAATTTGTACGATTTTTTTTTTTTTTTTTTTGGTTTTTTTTTGTCATTTAGATTGATATCGTTCCTATTCAGTCATGGTTAAACAATGTACTTTAGTAAATCACTTAGAGGTGTGCAGATGCAGACTTCGATAAAAGATATATAATGAATAATCATTTCAATCGTAGGATCTCAAAAAAAAACCAGTCATTTGATTGGATTTTTAAAATATCATTTTCATTGATAAGTTGTTACATCAGACTAGGAAATTGCGATTTGGTCAGGGATATTATTAAACATTATCCTTATTTTACGTTTTAATACAAAATAATGTAAATCCCATGTAATATTATATAAAGAACACTTGAAAACAATACGACCTATGTTGATAAATTAATAAAGTTTTTTAGAAATTAAAGACAAACACACTCTAGAACAACCTACTGCATATTTGATCCACTCAGCAATTAAAATTCTACTTAACTTAACATATTTAATAAATTACATGCATCATCAAGATATTACCTTTAATTTTTTTCTGTAGAATGGACACTTTTGACCCACCTTTCATATTTGCCGATATTTTTATATCTTTAATCTAAGTCTGCATCTGCGCATTTCTAAGTGATTTAAAATGGCATTGTTTTGTACCTATTTGCGTAGATTTCATGCAAACAACATTTAAAACCTCATAAAAATTGTTTTGTATCCTGTGACAACAGTTTTGGTCAAGTTGTCGTATTAACAAGTCAGTTCCGGAAATGTTTACATGTTTGTCAACAAATGTCAGGATAGGAGAAAAGTCCTTATAAACATACGAAAAAAAATATATGTTGCTCATAATCAAAAGTATGTTTGTCATTGTTTTTGTGACGTCAGCGCCTGTAATGTCAGTTTATTGTTTTACATATGCTCATTATGATTATGAGTTGTTAATAAAGCTCCAAAACTGTGTCTTTGTCCCTATTAATTTGGATAGTAGGCCTAACCACATTATGATTTGTTAACCGGTTAATATTTCATATATCATCGATTGGATTTCCCCTTTTAAAAAACATCAATGTATTTATAGCACATGCTAACAAATTAGTTTAACAAACTAATTGCAAGCACACCATAATGGGGATGTTATGTTGTAAATTAAGGAAAGAGGAAAATGAAGATTCTATACATGAAGTTAGGGAGGTAAGAAAACATTACAACATGTTTATTTCATACCGTTGTATTTCAATGTGCATTTTAACCTTCATTTTGTATAAATACGTTTGAATGTTTGGGTTGATTATAGACTAACTTGATAAACCTTTGTCGTAATATAAACGATTGATATAAAAAATTAGGAAGTAAAATGAACAAACTGTGTAACAACTTTCATTGACTTTATGGTTATTTTTTCAATCTCAAATAATGACTATTATCTACAGCTGTTGACTAGTTTCACGGCTATGAATATGTGATTCTATTGGATTCTATTGATATGCTCGTTCTTTTTGAGGATCAAAATAGTCCATATACTAGGGAATTTAAAAAAACAATAGATTTAATTATCACTTTGAAGAGGTTTTGGTCTACATAATTGAAACATGGTAAATATAAAATAGTCAGATATATGTGTTATACACACGCATACTCTGGTTAAACGGTTATTCAACTACCATATAACCCACCTCTTCTTGGCACATACATGCACCAAATTGGTGCTACCTGATTGAATTAAACCTTACATCAACAATAAATAAAAAAAGAAAGAAAAAAAGAACCCCAAAATTTATATTTATATATTATTTATATTTTTTTAACGTCAGACGCACATGCGCGGATCCAGAAAATTGTTCCGGGGGGGGGGGGAGGCTACACTAAGCTTCAGAAATCTTGTCAAGCAAAAAAAAAAATTAATTCCCAAAATCATGAAATTCCTATTCCGGGGGGGGGGGGGGGCATTGCATGGGGGGGGGGGGGGGGGGTCCGAAGCGCATTTCCGATAATTTTCTATGTAAAGAACTATATATGATATGAGTCAAATTCGGCCCCCGTAATTGTATTTGTTTGATTTATTTGCACTCACTGGCAGTATATGACGTCAGGAGTGACGCTTTTTATAATTCAATCAAAATCAGTCAAAAACTGGCATTTTTCTTATCGTTTTTCGAATGGGAAATATAGAGCGCAGCTTTGAACAAGCTAAATCTTTTTGTCACTTATTAGTCTTGAATAGATACATCTCTAATGAAAATATTTTGTTTGTTCATGGATGCGCTCAATACTTTCCGAAGAGAAAAACTGCTTAAAAACAAGCCGTTTTATGCTAAAAATGAGAAAACGGCGGGAAACGGATAACTTTATGATGTCATATTTCTAAATTGTGGGCACTTGAATCAAAATGGAAATTATGAAAAAACTTCACATGTATATATGTACAAAGAAAACAAGGAATTATAGCAAAATGATGATGTTCATTTAAGGGGGCCGTTTTAGGCTCAAATCATATAGTCCTTTAATAAATTTTCATTGTCCAGGGGTGTCCGGACACCCCCCCCCCCCCCACCCCTCTAGATCCGGGCATGGACGCATGTGAAAAACCTTATTTCTGCGTGAAAATTTCATACTTTAAACTTCCTTAAAATCTCAACAGATTTTGTTTGTAATTAAATGTGACATACTTAAAATACTGTTAATAAAATTTCACAAATTAAAAATATTGTCAATTTGTCGCTACATTCTAAATATGCCGGGTTTTTTCCTGTCTGTTCTGAAATACTTCAGGGATAACACAGCTTTTAGGTGTTATCACTACATTGTCTGTTGATAATTTCCCTTTCAATATTTTTCCAAAATCGAGAAAACAAATCGACAATTATGCATAAAAAACTTCTTATTTTACACCCCGATATTTTTCTAATTGATTCATTGGTTAATATATCGTCAGAGCTGATGCCCACTCATAGCTATAAGTGTTACAAATTATACAATATGTATGTTTACACATTGAATAACCACAGCTATATTAATCAGTTAGCGCATTTCACCAACATTTTTGTTCAATTTCTTTTTTTTAATTATATGACAATAGCATGCGACAGTGTGCTTGCACTAGAAAATTCGATCTAGGTTTGGAGGAACAGATAGATTCAAACGCTAATACAAGTGCTCAAATACGTATATGTAATTATATATGCATGCGCGAATAAAAATAATACAGGGGATATTTCCGAGGGATATTTTTTTTTTGCCAGGGGGATCCGAGGCCTATTTTGATGAATTTTCTATGTAAATTAAATAATTCATTAAAACACAAATATTACATACGGGATGCAAAAGAAGTTATGCCCTGCCCGTTTAAGGTAAAACATGTCGCGTTGTCGAATAGGAGTTTCTTATATCAATTTTGCTTCTGACATTATTATAAAAAGAGCAATTATAGACTTATGTCAACCCAATAGTAGACGTAAACTTACGACTGTTTTTTGACGTAACGTCACCCGTACGACATTTTGTGAATAACCAAAAATCTTACGAAAAAATCTTACGCCAAACTTACGTCTACGATTCAGCGTACGATTTTTTGTGAATAGATCCCCTGGAAACAACAGTACACCCCGGATACTGCATTCTATCAAGATCATGTCATGATGATTGTAATTTTTTAGTTTTTGAAGTTCTTAAAAACTCATACAATCTAACTGACAGTTGTCTGATGCAATATAATAGCATTGTTACAGCTATTTCAAAATATTTGAAATCATTGTTAATAGATAGGTCTTCTGTCAAAAGACTTCCTAATCCATATGTACCTTTATTTTTTGAACCTCTCATATCTTCTGAAAAATGTTCAAAAGTCTTTTATAATTTTTTAAATAAAAATGAGGTTACTCCAACCTCAATCAGCAAGTGGGAGGCAGAGCTTATACCATATGGAGTAGACACAATATCAGTACAAGATGTTTTTAAAATTTGTTATAAAACTACTACTGAATCTTCTGCCCAGTGGTTACAATTTCGAATTTTGCATAGAATTGTTCCTGTTGGAAAATACCTTAAGAAAATTAACATTAAAACTTCTGATTGCTGTGGTTTTTGTATGGAAAATGTTGAAACAATAATACATGTTTTCTTTTCTTGTGATAACGTACAAACACTCTGGAGTGATTTAAGTCTCCATATATATAGAAACACTTCTGAAAGAGTTGGTTTTAATGTTTCGAATATTATTCTTGGTGAGCTACCATTGTCAAACAATAACAGGGTTATAAATTTCATAATTTTATATGTTAAACAATATATTTTTATATCCTTAATGCAAAATAAAATGCCAAATTTTTTGGGATTACTCAGTCATTTAAGGATAAAATATCATATAGAAAAATATGCTGCTATCCAAAGTCAAAAGCTGCGCATCTTTGAAAAATTGTGGCTTTCATGGAAAAATATTTTGGATTAGTTTATGATATTATTATTATTATTATTATTATTATTATTACTATTCTTCTTATTATTATTTATTGTTTGTGTTTGTGTTACTTTGTTTTTTGTTTTTTGTTTGTTTTGTTTTGTTTTTTTTTTTTTTTTTTTTGTTTTTTTGTTTTTTTTTTTTTCTCGAAGCAAAGTAACCATTTACCACTAATACTGAAAAATGTATGTATATATACTTGTATGTGAGTGAGTATGCATGTGTATAAAATTTATAATAACTGGATTTATTAATGTGATTCAACATAAGTATGTATGGAACAAAAACAATAAATTATAAAAAAAAAAAAAAAAAAAGATCATGTCATGTCGTACATGTATATTACATAGACTAAGCACATGGACATCGATCGTCGCTTTTACTCATATCCATATTGAGTAACACCTGGTCATCAGGCAAATTTAAAGAAGAAACCACTTTTTAATAAAACTAATGACAATTTTTGGAGTGTATGGCGCATGCTCACCAATTAACATGATGTCCTAGAATGTTCCTATTAATAAATGGAATCGAACCAGAGATGGGTTTCTTCAAATTTGACCGACTACTTAGGGTTACTGTCTTTTCCTCTAATTTTTTTTAAAACATTGATTCATTGCGCTGAACAAATCGGTTTATGATTTTGAGATTAACTGTTATAAATTTAATTTTAAGAAATAAACTTTTTTCTTAATGATTAGAAACACCACATGTAACACAAAATTATTTAAATTCTTGTTAACTGTATGAAAAAAAACTAACACCTAACCTTTTTTTAAATTGTCATTAGTACTGGTTTGTAAAACATCCAAAACAAGCTACATGTGACTCCTTATTAAGCTATGTTTTCGGTTTCCAAGTTTCTTTAACCTCTCCCCATGGCAGTGGAAAGACTTATAAACGGATTTGATGACAAGACTTTCAAATAGTAGATATAAATGTAAACATCAGCAATAGATATATTAAGACCAAACAAATTACAAATGTATAATGGTGCGTACACGTGGTTTTCAAATTTTAATTTTCTCTTCTTACAGTAAACACAATTATTATTATGTGACGACATAAAGAATAAAATATTCAGTACAACAATAGGATGATACAGATTTAAGTAATCATATTTTGACATCATTGCTTACAATTCGTTGTAATAAACAGCAGAATATATGCAGGACATTGACTGTTATTTATTTTAAGAAAATGTAATAATTCATGCTAAAGAAAATTCGATACAATTATACATCAATCCCAGCGTGCTGGAATAGATTTGTATTTTCATTGATTTTAAACCGAAAGAATCTACACAAAATCCCAATACGTCCTTCTAAAGAAAACTGATGTATTACTTAACGCAAACATTGGGCACACCCTTTTAAATAAACCGATCTGATAACTATGATACTAGTAAATTTTGAGAGTATGATAATTTTTGTTTGATAACAGACTACTTTTCCCATTTTGAAAATAGTGAATATCATCTTTTATAACCATTTGTTCCTTTTCCCATTGTTTTGATAATGATATCGAAATCAGAATACTAGTAGGGATTTTGTAAATCGAGCCATTTTCAGTTTTTTAATGGTATCAGATGCGAAAAGTAAAATTTTAATTATGCTTTCAGGACATTCTTCATTTGTGTCCTCCAGTTTAGCTAGGCCATTCACCAAATAAGCAAATTCAGAAAATAATCCTTTTTTATGTGGGTTCTTTTGACGTAACAATACTCACTTGCTTACACCAGTACATGATAAAAAATATTTTGTTATTTACGGGGAAACTAATAGTCGTTCGTGAAGTTGCCGTGATGCAAAGGGAAACGTCGGTACAATTGACTTGCAAGTGACTCACGACGTGAATTCTAGTACTGTCATTCGCAAAGCAAATGTACGTATGTTGCAAGACAATCGTGAAATGCAAGTACAGTTCCAATAGACATCGCACATGGCGAATAGTAACGTTTCTCTAATTAAAACCGTACGTTATACCTACGACTATCACGTCAAACGATCGTTTGTACAACCTTGTACTTGCAATTACTTCAATAATTTTTTTTTCTCGCCGCACGATCAAAGGAAACAAGACTGGCAAAATCCGTAGCACATGCACGGTCACCAAACACGCACGGCAAGTGGTGACTAGGGCTTTAACTGGGAAGCTTTTTTTTTTTACAAATTAACCATGTTAAGGTAAGGTTTGCGGCTTGCAATTTTTAGGAATTGTACCAAAGTTACATACCATTTTGTTCACTATACTAAAGTCGTTTTTCTCATGAAATTCAAATGATTTCGCCGGTCCCGTTTTATAACTACAAAAGGTCAAAGTTCATTATTTCAAATTTTCATGTTGATGAAATGTAAATAATTTCGTGAAAATATATACATTTTATATGTAACTATTATGGAGATGTTTTATGCTAAAATTGTTAAAAAATAATGTCACTTTTTATATCGTGATTTATTTTTTTGATTTTCTAATGAACTATTTACAAATAGAATAAAATACAACAAAAGTCTTATTTTTTAACTACTGTTATGTAAACAAAAACATTTTATTTGAAACCTTTCCAAGTCCACCGATTTCAGGAAAAATGTATCTTAGTATATGTGTAATCTGATGTTTCTAAAACACTATTCAAAACCATATGATGCGGACTTTGTTTTCGTGAAAATTGATAAAGCGCTTGTGTCTTGTTATTTATTCAATGAAACTTCAAAACCCCGCGAAATAAAAAGAACCTGAAATCAATTATGACGTCACATAAATTTTGACGTCAAAGCTGAAATAAAGGGTTGTTGGTGTTACGTCACAATAAAAATACGGGGTTATCTCCCTGTAACCGTAAACCTTACCTTAAATATATTTTATTATCATTCTCCCCAACTTACCAGTCACACAAACATCGAAACATACTTTTATTCCTCCACGTTTATGCTTAACATTAAAAAAGCAAGTTTATTGAATATAAAATGAGCTTCACATAACAGTTTTTTTTATCATTCGTTAGTTGGTAGAAAGTAGCAAATGCCATTTAAATATTGTATATAATAAATTTCTCTTATGACCAATCAAAAACATGATTATATTTTTCCATAACATAAAATATTAGAATTCAATTTTCTTTCTATGGTTGACATCACAATGTACTGGATAAAAGAAAAATATTTTTGAAATCGGGTCAACTTGTAATGAAAAAATGACAATAATAAACCGCTAACCATCTCAAAAATCCATAAAACGAAATACAAATTCAAAGCAGAGCAACACGGACCTCCAAGATAGAGGTAGGATCAGGTGCCATTGAGTAGTGAGCATCCTCTGTTGACCGGTCACACCCACCGTGTGCTCTTTGTCGTAATCGGGAAAATAAAAACCGCAAAAGTCCGTAGACAATTAGGTAATTGATTATGGTCTAACAATTAGTATCAAAAACGTCAGTCAGCATACGACTCAGTGGAAGATTGTATTTGCTGACAAGGTCGTTGTATTGACCATAAAACTTACCAAAAGATGACTTTAAACGAGAATGTTGATAGTCCTGTTTTATCAACTTGTTTGTCAGTAGCTTGCCTTGTCTTAAAAACTGTTCATACGAAGAGCATGCCCTTGCGTATCGAATTAACTGAGAGACAAAAACACCATATGCAGGTGATGAATGTATATTGCTACATAAGTAAGGAAAGTTCACTATAGAAAAATTGAAGTCATCGCGTTTATCATAAAGTTGTGTTGTTAGGTTACCATCAATGTCCATTTCCAGTAAAATATCCAAATATGAAATAGATGACGCTGACTCTGTGGTATCTTTTATTTGAAGTTCACTGGGATATATCGAGTCGACGTAAGTATGGAAATAACAATTGTTAATTGATAATACGTCGTCGATATACCTAAATGTTGAGTTGAAGGCCACAGAGTGATTTATTTTTTTTCACGTACAAATATTTGAATAAATTCTGCTTCATAAGAATACAAAAATAGGTCTGCTAACAATGGGGCACAATTGGTACCCATGGGAATTCCAACAGATAGTTGTAACTCAGTGAAAAAAATATTCTGCACAGAAGATGTAAGCATTTCGTACATGTGCAGAGAAACCCTGTCTAAACTGTACGTTTTGCAGTTATTTTTCCTGTCTGATTTCATATAGTTCTCGGTTATTGAATAGACTAGTGATTTTTTTTCTTTTTGAATTGAAAAAAGACATTCCAAAATAACTTTCACATTCTCATTACAAATCGATTTTAAAATTGAAAATATGCAATTTAAGAGTTATGTACAAATATATGTATATAATTGCTCTGATAAAGAAAATTATTCATCATCAGACTTAGATCCTGCAGGTGATACATGTAATGTTGCAGATTTACATACTCAAGTAAAAACATACTGTAAATTTTAACATTCTCACAATTCCAAAAAAAAAGTTACATAAATAAATACATATATAAATATGAAATTGTTGCCTTTATTTACACACAAGAATATCTATTTATTAAGAATCTATAAATGATATCCACATTAGACTTTCACTAGGTTAATTGTGACGTCATAAAAAAGAACATTGTCCCGTTTTTCTTAAGCCTAAGCAGGAACACCAATTCTTCAGTAGTTTTTTTTATTTAAATTGGAAAATAAGTCAGGAACCATCGACCATAATAAAATTCATATATTATTTTATAATGCACTTTCACATAAGATATATTCGTTTCATTGTTGGCGACTGCTGTAGAGGCATTCCCCTCTTCAAAAACAATGAGAAAATATATCATCTTTTTTCAGTTTTAACTACTTGTATGGAATATGACAAGATTTATGATATCATTATTTCCGTTTGGAAAAACGCATGACCTTGTACTTTTTACACACATGTTTTCAAGGAGGTATTTTATGAGATTTAGATTTTTTAATTTTAGGGCATACCACTGTATTTTAAAAGAAACTGTACATGATAGATTTTCCTTGTATTTGTATTACAGGTACATGTAATTAAAAGCATGAACACGAAAATAGTGACGCGTAAAAATATTGTAAGATAGTTCAACTATTGCCACGCGCAGCTGTTTAATACATGTAACAAACTATTTGTTAAAAAATAAGGATTCTTTGCTGCTTCCCTTTTATTCCCATGCCATTGGGCAATCAGAAGGTTATGTGATACTGAAGTATTCACAACCAAATTTTTTTGTAGTAGTAATCGCGGCGATTTTACAAAACAAACTTTAAGACAACTGAAATATTTTTTGATAATGTCTTGGCATTTATTCACCCAATAAAGCAAACTCTTGTGTATATATCATATTCATGTAGTTTTATGTTATTTTGAAATGTTTTTCTGATCATGGACTCACAAAAGTAATCAAATTTGATAAACACAACTAAAGTAGAAATCATTCGTAGCAATTTAGAAAGATAAAGAACACTAGAAGATATTTTTTGTGCCTTAAGTTTAAAAAGGACATAAAGTAAATAAGAAAATGCTTTCATTTATTCAATTTCAAATTTTTTTAAGACATTAGTTAATTATAAAAGAAAAAGAGAAAAGATGATCAAGAAATGATTGATTAATTGAATAAAACCAAGAACCTTTGATTTGTTTAGGGTGATCTTAGTCCCCTCACTCTAAGATATTTCTTAGTATTCTCAGTGCTGACCTTGGGGTCTTTTATGTTTTTGAATTTTTTACTAATTCCTCAGTGCAAACCTTAGAGAATCTTTTGGTTTTCTAAGGACCTTTAGTGCTGACTTCAAGGTCTCTCAGGATTATCCCATACCATCAGTGAAAATCTCAGGCCACTCGAGAATATTGCAGTACCTTTCTGAGATTCCTCAGGTCTTTTCAAAGTCTTAGGGTTTTTATTACATTAATATATGTATCAGAAAACCCGCGCCATGTGTCACTGTATTTCTCTCCCAGCTCTTTGCAAAAGATTTTTTTGACAAAGATTAGTTATATACATTAAATGTAAACACCAGGGTGAAATATTATATATAAGTTGTCGCTTTAATAATAACCATCGGGGGAGAATACACATCATAAACATTATATATAAGCATACATGGCACTCTATACTATTTGGATTTTTTTCTTTTAAATTAGATGATTTATACCGAGGAATATTCGAGAAATGTACAATAACGACATTGTCAATAATTCAAAAATGATAGACCATGAAACTTTTTTAATTTTGATAGCAAATACAGATGAAATTTATATTCTTCAAATATCTTATAAAAAATCTTTACATTAATGTCACTATCATGATAACTTTTACGAAATATTTCATCAATGTGACATCACAGTTGTGGTAATTAAATCAGTACTTGTTCACAATTTCCATTTTAACAAAACAAATCTAAACGCAGAAAATTCAGATATTTGCTTTGTAAGTCACATATCCATGACGATTTCATTAAATTGTCGAAAGATTGTGTTTGATACAATGGTTAAGCAATAAGTATTGACAGTGTTTTCATTCAAATTTTGAAAGTCAAGATATTTTTAAAGTGTATGAAAATCACATACCCTAAAACCTTGAAAATTAGCCGGATTTAATAATAAGCCGGTTTTGAAAATAAGCCACCTATTTCTTGCACTGAAAATTACTCAAAAATAAGCCTGCTTTGAAAATAAGCCAGTCATGACAATGCCAGTTTGGAAAGATTTTAGACTACCGTAAAGTTTCAGTTGTAGCACGTACCTGTTTATATTATGCTGGAAAAAAAACCCTGTTATTGTAAAATAAACATTGTGCAGAAACGTCTGTTTATATTGTTTATCGTCATTATCAAGTCGTACAAATGATCGGTCTATTTTAAAGTGGCCATCGGTATGCAAACCAATTACGGCATAACGGGACATCAAGTAAATAATTTTTCTAATCAAATCATAATTATTGCTTCCTATACTCATATAAACTGTGAAGTCCGACAGGTCAGTGTATGCCTCTGACACCGGAAATTGTTAAACAAACATTGACCACGCGACGAGTCAACAGGTGGTTGGTTAGGTAATGGCGATTTACACTGGCTTCAACTTGTTAGATGCAAGGAACAGCGGCCGGAGTGAATAAATATACCAATACATGAAATAAAATTGAATTAAAAACATTTTACCATTTTCATTATACTCCTACAAGTGTTTACCTGGATATATTATTTTTAGAACCGTCAAATAGTTCACAATCGATCATTACAATTTAAATTGTTTTGATAATAAGCCGTGATTATGATCTCATCATTAACGGGAATTTTGCTTTGATAATAAGCCGCGATTTGAACATAAGACGGTTTTGAAAGTAAGCCCCCACTTTCTTACCAAATATTAAAATAAGCCGCGGCTTATTTTCAAGGTTTTAGGGTACCTTTGTTACGTTGATTCAATTTAAAAATTATTAACTAATTTCGTTGTTATTTCATTCAATGTTGGTGCATTTTATACGAACTACATGCACTTGAACACTTTTTGGTTTATTTTCTTATAAAACATTTTATTCTTCTTTTTTTTTTACAGCCCAGTAAGGTGAGTCATAAAATCTTTGCATAGATTGATTATATCATTAAGGTCTTCCGTTTCCAACGGAAGACCTTGTACTGATTCTGATGGTAATTCTTCATTATTGTTATTCTTCTTCTAGACGTTTTTAAAACCTCAATAACTTATTTGTTTTCCGATTTCATTCAAATTTTCACGGTATATTGTAAATTTAATTAGGTTTCAAGAGCACAAAAAAAATTGAAATCGCAACTTCCGGTTTTGAGTTATTCCCCTTTTTCTAAAAATTTAGGGGCATTAGTTTCCAGACAAAGGCTCCTAAATGATCCGTAGCAAATGATTTATAGTTAAAAATCTTTATTATTGACACTTTGAATATTGTCCTCTGATTTTTGTATTTTAGTTTTTTCCAATTATTCCACTAGAATTAATCAATCGAAATAGCAAAAATAGCAAACATTTTCTCATGTTTTAGCTTCGTAACTTTTTAGTTTGAAATATTTCCTAAATACGTATAGAACAAAAGTTGTGCATAATGTTAAGGGCTTTCATTTGACACCAATAAAAAAGGGCTGGCCCCTTAAATTAAGGACCAGTAGCCCTTAAAAGATTTTACTTAATAACTCAAAAACAGTTAGGATTTCGATATGGCTGTCGCTGGAATAGTTGTTTGATGGGATCTCATAAAGGTCGTTACAATGTTATTTTGTAAGTGAGTTGTGTAGTATGAGTGTAAAAAGCTTTACATGTTAACATGTACCTGTTTTCATTTGGCAAGTTAACGGAGGTCTTTGTGCGTAAAACTGGCATAAAAATACCACAGAAAGTTTGATGGTTTATACAGGGGGCTTTAATTCATGAGACAAAAAATTAGAACACATGCTTTTTTTAAAGAAGTTTAAGTCATTGTTGTTTAGTTCTTTAGTTGTTTAGTTGCACAAACCTTAAAGACGAGAATCGGAAAACAAAACACAAAATACGTTTTGAAAAAAAAAATTCTATGCATTACATTTTAGTTATCATACTGCATGCATTTAAAATCCACCTTGAATCAGAGCTGTGCGCGTATCATTACGTAAGCTATCCCTCGCCCGCGGCCGAAAAATCGGTCACCATGGTCGCGGCTGGACTACCTAGCGGTCAGCGGTTATCTAATACACGAGAGTTGCGTCTCTCATATATGAGTTAATTTAGCTGCGAACTGAAGAATTGTTAAGAAATCGTTCAGTTAATTAATAAAAGCAATACCATTCTCAATCTAATGCAATATCAGATATATAGATTAATTGTGGGTTTTAAGTAAAAAAATGAATTTCTATTTGATAGATTTTAGTCATTAAATTACAAACTTTTCAAATCTTCCTATGTTCTGAGCTGTGCGTGTGTATGCGTTAAACCTTTACGTAATCTATCCTTCGCCCGCGGCCGAGGAAATCAGCCACGGCTGCACTACCTAGCGGTAAACGGTTATCTAATACACAAGATTCGCACCCGCACACTTAAATAAATATGAACGTGTTTGAGTTTATATAGCCGTAAATACACTGTACACTGTGTTAATTTTATGTTATAAAAGTTTGTTCATTTTGTATTTATTTAAATTAAACATTGGAGAGTAAATTAAAAAGTCGTTCTGAAAATAATAAAAGCGATATTACTCCAAATCGGAAATACTCGTCATACATATTTAAATGGTTGGTTTGTAAGTCTTGTTTTAAAAACTGTACAAATAATGTTTTCAATCAACAACAAAAAAAAACCAACACAAATATTAAAACCTTTAAATAATGATCATCCCTCGCACATGGCCGAGGAGATCCTGCGCAAGTGGACATCTTCTACATGTACCTTATCACGCGTGCATGTTTGGTATTTTGTACGAACGCAACTATTTTTATTATGTTTTCAACTATTATATTGGTTTAAGGTGAACAGATAAATTTATTTTACTCGTACAGTTTTATACGACAGCGTACAAGGTAATTTAAAAATCAAATCAAATTATGATCAAAGTTCCATGTTACATGTTTGCGGTAGGTGCTGGAACGATAAAAGAATGCCCAGAATTGAGGCATTCGGTGATTATTTTAAAGAATACTTACATGAGTTTTGAAACAAGTTTTGTTTAGATTCTATCGGTCACATATTAATAACTTCTGTAGTGCCCTCCCACCGCCCCGCTGCCAAGTGCTCTTTTTTTTAATTCCAGATCTGTCGAAAATCATTTGATAGTGACTTCTTCTCATGTGTAACATTTTCTCCTGAACGTGTTTCTCTTTCCCTCCCGTTTATTTATTCGGTCAGTCTTTGTAAATTTCAACTTTCTTTATTGCGTAAATTCAATCGCCACGTGCTACCGAAAATTTTGAGTCGCTTCAGCGCACACAGCTCTGAACATATATAGCCCCAGGTTATTTATGGCTGCAGATCATCAATTGTTATGCAATTAATCAACAGTTCGAAGGGTGTTTTCTTCAAAGTGGTCAATTATCAAAAAATAAGACTTTCGTTTTCACATTAAAGTTGCGTGATCGTAATCTGAGAACGTGGCTATAATAAATTAACCTGTTGAACACGCTAAACTTCTATGATATATAGTTATGAACAGAATAATATATATTATAATTTAAAGTATTAAAAAAGTCAAAGGTGATTTGTTCTTGGGATTAGATGTTATGAAATACGACTACATTATGCTATGCAGGCGGTCGCCATAGAAATCATCAAAGTATTGCAAGTGTGAACAGATTAGTTCACTTGACTTACAGACTATAATATAGCGACATATCTGCCTCCAAAAAATATATGCGCCTCTCAAAGTTACACTTAAGTGAGATGGACATGTGTTCTTGGGGATTTTCTTTATTGCTAATTATATGAAAATTGATTTAAAAAAACGTTTTATTGAAGTTGTGTGGTATGAGGTTGTCATGCAACTTAATTTACTTACAAGGTTAGCTACCGCCAGTGGAATACTAATTTTAGGTCAACAATGAATACCCAATCTATTAGAATACAAGATAAATAGAGAAGGCAAATATTGCTTGTGACATGCACGTAATTTTTTTATATATCTTAATGATAAAACAGAGAAAAGCAAAAAAAAAAAAAAAAAACAAAAAGCAAAAAACAAACAAACAAACAAAAAAACCACACAAAACAAAAAACAAACATGGAACTTGCATCAAATTTACTTCATGTACATGTTACCCCAGAAATCCGACAGAATATGCCCCTTTGTCACATTTAATTAAATTAACTGAAAATAAAAACCGTAACACCATAATTTTTTGCTTATTTTTTTTTAAGTTTCTCCCGGTTTTTTTTTTCAAAATACATACGTAAACTTTCTCCGAGAGAATTACTTTTGATCCGATAAAGGAGAAAAACTGACATAAAAATAGGGATTTTGCATATTATTGCATCGTAGAGAGAAGTAATATTCATTTCTGTAAATTATGTTATTTAATTTTACGTTACATAGCGGTGTCTGCATACCAGGTGTAAAATTTAGACGCTCACTTATGCATAAATTATCCTGATGATCTTTGATAGTTGATTATTATTTTGAATGTTCAAGTCTACTCGTATTATTAAATAATACAAGGTTTTTAAAAAGCTAAGAAAGTCATCCAGCGGAATTTTCATTTTAGGTCAAAAGTGAATACACAATCTCTTATTTAATACCGGTAAGTATAGATTCAAAAACAATAATATGCGGGTGGCGTGCACATTTAGTTTGCACCCTTACTTTTATGGCTGTACATGTAGGCCTTAGGCGAGGTCAGGAGAATGACTGCACGCCTATTTAATACTTAAAGTTGTAACTTCGAAGACATAGCTCTCTGGTTTTCATGGTCTCCTTGCAAACCACTACCATTATTTAATATTTACTTTTCAATCTCACTAAGAGAGTCGAAAAGATATACGCGGACTCAGGAATGTGGCTGCAGACGATTCCCATCGACAGTCTTCCAATACATCGATGCGCAGTTTGACCTAGAAACTGACCAGTTTCATAACTTCTTCGAATTTTTCTAACACGAACTGTCTAATTCCTTCCCAGAATTCCAATTTACGCAAGCGCAATTGAAGTTTCATCCTAACTTAATTAGTCAGCCCGCGGGCTGACTAATCAGCCCTGAAGAAATTTTCAGAGATGCCATCAATTTTGACTATTTACCAAATTTTGACAGCACGCAACAATTTCAAACTTGCACATAGTCTTCAAAAAATTAAAAAGATTTAATTATAGAAGTTACATGTTTTTAAGGCGGGTTCGTTTCTTTTAAAAAATACATTTCCTTTCATGAATCATGAGTACATGTATATAACAATCCTTGTTACCCTTAACGATTTAACTCGCCATTAAACTTCTCATTGTTTAAACCCCTGTCATACTGGAGCTGCGTCCTCACGGCGATCCCGCTGTGTTATTGAATAATGTAAAACGCCATGGTAAACGAACTAGAGTCTGCTACAGCGCCGTAACAACGCAACGGCATTTTCGTTCGCTGCGGTTGGGATATCCTAGAACATTTTAGAACACCATGCGACGGCGCGCACTTTGACCTCGACAAAGTACGCGCCGTGGCTCTGCGTTCTGAAAAACACGCAGTAGTAGGGAGTTAGGTCGCCGTGACAGCGCCGTAAAGTCTCCAACAGCGCATGTGCACGCAGTCAGCGCGCAGAGCACGCCGTGAACGCGCGGTAAAAACTCTTAGCACATCATGAGCGCTCGGCGGATACCCAGCGAGAGCGCAGTCAATTGCCAAGTAGAACTCTGTGGAAACGTAGTTGGGAGCTCTGTTAGAACGCCTCAGTCGCCGTGACATTTTCACTTGTAAAATTTTTAAAAAAGATTGTATATTTTTTCTTAATTTTCGTTGCGATCCTTCGGCGATTCCATGAAATTTACAACGCCGTGAACACGCCCAGGGAACGCAACTTGGTGTGACAGGGCCTTAAAGAGTTTTCAAAACAATTACACAAACTGTGTTTGACAAATAGTTTTCCTAAAACGTTTTCTTCCTGTCTTTATACAGGTTTTCAATCACAACACGTTTTTATAACAAACGCAGAAGTGAAATTTAAGTCATTAGTCATTATAATCATTTGACACCAAATCATATTTGGAAATTTTCGACTCGCAGCAACAACGGAAGACCTACTCGTGGCTTTGCCACGAGCTCTGCTCTAGTTTTATAATTAATTGGAATATGTCAAAAGCTAAATATCTGAAACAAACATTTGCAAAAAGATAAGGTTATAAATCTGATATGAATCACACAAATACAATATAACAATCGAAATAACAATCAAAATGGCACCCGCATATTTGATAAATGGATATGTCATTAAAATTTGATGAATTAATTAAAATAAAGATCTCCATTTTTAATGAATATGTATAATTATCAATCGTCATTTACATTCTGTCAGTACTTTCATTACACTGACTTCCTTTGTTACGTTAATTCAATACAAAAACATACCAATTTATACTGTTGTTATTTCATTCAATGTTGGTGAATTTTATACTAACTACATGCACTTGAAAACTTTTCGGTTTATTTTCTTATAAAACATTTTATTCTTCTTTTTTGATAGCCCTTGGAGGTGAGTCATTAAATCTTTGCAGAGATTGATTATATCATTTCATAATTAATTGCAATATAACAAGAGCTAAATATCTGAAACAAACATTTGCAAAAAGATAAGGTTATAAAATCTGATATGAATAACACAAATACAATACAACAATCGAAATAACGATCAAGATGACATCCGCTTATTTGATAAATGGATATGTCATTAAAATTTGATGAATTAATAAAAATCAAGATCTCCATGTTCAATGAATATGTATAATTATCAATCGTCATTTAAATTATGTCAGTACTTTCATTACACTGACTTCCTTTGTTACGTTAATTCAATACAAAAACATACCAATTTATACTGTTGTTATTTCATTCAATGTTGGTGCATTTTATACGAGCTACATGCACTTGAAAACTTTTCGGTTTATTTTCTTATAAAACATTTTATTCTTCTTTTTTTGACAGCACTATAGGCTGGTGAGTTATGAAATCTTTGCATAGATTGATTATAACATTTTAAAATTAATTGCAATATGACAAAAGCTAAATATCTGAAACAAACATATGCAAAAAGATTAGGCTATAAATCTGATATAAATCACTCAAGTACAATATAACAATCGAAATAACGATCAAGATGGCATCCGCTTATTTGATAAATGGATATGTCATTAAAATTGGATGAATAAATAAAAATCAAGATCTCCATTTTCAATGAATATGTAAAATTATCAATCGTCATTTACATTCTGTCAGTACTTTCATTACACTGACTTCCTTTGTTACGTTAATTCAATACAAAAACATACCAATTTATACTGTTGTTATTTCATTCAATGTTGGTGCATTTTATACGAATTACATGCACTTGAAAACTTTTCGGTTTATTATTTTATAAATTATTTTATTCTTCTTTTTTGACAGCACTATAGGACGGTGAGTTATAAAATCTTTGCAGAGATTGATTATATCATTTTATAATTAATTGCTATATAAGAAAAGCTAACTATCTGAAACAAACATTTGCAAAAAGATTAGGTTATAAATCTGATATGAATAACACAAATTCAATATAACAATCGAAATAACGATCAAGATGGCATCCGCTTAGTTCATAAATGGATATGTCATTAAAATTTGATGAATCAATAAAAATCAAGATCCCCATTTTCAAAGAATATGTATAATTGTCATTCGTCATTCAAATTCTGTCAATACTTTCATTACACTGACTTCCTTTGTTACGTTAATTCAATACAAAAACATACCAACCGATACCATTGTTATTTCATTTAATGTCGGTGTATTTTATACGAACTACATGCACTTGACAACTTTTCGGTTTATTTTCTTATAAAACATTTTATTTTTGGGTGTTTTGACAGCAATTTAAGATGAGTCATACAATCTTTGCATAGATTGATTATATCATTTTATAATTAATTGCAATATGACAAAAGCTTAATATCTGAAACAAACATATGCAAAAAGATTAGGCTATAAATCTGATATAAATCACTCAAGTACAATATAACAATCGAAATAACGATCAAGATGGCATCCGCTTATTTGATAAATGGATATGTCATTAAAATTTGATGAATAAATAAAAATCAAGATCTCCATTTTCAATGAATAGGTAAAATTATCAATCGTCATTTACATTCTGTCAGTACTTTCATTACACTGACTTCCTTTGTTACGTTAATTCAATACAAAAACATACCAATTTATACTGTTGTTATTTCATTCAATGTTGGTGCATTTTATACGAACTACATGCACTTGAAAACTTTTCGGTTTATTTTATTATAAAACATTTTATTCTTCTTTTTTGACAGCAGATCGCGAAGATGAGTCGTACAATCTTTGCAGAGATTGATTATATCATTTTAAAATTAATTGCAATATGACAAAAGCTAAATATCTGAAACAAACATTTGCAAAAAGATTAGGTTAAAAATCTGATATGAATCACACAAATACAATATAACAATCGAAATAACGATCAAGATGGCATCCGCTTATTTGATAAATGGATATGTCATTAAAATCTGATGAATTAATAAAAATCAAGATCTGCGTTTTCAATGAATATGTAAAATTATTAATCGTCATTTACATTCGGTCAGTACTTTCATTACACTGACTTCCTTTGTTACGTTAATACAATAAAAATAGATACCTACTTATACCGTTGTTATTTCATTCAATGTTGGTGCATTTCTTACAAACTACATGCACTTGAACACTTTTCGGTTTAATTTTTTATAAAACATTTTATTTTTATTTTTTTTGACAGCGGTATACAACGGTGAGTTATAAAACCTTTGCAGAGATTGATTATATCATTTTATAATTAATTGCTATATAACAAAAGCTAACTATCTGAAATAAGCATTTGCCAAAACAACACAGTTTTTGGTAGTAGCAATCGCAGCGATTTCACAAAACAACTTTAAGACAACTGAAACATTTTTGATAATGTCTTGGTAATTATTCACTCAATAAAGCAAACTCTTGTGTATATATCACGTTCATGTATCATTTAAGTTTTTTCGAAAGGTTTCTCTGATCATGAATACACAAAATTAAATCAAAATTGATTAACACAACTGAAGCATTAATAGAAATTTTCTTATCGATTTAGGAAGATAAAGACCACTGACAGATAATTTTTTGTACCTTAAGTTGGAAAATGTCATAAAGTAAAATAAGGTTATGCTCTTCTATACTCAATTTCAAATGTTTCAAGTTAATTACAAAAGAAAACGAGAAAAAAAATGATTTTTGCAGATTTTAAACAAATGTTTAAGTGAGTACATTAAAACAAGAAACTTTAATTTTTTTAGGGTTACCTTAGTCCTCTAAGTGCCGAACTCAGGCACTCTAAGATATTTGTTAGTGTTCTCAGTGCTAACTTTAGGGTCTTTCATTTTTATGGTTTTTTTATATATCCTCAGTTCAAAACTTAGCGGATTTTTTGATTTTTTCAGTACCCTTCGTGCTGACTTCAGGGTCTCTCGGGATTATCTCATTACCCTCAGTGCAAATCTCAGACCACTCAGGGATATTGCAGTGCCTCTCGGAGTTTCCTCAGGTCTTTTTAAAGTCTCATGGTTTTTCATTACAGTAATTTATGATGCAGAGAACCCGTATCTGTTGTTACTGTATTTCTCTCCCAGACCTTTGCAATAGTTTTTTTTGACAAAAATTTGTTAAACCCATTAAATGTAAATGTAAACACCGGTATTATATATTTTGACGTTGTCGCTTTAATAATTACCTTTATGGGACACAGGATGAATGACCATCTTTAAGTTTTCCTTAAAGATAGCTTAAAGATGCTTAAAGGTAGCTTAAAAACGATCTTTTAGCCACCTTTAAGCTATATGTGGTGCTTAAAGGTGGCTTAAAGGGGGCTTAAAGAAAGCGTAAAGATTACTTAAAGGTGCTTAAAGGCAGCTGAAAGACTCTCTTTAAGCCACCTTTAAGGACAACTTATAGGTCCTTAATGTCCAAACTTATTTACACCACATTTAAGCCACCTTTAAGCCATTACAAAACATTATTTCAATATTGTGCTTAATTTACCAAGAAAATGTAACTTTATGACAGAACAAGGTATTAAAAAAAGTATTAAAAACGGTTTTTGCTCCAGAAAAAAAAATAAAAAAAAAATAAAAATCACCCAAGACGAGGATTGAACCCTGGACCTTCGTTCACCAGTATAACCTCACTCCATCTGCGCCAGGGGAACTTATATCTTTATTGTTGTTTTTATATCCTATAAATTGGTGGCTATTGAATCAATATAATGAGTGTATTTTTTAATTGAAAATATTTTGACTTCCATCCAGTTTGTAACAATCAATTATATCTAATTTATAAATTACATGCATGCATGTATTTAGAATGAAACGCAGCACAGTTAAGGCTGTCAATAAATTCCGTTCAGACAAAAAGTACGGGAAATGTGCATTATGACATCACAGAATATTACAAACCTCGAAAGTACTAATTAATTCATTTATTAGCAAAATTAATTTATACTATTCTTTTAATTAAGAACAACGAATGCTATTACTTACAATTTCGATGTCTGTTATATCGTACACACTGAAAAATAAGCGAGAGGTCGTTTTCGCTGTACTAAAAAATATGACGTCATATGCTTCAAAATGACGCATTAAGTTAAGTCATTGAAGGCTATGATGCGTTTTTTTAGCGATGAAAAATAAATTCCATAGATTAACGGAAAATTATAAATGAATATTTTGTTTAACATTATCATTAGTAGAATGCTACCTATATAGTCTTATTTTTAATTTGTTATAATTATGCATCGTATTAAGAGTCAACCTCGGTTTTGTATAAAATATCGTATATTTTTAAGCTGGGTGCCTAAATAAATCACTTTATTGCAAGGGCATACACTTATCTGATCATGACAAACTTTTACATGTAAATTTGAAATATGCTATGTAATTTAAAAACTTCTAAGATTCTTGTGAAATCTCACAAATTAATTATTTTTTAATGAAATTAACAATGTGACCTTCAAAATTATTCAACATATGCATTATAAATTATGTTTTTTTCTAACAAATAATATTATCTTACAAAGTTCACAGCATTTTTTAAAATCTTCTATATAACATCAAGTTATTTTATAATTCAGTTGTGAATTTTGACATGATTATGCCCTTGCAATATTCACATTTTTAAATGACCTCAAAACCACAAATACATCTGCTTGTACCATGCGACTGCCATATCACGTGACCATAATGAACATAAAATATTGTACTATTATAAATATATTTCAGAAATATATTGCATTTGAGCGACTGTTATTGATTTTAAAAAGGACATGTCCGACGAACTAAAGTATACGTGTTTTCATTACAAAAATTCGCCGATATTTTTATTGGCCGCCTTAACTGTACTGCGAATACGGTACTTGGTCTTCAGTGAAAAAAAATATGTTATACCTGAATGGAACTGTTAGGCTTACTAGTACTAAATTAATAAATTTGAACCGGATAGATATACGTCCACCTAATTCATAGCTAAATGAAATGCAAGGAAGAAGAGGAAACTATTTATTTAAATGCATTGCAACTATTAGGGTATTAGTTCTACGCAATTTCCCGGTTTTCATGATCACGCGCCGTTCCAGCATGTATAATTTTAATAATGTTGATTATTATACATTTACAACAGATCTAGAATAACAAATGAAATGATATATGTTAAAATATTTAATTGTATACATGATTTTTAAACTATCAATTCTATAACAAACAATTTTACCAAATACCGGAGACGTATTTACTGCATGTGGCAATTGATGTTTACATATACATGTACATACAATTGTATGATGTACCCGGCCAGGTATGTGACATATTTACCCTTATACATATATTTAAATAAATAACCCCCATTTATGATCACCGGTACAGTAATTAATTATCCTCTAGATTTTACTCTTACATACATGTATCTTTAATTTGTAGACGTAACATTTTTAAAACCCAGAGTTAGGAAATAATACTTTGAGAATGAATTACAAATATAAATAAACTTTCATTCACTGGACTTAGCGCGCGGGGGTGTTAAGGAAGCATATGGGCAATTTAGCGTCTTATTTAGACTGTTATATAAAAAATCGTGAGATTAAATAACTGTGTTGAATCAGATCAAAAACTTAGTATTATCCTTTGAAATAGATGTCAATGCAATAAAATCGGGTAGTACATCACTGCCACATCGGGGCACTATCACGTGACAGCTATAAATAGCTTACGTATATTCCTAAAGATAAAATGAAATAGAACAATACTACCCTGCGGTTTCCACAAAACAATGAACATATCAAGTGAAGGAAAAACATCTCAGTTTTATCAAAACCACTGCTAGAATCCTATATTCTCTTTAATTAAATAGTTATTCATCCGGTTCTCAAAAAAACTTCCCAACTTTTATTCCGTTTGCACGGAAAACGGTATGATGTATCAAAACAACACATAACACAGGATTCTAGCAGCACTTTTTAATTTAAGCATTGATCAAACTATCGATACATGCAAAATTTGAAGTTCAGTATATACGGGGTAGTGTTGTTCTAGTCAGATTTTTATATCATAAACAACGACAGAGGAAAGCCTGGCCGAGAAATAAAAGCAAATTTACATACCTTTTAGCGAATAATTGATAAAACTAACATCTCTCCTAGTATTCTTTCGTTCCATTCTCAATAAATCACACCAAAATACTTTATTAGAGGTCTTAGATAACTTATATTTTGAATATGTTTACAGTGCTTTCCGATCAAATTTACACGACATTCAACTTTCAGTCATGACGTCATCAATGTGTAAATCTACGTAATACGATCTGATTTGTGATAAAAATTGTCTCCAGTATTTTTCATTTGTTTTTGGTATATGTTTCGTTGCTTAAATACTTGAATATGTACATATTAACTAAGATTTGTGATTTCACGAAATTACATGTAACTCAAATTCCATATGCTTCCTTAACACCCCCGCGCGTATACACCTACATACTAGGATTTCAACGCCTTTAGAAACCCTGACGTGCAACTGGGCACACGACACACCTGTTGTGTATATTTTGTATATTCTGTGTTAGTTCCAGGTGTTTTTTTTAAGTTAGACAAATAATAGACTATATTAGATATACACAAACGAACAAAACTATGTCTAGACAAACAAAGCGGTAATATCACGCCCGATATAACCAAGGCATTTGAGAGTCTTTTCTTCTTTAACATGTATCTAGCAGATCTAGAATTAGACCTAGAAATAATTAAAATTGAAAAAAAAATTTTAAACCGATTATTAAATTAAATCATGCATTATTCGTTCCTTTTTTATTTTGTTAAATAACCGGATGAACTAAATGAGAGAGAGAGAGAGAGAGAGAGAGAGAGATTTCAACGATTAATTTATAATAAGAAACAGACATACTTTAATATAATTCCATGCGCAGATTAAGATACAGAGACTGCGCTCACCACTACAATAATTTTAAACCCCCCTCCCCCCCAAAAAAAAAATTTAAAGAATTTTATAAGGCAATCTGTGTCCATTGGAGCGTTGTTGATGATAGCGATCTATGTTGAATGAAGCGACAGTTAAAACCGCCTGGAACACCACCACCCCCTTTCTTGGAAATTATATCATTACTCAGATCACCCCCTCCCATCCCTATAAAAGAGTTTAGCATTTAATTTATGTATTCAAGATGAATCTGTTCAGCTTGATCAAACAACTTAAATGAGCGTAAATGCCACTTAAAGGTGGCTTAAAGGTGGCTTAAAGATGGTTTAAAGGTGACTTAAAGAAGTTTGGACATTAAGGACCTATAAGCTCAGCTTAAAGGTAACTTAAAGGTGGCTTAGAGATTGTATATGCTTTAAGCCACCTTTTCGCCACCTTTAAGTCACCTTTAAGGACTTGCTTAAAGATTGTTTTCCGCCTTGTGGGAGAATACACATTATCAACATTATACATAAGCAGGAATGACACTTTATACTATTTTTTTTAATGAGATGATTTATACCGAGGAATATTGGATACAATAACAACACTGTCAACAATTCAAAAATGATAGATCGTGAGACAGTTGTTAATTTTAACGCAGATGAAATTGATATTTCTTTTTCAAATATCTGATTAAAAAAATCTTAACGATAATGTCACTATAATTATTACTTTCACGAAATATCTCATTAATGTGACATCACAGTTGCGGTAATCGAGTCAGTACTTGTTCTCAATGTCTACTTTAACAAAAAAATCTAAACACAGGATATTCCGATATTTTTCAAATGCCGTTTAAATTATATATCATTGACGATTTTATTACATTGTCGAAAGATTATCTGTTTGATACAATCAATGGTTTAAAATGTAGCAATAAGTATCAACAGTGTTTTCATTCAAATTTTTACTTACTTACTTTACTTAGGTCTCCTCGTGCCATGCGGCACATAAGGCAGCCACACAGTCTCTCCACCCAGTCCTATCTTTCGCTTTCTTCTCTATCTCCTTCCAGGACCACCCAAGTTGTTTCAGCTCGCTTTCGGCTGTTCTTCGCCATGTTGTTTTTGACCTGCCTCTCTTCCTTTTCCCGTCGGCTGTCCAGAAAAGGCTCTCCCTGGTAATGTCGCTCTGATCTTTCCTAAGCACATGGCCAACCCATCTCCACTTCCTTCTCGCTATTTCTACCATGAGTTGTTGTTCTGTGCATTGATTCTCATTATTTTGGTCTTTTTAAGGTTGATGTTTAGGCCTAAGCTTCTAGATGTTTCGTGGAGTTTGGTTGTTTTCTCCTGGATATGCTGATAGGTGGATGAGATGAGACATATGTCATCGGCATAGTCCAGGTCATCCAGTTTGTTTTCCATTCTCCATCTGATGCCATTCTTCTTATCGCTGGTTGATTCCCTCATGACCCAGTCTATGGCCACTAGAAAGAGCAGGGGAGATAGCATACAGCCTTGTTTTAGTCCTGATGTTACTGGGAACCACTCTGTTTGGGAGGTGTCAACCATCACACTACACTGAAATCCTTCATGCAGTACCCTGATGATGTCAATAATTTTTGTTGGAAGACCATACACTCTTAAAAGCTTCCAAAGGCTTTCCCGATGCACACTGTCGAAGGCCTTCTCAAAGTCTACAAAGTTTAGGTATAGAGAAGATTGCCATTCTATTGACTGCTCTATGATGTTCCGTAAAGCAAAAATTTGATCGCAGCATGATCTTCCTGGCCTGAACCCTGCTTGTTCCTTTCTCAGTTGTGCATCGATCTGTTGTTTTACTCTTTCTAAAAGCACTCTGGTAAACACTTTACTTATTGTAGGTAATAGTGTGATTCCTCTCCAGTTGTTGCATTCAGATTTATCTCCCTTTTTTGGCAGTTTAATAATAAGTCCGTTTTTCACTCTGTTGGTACTGTGTTGTTTCTCCAAATGTCTTGAAATAAGTTGTGGATGATTGAGGATGTTGCTTCAATGTCTGCTTTGAGTAACTCAGCTGGGATGTCATCAATTCCTGCAGCTTTGTTGTCTTTCATCTTTCTGATAGCATTCTGAATTTCATATAAAGTTATTTCCTGTACACTGATGTTAAGTTCTTCTATATTGTTGTTATCAGTATCGATATCTGGTGGTTGAGATGGCTTTAAAATGCTCTGCCCATCTTTCCATGATGTCGCTGTTCTTTGAAAGGATGTTGCCCTGCTGGTCTTTCACAACGGAAGAATTGTTGGTAAATTTTCCCGACATTAGTTTGGTGATCTTGTAGAGTTCATGTATATTTCCGGTCCTTGCTGCTTCTTCGGCTCTGCTCGCATTATCTTCCATGCGTTTTCTCTTGTCTCGTCTCGCACTCCTCTTGACCTCTCTATCCTTATCCTTGTAGGACTTGGATAGTGATTCCAGCTCTGGGATGTCTCTGCAGTCTAGGATCTTTGACTTGATCTTCTTTCTCTCTGATATAAGAGCCCATGTGTCCTGTGTTAGCCATTCTTCTTTAATACTTTTCCGATAGCCTAGTGTCTTGGTTGCTGCTGAGGAAAGGCAGTTCTTGATGTTATCCCACTCTTCATCGATGTTGTTTTCTTCAACCATGGTCTCTAATGCAGCAAATCTGTTTTTCAGCTCCAACTTAAACTCTTCCTTTGTCTCGGGTTGCTTAAGTTTGTTTACAGCAAACTTCTTCCGTCCTTGTACTTTCTTCACTGCTCTTAACTTGAGTTGTATTTTGGCACGCAGAAGTATGTGGTCACTGTTAACATATGCGCCCCTGTACGTCCGGGCATCTATGACTGATCTCCTCCACCTCTTGTTGATCATGATGTAGTCGATCTGATTCTTGGTTCTTTTATCTGGAGAGACCCACGTATACTTATGAATGTCCTTGTGTGCAAAGATTGTGTTGCAAACAACTAAACTATTCATTTCACAGAAATCCAGGAGGCGTTCTCCATTCTCATTCATCTGTCCTATACCATGCGTTCCCATGCATGTCTCTTTGCCGGTGTTATCACTCCCAACTTTCGCGTTCAGGTCTCCCATGACTATGACCATATCATGTTTTGGAGTTCGATGTATTACACTCTGGAGTTGATTGTAGAAGGCCTCATTCTCTTCATCATTTGCGTCGTTGGTTGAGGAGTAACACTGAACCACACTGAGTTTGATGTGTTTGGAGTCAAACCTGGCATACAGAATCCGGTCATTCACTGGATACCACTCTATCAGTGTCTTTGATGTTTCCTTATTTACCATAATTGCCACGCCACTCTGGTGGTCTTGGTCTTTACCTGAGTAGATTATGGTCTCGCCACTACTGCAAGTCATTTTACCGGAACCTGTCCAACGTGCTTCACTAATTCCAAGAATGCTGATATCATATTGCCTCATCTCTTTGGCAATCTGCGATGTTCTGCTAACTTCAAACATAGTCCGCACATTCCATGCTGCTAAGTTGATGTTCTTGTTTGGTCTCAGGAGGTAGCTTCTCAATCTAGTAGTTCTCTGCTGATTTTCCTGACTAGATGTCATGCTTTCGTTTCCGATGTTACCTACTGATGAACTATGTGTATCGTTTCTCTGTGTGTCTGTTTCTGTAGCGGTTGAGTTTTTTACATGTTAGGGTTGCTAACCCTAAGCAAAACCCCCTGAACTCGGAGGGCCAGTGGTTTTCTGTCAGGGTTTTCCTTCCCTTAGTCACATGTTCCAGTTATTTAAAGGCGCCGGAGGCTTGCCTTTCGCCACTGTCACTCAACTACCTAAGCATTACCAAGGCCACCACGAGGAGGTGTGACAAGTGACTTGCTGGCAGAACCTATTTGGGACGGTTGGGCATTAACTCGAAGTTTTAGTAGTGTATCTCCGTGACCAGAGAGACACCCCTCGAGACCCTCACCAGCATTTGACCCCATTCAAATTTTTTTTTTTTTACCAAAAAAAAAAAAAAAAAAAAATTCAAATTTTTAAAGTCAGTCTTTTGTTGTATTCTGTGCATGATAATTATTTTACAAAAAATAATATATCTAAAAAATATACCTTTTAGATAAATAATCGAAATTACAAAATTACAATCATGAACATTTTCAATTATTTGATATATCCTCTCTTTTCTCTTATAAAAATTAAGAATAAAGAATTAGGTTCTTTGGCGAAACCAGTTTTTCCATTACCACTTTCATCACTGGTCACACCTATATTAAATAGAAAGAACAATAACCACTTGGCGTATAAGTTGGCAAACCTTTTTACCCATTTTTAAAGTTAATATTTGTAACAAACATTTACAAAAAAACTAGGTTACAAATCTGATGTGAATCACTTAAAAGCAATATATCAATCGGAATATCGAACTAGAAGGCATCTGCTTATATAACTGCTCAGGCATTAAAAAATTAAATAATCAATTCAGCTCAATAACGTGTTGTTTAAATGCCGACAAACAAGATGATATCACGCGCAAGCGTGGGAATTAACACTTATTCGCAATAATATAATGCAATGCTTGATATGTTGAACCAGATTTTTTTGTTGATTTTTGTATGTACTGTGTACGACATTTTTTTTAAATGCTTTAAAATCTATTCTATAAAATTTAAATAAAAAAGCAACTGCATGGCTGGATATTTAGAAGAGCGGACAGTGATGAAACTCTTTACTGAAATTGATTATACAAAAATAAACATGTACAGGGCCTAAATTCCTTTTTTGCAGCTGACTGGAAGAAATTACAATCTTTTTTTAAATTTTATTTTAAAACATGTAGTGGATGTATAGTGGGTTGTATCTCTTTCTTTATTATTAATCTTTAGGTCAAATTTCACTAAATAATTTGTATCATTGTCCCAAATAAGAATTTCATATAAAAGACAGCCGTCAACTAATCCATTTCCCCGTTTCATGCATACATCATTTATTCATATAGACGTTAACACAATTTGTTCATGGTTCACAAATTATTTTATTACCAAGATTTACTACCAATCTGTCGAGGTATAAAACTGTATGTAATTATACCCCACGCAAACGAAGTGTCCGTCCGTCCGTTCGTCCGTCTGTCTGTCCTTCTGTCCGTCCGTCTGTCTGTAAACTTTTACATTTTGAACTTCTTCTATAAAACCACCTTGCCAATTTCAACCAAATTTGGCACAAATCATTATGTTAACTCGAATATAAATTGCAGAAATGAAAGACCGATCTTTATTCAAAGCGGAAAAAAACTCGAAACTGTAGAAAAAGGGGCTGCCTTTTTAAAAATCTTCTTCTCAAGAACTACTGAATCAAATTTAACGTAATTTAGCCTAAATTATCTTTATGGAAAGGAAAATATAAATTGCAAAAATCATGGGCTAATTTTGTTTCAAACTTGAGTAATTTACGAAAATAGTAACAAAGAAAGAATGGGGGTCGATCAGTTTATAACTTCGGGCTCGGTATTTCGTTTATCGCACGAAAACTAGTCAAACTGACAAAGATGAATTTGCTTGTTGTGCAACAGTTTACGTGCGAAGGGAATATTTGAAACTTGCAAAATATATTTGTGCCGATTTTGTGAAGTAAATTGACGTTTTATATTTCAATGCGTTGACATGTTCACTTGTGACCATGGTTTTAGCTTGTTTTGATTTTAGTTTCATTTTCGTTAATGCTGCCTTTTAATTTGATGGGAACTATAGCCTGTTTTTGGAATATTTATGTATCAAATCAAACATAGACTTCGGTAAATCAGACAGGTGATTGTTTACCTGTGCAAAATGAGCAAAATCTGATGCATTAACAACATATCATAAAATAAAATTCAGTTGTACTATTCATTTTATTCGTAATTCGGTACGATCTCTACGTAATGGTTGAATAATGCAAAGTGATATGTTAAGATGCTCAGCATTTTCAGTCTAAACGGAGATTATTTTCGCTGATAGAAATATATACTGGTAGGTATTTTTATGATGAAAAATAAATTGTGCTCTTTCTTTGTTTTCAGCGCATTTTTTCTTGCTTTAATTGTTTACAATTTTCTATAATTTACTGACCTATCTAAGAGTCAAGTTTCGAGTTATAAGCAAGGTACAGAGCTTTGTGCACTATGTTTGTACAAAGATCTGAGGTCATGCTTCAAATTCTTTATATTTTAAATGCTGAATAGGAAATACGAAGTTTAAAAATCTTAAGTTGAATATAATACATTCATGCATGTAAACAAAAACATGACTCAAAACAAGGTCTGTATCTTCCTAATAATTCTACGATTGACGCTGGAATTTTGCTTAATCATTAGAAATGTCTTGTTTAAAGATTGATATGCAGTAACTACTTTCTGGTGCCCCTTCTTAAAGGATGAAATAATAATGGTACAATATTCTTTGAATGCCCATATAAAGTCATTGTTGCTCAAGTGAGCGATGTGGCCCCATGGGCCTTTTTTTGTTTTTTGAGGGTTTTTTTGGAGGGGGGTGTTTCGTGATTTTTTTCTTATTTTTCTACATAAGTGTATTATTTATAATAACTAATAAAAAAATATTTTGATTTATTTTCAAATAAAACGTGTTTACTTTTGTTTATATCACATAGATGTGAGTCATAACTTAATATGATTATTGTTATTACAATAAGTTCATTCAAAAACGTCTGAACAAATGACCCAACAGCGCGAAAAAAAATTACGTTGCACTGGGCATTGATATTCTTTATAATTATTTACATTCAGCGTTTTTTCCTATCAATGCGACCGATTTACTTGTTGTTTGGTTGCAAATTCCTGTGGTAGCATATGAATTAAGTTGTCTCTCCAAGAATCTCATACAGATTAAAAAAAAAAACCTTATCTGTTGTATTTATGTTCATTCTTTTCAGCTTTTTCAATTTTTTGCTTATCTTACAGGAGTTCTCTATACAATGTGGAATAAAAATCGTAATTATAGAGTGCTACACTAGAACTAAGTATATACATTGTGAAGTAAATGGTTGTTTTACATCTTTTGGGCTGAATCATTGTTTACATGTAAAGCTCGCGGCATCAAAAAACAAGAAATACACAGGAGTGTACTGAAAACGTTCTTTTTGTTTTTGATGAAAAAAGAAAATCTATGCCGCAAAATATTCAATTCAACCACATCAATCATATTATATCGCAAATTTGTGTTTATTTCTTACCTTGGGTTAGTACTTTCAGTGCTATGATTTCTTTTCCGTGTCGATTAAAATAAAATCATAAACATTTATTATTACAGACCCTGAAACGTGCTACTACACCAGTTGCACGGTTCGGTACGCTTTGTGAACGGTACGTTTCGTTTTGTGAACGGTACGGTTCGCTTCTTGCACGGTACGCTTAGCTAAAAATAGGTGCATGCTTTGTGAACGGTTTTCGCGCTTTATTAATGAGGTTGGCGTGGCCTGAACGCTTTGAATTTTCTCGATATAATTTTGTTTAGTTTTTGCCCGATAAACTTCAGCAAGTTAGTAATTATGACGAGCCTTTTTTCTTTATGTATATGATATATTACAAATTTATTTCAATTTAATTAAAATCAGAACTTCCCTCCGTTCTCCTGTTTGTGATACATGTTCGTTGCGTGAAACCTGTACTCGCTGAAAATGGCCGGGAAGCGGAGGATAGTTCTAATTTTGAATAGTCTGTTATTATTCGTATTTAATTTTAGATAAATGCAATTATTACAATAGATTTAAAGAACAGATTGATTTTAATCCGATATATGTTTGCTAATTCGGCGATCTGGCGATAATTCTAACAAGCATCTTAATATTATTATTTCTATACATGTATTAAAGTCATTAAATATTTCAAATGCATTTAGAATTGCTATGAAAAATTGCCCCAACTATTTCCGATATTTCTTTAGTTTCCTTTCTCGCTGTCTTGATTTTTGGCTAGTTGTTATATTTACAAGCATTTTTCTATTTTTGTATTCATAATTCGTATGATGATTATTTATTGCGTACTATTGCCGATCAAATTCCCCTGGTGATTAGACAATGTAAAAATACACGCAATTAATGATAATATAAACAATGAATTTCAGTGTAGAAATCCTGAAATAAACTGTTTTAAAGTTTTTCGACACGGAATTTTATTCATTTAAATATTGATTCTATGATTTTCTGCGCTTGATCGTATACACAGATCACACCTACATGTAACCCGTCATCGCTTCTCTTACCTGAAATAACATCGCTTGTATAGTCAAAATATGACTATTAGTTTTTGTTATTCAGTTAAAGTGAAACTATACATGTAAATATACCATATTTCTTAAGATAAATTATTATGTACACAACTGGATACACACAATAAGTCAATAGCTTTTAATGGTGATATTTATCATTTTGTTGGACAAGTGTCCGCTCTTCACTATATGCATGCGATTTAGCTGACGTTTTACAAATGCTGGCTAACCTGTTTATATTTCATTTTCCTTTTTACTCATAAACTTGTTGTAAACAGGACACTGGAAAATACCCGGCAATCAACAACTGAATGCTTAAAGTGATAAATATATTATGAATTTATCTAGTAACAAAAAAAATATGACAGCGATGGATAGAGACTCTGATCGCCAGTACATGACTCATAATCATGAAGTCGGAACGAAATTATTGTTAAATAATTTTAAATAGGAGCACTCTTATTCGATAAATTTCTTCTAGCTATGTAGGAGGAGCCAAGTAGCACGTGGCGCATGGCGTGATCTGTACTACTATACTTAAACTGATTGACAGGCGAAGCACGTGGAGTCCTAAAATAAAATCCCGCTCAAAAACCAAAAATGAAACAATGGCTAAGTGATAAAACTTTAATTTAAGTAATATAATTAACACACAAACTCTCTCTCTCTCTCTCTCTCTCTCTCTCTCTCTCTCTCTCTCTCTCTCTCTTCTGAAAGATTAAGAAAATCTCTTCCGTTAGATCGAAAATGGGCGTGCTGTACTGTTAGACGAAGACGTACGCAATTTTGTAGGTTTCTTTTGTCTTGAACAGGTGTGAAAACCCCCGATGGCATGTCGTTTTATACCCTGGGTTTGTTAATCAGTATACACAGGAAATGATCGCGACATAAACTTAATATACACAAGAAAGCCAAGAAAGCATACTGATATAACACGTTATGATTCAATGTGCGTTAAATCAACTAACAACTTTATATAAAATTATATGTATAATTAGTTTATTATTTGAAGGAAAAGCTGATTTATTAAATTCATTCCCGACACTTATCATTTCACAACTTACGACATACACATGTACATGTATTAACAGTTTACAGCGCTATGTAAAGAAAAGATTAAGGTCTAAAAAAGGAAATTAGATAAAAACATTTTTATAACGGTTTTAATAAAAATAACAGCGTTAAATTAGTGTCACTTAATCCCGTATAACTAAAATCTAGCAAAATATTGAACTTATATGGTCAGCGATAATCTTCGTCCGTATTCATCGAAACACATAAGTCAATAAGCCGTATATGGAAGTTGCACGCTTAGTGCACGGTACGGTACGCTTTTTTGGCCGTTTTGGGGCGGGTCTTGCATAAATTATATTGCACGCTTTTTGCACGGTACGGTTCGTTTTGTGAACGGTACGTTTCGTTTTGTGAACGGTACGGTTCGTTTCTTGCACGGAACGGTACGGTTCGTTTTAGAGGTGTAGTAGCACGTTTCAGGGTCTGTATTACTTTTTTTTTATTAATATTTATTTAATGTTAGTGCAGACAATCAACACAATCAATCAAAGTATCTGAAATTTGAAAGAGTACAATTTGGAAAGAGTACAGTATACATAATGATTGTACTACATGTAGTAGCATTGTGACATTCACATGTACACACTTTGTGTACATGAAGTTCAAGATCACACCATTACGATGTAAAGATCTTTGCTACCCTATCAATACGTTTTATAAAAACTAGCTAAGGTTGGAATAGTAAATTTCTATTGTTTTACATGCAAAATGATTATTTAGAAAATGGTTATATTATTTAGTATTATTAGAAAAATTATTTCAATTACAGTTCAGTCAAACTCTATCTGATGAATCCGACTTATCATCTCTCAAACACATTGTAAAGAACGAAGTTCCTGTGGCGAAACCTGTTTTACCACCACCACCACCCCCTCCACCGGTTGCTCCTATGTGAAGTAAAAATAGCTATGTTTTTATGGCGCGCAATTTATTCATTTTCTGACCATAACTTAAATCTACGTATCCTTCACCAAACAAAATTGTAGAAACTAATGATAAAAAGGTCACATGTTTTAAAGATAATATAATTTACGCTAAAACACTTCATTTTATATATATATATATATAAGCACAAACATTGCAATAACTCTCAAATTGACATATACCTGCCCATAGTGAATGATATAGATATACATAAAGCACAGAGAAATTCACCTTATTGGAGCTCCACCTCCGCCCCGGCCGGGGCTTGAACTCACGACCTCTGGAACCCATTCTCCTAGCAGTGAGCGGCCACCGCGCTAACCACTACGCCATCTAGGCAAGACAAAAATCTTGCTTTCGATGACGAAGGGAACCTAGCGCGCCGGTCGCTCACTACACGGTCGTTTGAGATACAGGTGGAATACAGTTAAACGACAATTTGAGAGGATCGGGACGATACACATTGCATAGATATATACATATATAATAAGCACAAACGTTGCAATAACTCTCAAATTGACATATACCTGCCCATAGTGAATGATATAGATATACATAAAGCACAGAGAAATTCACCTTATTGGAGCTCCACCTCCGCCCCGGCCGGGGCTTGAACTCACGACCTCTGGAACCCATATATATATATATATATATATATATATATATATATATATATATATATATATATATATATATATATATATATATATATATATTTATAAATATATATATTTATATTTACATATATATATATATATATATATATATATATATATATATATATATATATATATATATATATATATATATATATATATATATATATATATATATAAGCATATATATATATATATATAAGCGCACTAAAAATAGACAACACGAACAATGAAAATATTGTCAAATTTTTGTCGTCCTAAAGAAGGGGACGGTCGTCCCGAAAATTTGACAGTATTTTACTTTATTGTTTGTATGCTTGGTTATTCTTGGTGCTTTTTTTATATCTCATGTTGTAACCGTATAAATTTTAGATTCGACATTTATAGATATAGGCCAAATACGTTTACCAAAATAAGGAAATATATTGAAAACTTTTTTCATATTGTTGTTGTAAATATACGAAACTTTTTCGTGGCTATTTTTTCTCGTGGAAAAAAAATAAATAAATTTGCACTTTTGACATTTTTTGCAAATAACACGAAATATTTCTATACTGGTGACGTTGAACTGCAAAACAGAATATCAATGTTGATTTTATAAGATATTTCTTGGGATATTTTTTATTATTAATTCAAAAGCACGTTTATTGAGTTTTAAATGCATTTAATGATAGAATAGATAAAACAGAAATCGGAAAATCATCACCTTCATTCTTGCAATCAGCTTAAACTAGCCCGGTAGTGGGCAATCCAAATTAAGTTGATATATTCTTTTCTCTTCAGAAAAATACACAAGCACAATACACAACAATACACAACCTCTTTCACAAACCATAAAAAAGGATTCTGAAAACATGGGTTTTGGGTTTTTATTAGAACTTATTATAATTATATACTTTAACAGATGAATTAACTTTAATAAATATAAATCTACGCGTAGAAACATGTAATGCTTTCGATTTGAACATGTATTCTTGCACATTTCGTGGCAAAAAAATAATGAAGATACCATTCACTTAATTATGAGATGTCAAAAAATTGTTTTATTTGCATTGTTTAGGTTTTATTTGAATATTTTTAATTTTCTACTTTTATTGTATTATATACTGTACTGTGTACTTTCTATTCGTATTCTTTAGAGTTTTTTTTTTTTTTTCATTTGAAATTGTATAATTTTATGTGTACATGTAATACTATAATATAAAATGTAATGTATAACTTTACATATATATTGGTTAATTCTTATTTGTATTGTAAAATATTTCATTCGTATTGTGCATGTATATTTTTTTGCATTGTTTCTTAGAGTTGGTTATTTTGGTTTGCTATAATTATTTTTTTTAAGTTTCATTAAACAAGTAATTGGAATTTTTTAATTTATTTCCTTTATTTATAAGATTGTGCACCCGTGCTTATAAATTGAAAGGGTTTTAGAAACCATTAAAGACAAATCTCCGTTTTGCATATGATTTCGGCACAATTAAATATTTTAACATGGTTGAAGAAGGCAGTCCTATTATTACTTATTAGGTTAGTTACTGTCTCACTACGAAAAAATATATTGGGTTGATCAATCTCATAGATGGCGAGATGAAGCCGAGCCGTCTATGAGATTGATCAACCAAATATATTTTCGTAGTGAGTCAGTAACTAACCTTATAAGTGTTTTGTTTTCCCGAGTACTATCAAGCGACATATTTAATCACAAATAGCGATGATCTACGCAAAGCCATGTACAAGATGCCTAACATCTCGTCCAATTTAACTCATTCAAACTTTTCAAAATTAACAGTCTCACCTTTCATATACTGTTTAAAAATATTTGCTTTCACCCATGTTTCCTTACAATAAAAATTTCGACGCTGCCATTTTGTTCTGCTCCAGACCCAACAATGTGACGTCAATATTCAAAGGACACCTTCTCTAATTTAAAAAGAAATTCAAAGCGCAACTACTCCAAATACTTTAAGAACCTACGGCATGCGGTTTCTGTATTAAATACTATGAAATGTCGAAATGAGTAAGCGAAGCGTCAGCCAATGACGGCCATATTGCCTGATATTAATTCTCACCGAACAAATATAGAGATATATGAGGCAATCACGTGTTATGTTTAAAACAATGAAAGTGACATTTCAGTCCAAGGGAAAACAATTGCATATAGAGATGGATGTTATTGGTATTATTATACGTAATAGCATGTGCCTGTCAATGCAAAGGATTGGCAAATTTATCACCGAAATTAGATATATATATATATAAATATTGACTCGGTTATTTCAAGGTTGTATTTGTTCAAGTCATCATCATGATACATTTCCTTTATTTGGTAAAATGTTGCAGCCTCTTATTACATGTACATGTTTCTATCCCAGTATTGTTCTTTTTTTAATTCTTACCTGTTAGTTTAATAACTTATAATACAGTTATTTACAAATTGAAATTATTTTAAATTACAAAATAAAGAAATATCCAATACTAATAGAAAATTATACAAATAAATGCAGCTGAAACATTAAAGCTATATAATTAATTTAACATATTTCTCGAGGCGATATTATTCTATGTTGACCTTCTAGGTCCATGTGCCTCTTTTTTGAGAATAATAATGATAATAAATTCTTACAGCATCATTTTCTAATTGAACAAAATGGGGGGGGGGGGATTGTCACTTTGAAAGTTATAAATTAGGATGAGGTAAAATATATGTGTATGCACAGTACACGGACTCAGTCCCTTTCTCCCCTCTTATATTTCTTTTTTAAATCAGGAAATATTTTCCCTTATCATAATCTACTTAAAATACTTAAAACATTTCTTTCTAAGGGTAAAGAAGTCATATTTACGAGGTCACACTAATATTATTATCGCAAGAGCTTATGATTTCACAGATGAATTATTCTGTTTATAAAGACACAGAAAACTTTTTCATAGTTTTTTCTCAAGCGTAGATATATAAAAAAAATAAACAATGTTAAAAAGTTCACATTATTAAAATGTGCGTAATTAAGTTTCATGACCATTCTTAAAAGCACTTCACGCTTCATATGATTAAGACACATGAACAACCAAATTCATATTCCATTCATATTTTTAAATGAAGAAACTGAAAATAAAACAGTCTTAATCTATATTACATTTACAACAGTTCACATTAAGTGGGACAAAAATGATACATATTTTGCATTAATAATTCAATATGGTATAAAAATAATTCAAATTTGTTAACGAATGTGTAAATGTTCAGGACAGGGATAGGGTTGTTAACCATAATATTTTACACATTTAATCACATTATCAGACTTTTCTAGGCGAATTGACGCCTCACATTGTTCCTGTAAAAACTATACCATAAGTTCATGTAAATACGTTAATACTACTTCCCCCACGTGTTTATCACTTCATCTTTAGGGAAATAAGTTATCAATTTTTTTCACTTATTCACAATTTTTTTTTTTGACGTGACTAAAAAGTAATGTACTTTTGCAAATTAGCGCAAAACAAAGGCATAAATAGGGGCTCAAATTTTTACTGTTGTCACTTTTTATGTTGGGGTGTCTTAGAATTACACACATGGAATGGTTTTCTACGGTCAAAAACGACTCGACTGGTTAATGAATATCAACCTCTATCAATTTTCTCAGTAGAAATTTTAACCCCCACCCTTGTCATTATTCTTCGGGGTTCACTTTTTGCCGTTATACCGAGTGAAATCAACATTTCAAAGACAATATTTTATACACAATATACATGCGGCATTTTGCTTAAATTCACTCCCTGTAAATCATCTAGTTTGGTCTTCTGATCAGGCATCTGTCGACTGTACAGACAAAACTCTCTATACGAAGGACACTCCGTTCCTGGTATCACCATGTTTAAACGATAACAATATTTTGTCGTTGACAGTAACTGGGTTAGTTTTCTTTAGATAAAAATCACAAGGCTAAAAATATTTTCGAAAAAAAACATTTCGGCATGACAGTTGGGTAATCTATCTATAATACACGCATCTTAGATATTTCAGAGATCCTACGTTCATAACCTATTTAAATATATTTTTCCTTATGCAAATCAACGTTAATGAATCAGTAAAGATAGACAAAAAATAGCACTTATCTGACATAACGGTACGTTGATTTTCTTATCAAGACGATATCAAACTTGGAATCCCCCGAAAATGTAATTGCCTACTTATCTAAAGGTTTTAAGTTTTAACTCTCTTAAACTGATATTGATGGGGGCAGTATGTTGTGGACTCGAAAAAATCAGACAAAAAGAAGAAGAAATGCAGGAGGATGGATACGTTCGGAGAGAAAATACGACGTCTGCAAGAAGGCCCCTCCGACCGTTTAATACACAGGTAACATTTTTACGTATTTTCTTTAAGATTGAATGTCAGTTTTCAATGCACAATTGATTTCACAGGGCTCGAAATGCATTGTTATGTAAACAAGGCCCGTGTCATAATTTGTTTGCATACAATTCTAATGTCAATATTCTATTCTATTGAACCAGAATACTGTGCAAGAAGCAAAAAATGTTTTGCTGCGTTTAATGCTTGTAGTTTTCTAATAAAGGGAAAGAAATAAATTGCCTAATTAAAATTATTTTATAAATAAAGTATAAATAGAGATTAGGACTGAGTCTCTGCCTACTTACATGTATCAACGAAGTGTACAACTTATCAGTGTTTTCAATTATTGATATTAAAAATTGGATTTGAGAATAGAAAAAAAATCTTTGATCCACATTACCCCGCATGCATTTTAAAGATGCGATATACAATTAGGCTTCATTATCCTTTAGCGCAGTGTCTAAGAGGTAAAAATTTGATGTAAAAAAGAATATGTTCAGAATGACTTAATTTTTTCATATTATATACAGCTTACTCCACTTATATTGAAGTCGCTTATTTTGAAATTCCGCTTATTTTGAAATAAAAATAAATCCCCAGTTTAAGCCTCTTAATTTCTTTGCATTAAAATAACGGTTATAATGAAATCAGCTATTTTGAAAAATCGCTTATACTGAATCCACGGATCGGTCCCCAGAGGTAATAATGAGTTGTTTTTTATAACCGTTATATTGAAGTACTCCCTGGCGGCTGTGGTCACGGTTGGTGACAGTAATTATACCTGACTGACCCGTTGATATACAAAGGTGTGAATTGATAAGTTCTCACCTTATGTGTTTTTATACTGCTTTTACAAAATAAAATGTATTCACTGTTGAATTATTTCTTCTCATGTACATACGGGCGTATTGAGGCTAGACGTAGAATAGGGACCCCACTGAAAAGAACTACATGTATTTATTGCTATAGATATGTGTAGTTTTCTAATAAAGGGAAAGAAATAAATTGCCTAATTAAAATTATTTTATAAATAAAGATTAGGACTGAATCTCTTTGATATGAAAACAAAGCTTAAATTTGAAATAGCTAAGGATTTTGGATTTAAAGCTTAACGCTGACAATGATTTACAAGCAGCATTAAGCAGTGATTAAAGCGTTTGACTCCGGTGATTATTGCCCAAAACGTAAAAGAATGCGATCAGTGAATTATAATGAGGTTAAAGATTGTCTCTTTAAATAATCACCAACGCAAGTTACTCAAACTAACTGATTTTTTCAATTAAACTTTCAAAGACTATCATTCCATGTTTCAAACATGTATCTGTTAGATAAACGATGATCAAATGAATTTGTTCGGGTTTGTTCTTCTTTATTTCTTATCGGGATTGAGCTTTTACAAAATGACGGTTTCATGTCAGTTGATTTCGTTTATATTGAATTACGGATATATTGAAATAATTTGAATGGTCCCCTGAGTTTCAATATATCCGGAGTAGGGTGTAATAATCAAAATTACTAGGTACATATACGCGTAATACTTTAATATTTCATATTTATTCTAACGTTTCTTAAAATACAGTAGCTAAGTAAATTTATAACGATGATTTATTCTAACCAATTGAAATCCATCGTGAACTTCCATGGGATTTTACAACACTCTGTCAGTACAATGCATATAAACATGTACGACTTGGAATCATCTCTTGGCCTAACTCATTTTAGTGGTTTTTCCAAACAAGGGAGAGAACTGTGTCGAAAACCAAAAAATTGCTAGCGGTCAAAATGGTCTACTTTAAAAGTTCGTTATTTAAAATATCATTTTGATGAAGATGTAAACAATTTCGTCAAGATGTATAGTTACGTCAACATATTTTTGGCAAGATTAAATATTATTTACTCTAAATATGTTTGAAAATAATGTATCCATTTATTTCATGATTCGTTTCTATTTATCTTTAAAGAAGTATCTTCAAATAGGATAAAACGCAAATCTGGTAAAAAAAAATAAAAAGTGATATATATATATATATATATATATATATATATATATATATATATATATATATATAATTTAAGAAATAAATTCAATGTCTACCCATGTTATACTCGAATAACTCAAATAACCTAAGTTGGGGCAGTTTACGCATTATAGCCCAGGTTTTACGAATGATATTATTGATCTGTTAAATATTCAAACGTTACTTCAAGCGGATTAGAACGTTTTTGTGACGTTGGTGCATTGTGACATACATACCAGGCTATACAAATTTAACTAATTTTTTCTATCCAATCAAATGCGGCGTTACATGTACAACCAGAATAAATTTATAAGAAGAAGGTACAGTTTCCTTCAATACTTCAAAAATTCAAAAGTTGTTTAAATCTAATAAAAATACACATATGCCATATTGAACATGTGTGTATATTAAGTACCAAATTATACACTTTTATCTTTAGCTTGTTTCAAAAAGTAATTATGACTTCAATACTTTGGCATATTTCTAAGATTTGGTCAAAATTGATGAAAAATGGCACGTTTTCTCATAGTTTTTTGAAGAGGAAAATGTGTCCCCAGCCCACAACGAAATGAATATATTTTATGTGATATCACATGATAAATTAATTATGTGAGTTTCATCGTGGGCGACGGCTGCGGACATATTTTTCTATTCACAAAAATACTAAGGAATTGGTGTCCTCTGCCCATTTTTATGAAAATGACGGGAAAATGCACTGTTTGTGACGTCACAATTAACCTTGTGAAAGTCTAATCAGATAACTTTAGTTTCTTAATTTATGGGTATTCTTGTGTAAATAAGCGTCACATTTCAATTTCCTGTGATACTTTAAAAAATCACAATATAGCAGGGCCAAATATGACTGAAACTGTACCTCATTCTTTATTGATTTATAACTTGTCTGATGTTAAAATAAAAGGTAATCTCTTTTACGTCACAATGATCATTTCATGAGCTTGCGTGATATTAAAAACATAATATATCAAACGAAGTTATATTTATATTTCTGCACGATTTGACTTTTTCAAACTTGAATATGAGTAATATAGAGCAATGAAAACAAATTGTTGTGAAACATATATGAACTTGTTTGTAGGTTATTAAATATTGTGGGAGACCCTTTAGGACTTTACAGGGTTTGATCATGTGAACATGATCATGTTTAACATTACTGTTTGCTTTGATCAGCAATATAAACTGACAAATACATTCTAAATATAATTGTGTCAGCAGATGTTTTGTAATTGAAACTTTCAAATTACAATTCAATTTGTAGATCAGCAATATTCATATCTATTTTTTTTTTCATTCAAATTAAAAAGTTTGTGCAAGTTAATTAACGTTTTATTATGAAAAACAAATTACGTTGATGTTACATTGGATATCTTCGTTACAGAAAAATCGTCCTCCATCAATTTCCACTTGCATGGAACGGACTTATCTAGTGTCATATCAGATTAACTGCGCGCCAGCTGGAACCATTCATGTGAACATCCTTGAAGAAGAGGTTCCCGTGGTAAAGCCCGTTTACCCACCAGCGCCCCCTCCACCTGTGGCACATGTTTGATCCATAATTGGAGATATGTTGTACTGATCTAACTAGACTATGGTATTTTTGTATTTCCAACGTTTTAAACGGCATCCGCAAATTGTTTGGAGTTATATTCATAAATTCGAGAACTGAATATTCAGAATGAAACGTATATTATATATATATATAGGGTTATATATATATATATATATATATATATATATATGATATATATATATTATATATATACAGGGTTGTATATACATATAGTCGATTGCTGTTGTGCCTATTTTCACAACATGGAATGCATTCAATTGTAAACAGAGAGTGTAGTACTAACTATTAAAAATTAAATACATCCGTTTATTCGATGTGTTCATACTCGTAATGGTACAAAAGGGAAATTAACCAGATACTGGTGTCACTACAGTAATTCCCTGAAGATTTTAAACATGGCTGAGGCAAAATGATTTCCGAGTTCCCCCATGAATTTTAGGCGTTTTCGGTCGCGACAAGGGCTGATTTTTTATATGAGATGAAAAGCAATGTGCAAGATGTCTGACTATCGCAGTTTTGAAATAATGCGAGGAGATTTGAATATTTGATACATGTTAATTTCGGACGGGTTGAGGTAGGTGTGTGGAAAATCCAAGGCTTAATTTTGATGCACGCATAACTTCGACATAAATATTAAAGTGTCATGCCTTGCACGATCCACCTGTGTTTTTTTTTCTTCTAAGATATTGAAAAAAATTGTTGTTGAAAAAGATGTCGAGGATTTTCCACAGAAGTTTGTTTTGAATTTATAACCTGTACTTGTATCTAAAGATGCGCGCAATTTTGGTAACAATATACCGTAAAATTTAATTCGTATCCTGTAGTAGAACCAACATTATACTATTACTGATTAGGTTTGTTACTGACTGAATGCACAAATATATCGGGTTATTCAATTTTTATAAACGGCTAGGCGAAGTTCAGTCGTCTCGAGATTGATTAATCTTATATATTTCTGTAGTTAGTCAGTAACAAACGTAATTAATGTAACAGTTTTGATTTGCAGAGGAGTATGAAGTGAAACATTTACATGTATTTACACAAAGCAATGATCTACGTTAATCCATGTAAAAGTTGACTTACTTATCGTTTAAATTTACATAACTGAACCCTACAAAATATCAATCTCACCCTTCAAATACCCCTTGAAAATCTTCGCTGTACCATTGATTACTTTCAAGGTTTTGTTGATATTCAGTTTTAAACGTTTTCTCTCTTTCGTCCGCAAAGGTATGAACAAATCTTGACGATGCCATTTCATTCTGCTCCGGACACAACAATGTGATGTTAATTCAAAGGGCAACTTCTATTCAAATATTTTAATGGTTTCGGTATTAAATATTATGATGAGTGAGCGACCCGTCGGCCGATGACGGTCATATTTCCGAATATCAATTCTCACCAGACGTACATAGAGATATATCCAACAGTCACGTGTCATGGATAAACCAATGAAAGGGTGACAGCCCGAGAGAAAACAAATGTATATATTTCAAGCAAGTCACTTTAGATTATCTAAACTTTTTGTAAAATTAAAAGAAATAATGAACATTTGGGGTATTGAACAAGCGATTGCAAAATCATCAATACCTGTTTGTTACCATTATGCCATATTTGGTACACTTATTTAAATGTTTTTGTTTCGTTTTTGGGTTTTTTAATGATCGACATTTATCAAATCGCTGTCTTACATATATTGGTGATATAAAATGCAATCTTAAGTATAAATTGCGACGCGCCAAGAAAAAAACTACCTTATCTTAATTATGACGTAACGTCAAAATACGCGTCTAAATATCACAACGTCCTAAACGCTGTATTTTCATCTGCCCTGTGTTTCTTCTCCGTGTTCAACGTTATGAATGATATTTTGCTAAGCCTAAATAAAGTTTAGTATCACGAATGATTATCTTTAATTAAAAAAATATCCTCTGTTTAGAAATTAATAAATTACGTCTTAACAAGTTTCGAAATATATGTCCTTTTCAAATAAATAAGAAAGAATGTTGACCGTAGTTGTGCGTAAAAAGAAAAATGTCGGACCTTTAAGTTAATTTTTTGCGATCAAAAAACACACATTATTTTCATATATTTAATCTAAATAATATATAAATCAGCTAACTAAAATATTAGTAATATTTACTAATTAATTAATAAATTATCATTACTCAAATCTTTATTTTTTTTTTTCTAAACAGACGTGATGCTGAACTGACGATCCGATCTAAATGTCGGGCGCTTTCAAGTCTCATTTTCTGCGATCTGAATTTAATCCCTTATGATTTAAAATTCATTTCCAACCTTACTTTAGACCAGCAAACAAATACATTGTCAGCTGAAAAATGAATCAAACATCTTTATGTCAGTTCATGCAGTTTAGTATACACATGTAGATGTGTTGAAGTAAACAACAACCCACTATTACCGGTGACACGAATGATTTGTACTTTACAGAAGCAATAAATAAACAAAATTAAAATCACTCTTATATAATTAATATTAGATACATGCATATATGTACAAACTCTAGATAAATTAAATTCAAGCAATATTTGAACTAAAAATAATACACGCATTTCTAGAAAAAAATACTTTCAACTTTATTTCCCGTATTGCTGGTTATGGCGTCGCGATTTATCAGAACAAAAAAAATCACTCGCGAGATACACGTGTACGGAAGCTAATCAGAGATACAGCAAAGTCTTTTTCATCTTAGATTCTATACATAAGAGGTGATCAATTGTATTCTTAACTCTTTATCATTTATATTTTACAACAAGTAACTGTATGTTTCGACGCTTCAATAGATGTACACGACAATTACTACACAAAAAGACCACGTAAGAAAATATTACACGTAAGACAATCGATGCATGGATAGAACAATTATGTTCGGCAAACATGCGCGGATCTAGAGGGGGTCGTCTACAAACTTTTAGTCATTATGTTGAAATCGCTGATAAAAACCAAGAGTCTAAGATAAAATGAATTAAGAGAGAGAGAGAGAGAGAGAGAGAGAGAGAGAGAGAGAGAGAGAGAGAGATTTCTGTTAAATAACGCATAATTCAATTAAAACGTTAGAATTATATCAAACATCACAAAACATTGTAAAACACTTTATTGTTACACATATTATTATTATTATTATAACATTTATATAGCGCTAAATTTAATAAAATTACTCTAAAGCGCTTTACAAAAAAAGTTAAAACTACACAATGAGCATACACAAATAAAATTGATTGAGTTATTATAGGCATATAAATCTATAAAAAGAGTTTTACATATAGAAAATAGGCTAAACAGTTTTTAAAATATTCATAAAACATTTTCAGCACAGATTAAAGACTGATGATCTAATTAAACTGATGAAAGGGTCAATTATAAAACGCTAATTTAAAAAGATGTGTCTTGAGTAACTTTTTAAAACTGGTCAGATTTTCTTCGAGTCTTAAAACTGCGGGAAGACTGTTCCAGAGTTCAGCTGCGCTGACATCGAAACGCCGATTTCCATAAAATTTGGTACGTGCCTTGGGCTTAACCAGAAATCTCGAGTTTTCTGATCGAAGTGATCTTGATGGAAAATATACATCAACAAGGTTCTGAATGTATGCCGGTGACTTCTCTTGCAACGCCTTGAAAATGTTTGTATTGAATTCGAAATTCCACTGGCAACCAATGAAGAGCAATCAGCACCGGTGTGATATGATCATGCTTCTTGGTTCTTGTTATTATTCTGGCAGCTGTATTTTGAATTCTCTGTAGCTTTGACCGTCGGAAGGAGCTGGAGCTCAAACCATACAGCAATGCGTTTCCATAATCAAGCCTAGATGTGACAAGGGAGCACACTAACGTTTTGCAAGCATTTTCCGAAATGAGTTTACGAATTCGACCAATATTTCGAAGTTGGTAGAAACACTGTTTAGAAATAGAACTAATTTGGTCATCTAAAGTCAGCGTCCGGTCAAAGAGCACCCCAATATTTCTAACGCAGGAAGTTGCATAAATAATCTGACCGTCAAAGTTTATTTTGCAGTTTTCAAATGCACCAAGTCTGTTTTTAGGAGAAAATATAATAAGTTCTGTTTTGTCTTGATTTAATTTAAGCATATTGGTCTTCATCCAATCACTGATATCTGAAAGGCATGCCTGAAATCTACGTGTTATTGTGTCCAATGCCAGGCTTGGTTTGTCAACCATATATACTTGAGTGTCATCAGCATAGCTGTGGAAAGACATTCCGTGCTTACGACAAATATCACATATGGGGTTGGAGAACATACAGTAGAGCTTTGGCCCTAGAACTGACCCCTGTGGTACACCATAATTAAGTTGGAAATCAGCCGACGCAGATGAAAGGACCGCAACTCGCTGATATCTATTGGTGAGATAAGATTCAGTCCACGCCAGAGCATCGCCGACTATTCCATAAGAAAATTTAAGACGCTTAACAAGGATGGAATGGTCAATTACTTCAAAAGCAGCTGACAGATCCAACATCAAAAGAACAGCGCATGAGTTGGAGTCTAGCGCTGTCACAATATCATGGTGTACCTTCAAAAGAGCCGTCTCTGTAGAGTGATATACCCGATATGCAGATTGGTATGTATCTTGCAGATTGTTTGACACAAGATGATGCTCAAGTCGTGCATTGACTACCTTTTCCAGGATTTTAGATAGGAAGGACAGGTTGGAAACTGGGCGGTAGTTCTTCAGAACTTCATTGTCAAGTCCTTGCTTTTTTAGCAACGGGCGGACTACAGCTTCTTTGAACGAGGATGGCACTGATGATTCTGAAAGGGACTTGTTGATAATTGTTGTAATAATTGGCAATAGGACGTCAATGGATTGTTTCAGAATATGGGTCGGTATTGGGTCTAGTTCGCAGGATTTAGGAGCTGAGCGCATGATTAATTTACGAACCTCAGTCTCAGTTGTTAATGCAAAGCAATCTAATGGTTGTCCACAAAATATATTTCTACTTTGTTTTCTTCGGACTTGACAAACATTAGGAAGAAGCACGTAGCTGATTTGATAGAGAGGTATAGCACGTGGACTCTATCTGGTGTCTATCGCAATGTGTATTGCATTAAAATTTTAAGTAAATTGCAAGTTAGATGTACGTGAATTAGCCCCCCCTCTCTCTCTCTCTCTCTCTCTCTCTCTCTCTCTCTCTCTCTCTCTCTCTCTCTCTCATGACGACCATTAAACAATCGAACAGAAAATAGTGCAGTTTTCTTTGTTTCTAGGAACAAATGATGGCTAAATCAAATGTTTAAAGTGGCTTGATGAAAACTTTAAGTCAAAATACGAAAGACATTTTATCTACCGATCCACTGATTCTACGCCTTATATTAATATTAAAGATAAATATTCAAAATGAGTATGCGCAATTTTAAGCATGTATTACAGAAAGAAAATAGATTTTAAAATTGCACTTAATATGAAACCGTTGGTTTTTTGGGGTTTTTTTGAGGGGGGGGGGGGTGTTTAATTGTTTTTTGGGTTTTTTTTTTAGGTTTTTTGTTGTTGTTTGGGGGGGGGGGGAGTATAATTGTTTTCATTTCAAGGTTATAGAATGTAAATAAATTGTTATCAAATGCATTAGGTTTTTTTCATGCAGACGTTGTTTTCCTTGCTGGAAATATGCATGGTATATCGAAATCATAAGTAGGAATTCTAGAAATTGTGAAATGGAGCAGCCGTTCTCTGAACGATGTTTTAAGCTTCATTATGTTTTTTCTGCAACATGGTGTAGAAATATTATCTTAACAAATTGAAAATTCAATTCAGTATTGTACATTTTTTTTCGTAATAATACATACATAAATATACGAACTTGTCAGGTATACTAGGCATATTTTGGTATGAAAAAAAAAAGGAAACGAGGATGAAGTTAAATCAATGAAACTAAAAAAAAATAAAAATAAATAAATAAAAAATCACCCTTTACTTGGTTTTGACTATTACCATATTCCTTTACAAAACTGGCAATTTATACAGCGATTAAAAATTAGAGTGCTATTAAAGGCAGATCATATAATTCTGAAAATTCGCCAGAACAGAATAAGGGGCCAAACAATATTGCTGCACGAACAAACTGCACCGACGGATTTTTTTTTTATAAATTCCATCTAACATTCCAATTTAATAAGCATTTTTATTGATAAATTCAAAATACATTTATAAATGACTGCATAACATGTCATACATTATACATTTAATATAATGCAGTTCAGTTTTATGTATTCAAAATAATAACCTGCCTATATGAAATGATAAGTTGGAAACAGACACTTTAACGTGTACAGATGTATCAAAGTAATATGAAACTGTAATAAAAACAATTGAGTTACTGGTTTACCAGATATATTTTCCTAAAAGCTGAATTAAAAGCGTTTGGGGAAAGCCTACTACGTAAAACATAAAGTATATTTTTACCCCCGGGGGAAAAGGAAAGATTACAGCCAGTTTACGGGAGGGGGCTACTATGCGGGAAAAGCTACTATTAAAAAAAAATTGTGGATTAGCAGATACATCGAAGATTAGTCCGGCTACAGAAAACAAACATACGTGTTTCATTTTGACTTCATAAAAAAATTAAGTGATGGTTAGGCGGTTTCCGTGAATCTTTTGAAATCTGATGCCCGATACTTTGATCATGATGTGATTTTAACCTGGAGGTTTACACGTATATGGCAGACATACATGTATTTTCCATAGCCTAATCCGATCTATTGTGACCAATCTGTGAAAAGATGTTACTATTGTATTTGTTTCCCGGCTCAGAACGAATAATGAAACTTTTAAATTGGCTCATTTGTAAATCATGTGAAACATTACAACATAACATGCGCAATCTAGACATTTTTATCAAATGGGGAGGGGGGTGTCCGATGGGTATCTATCAGTTTTTCACGGTATATTAAATACTTAAAAATCTACTTTTGCATACCGATAATATACAAAGGTTGTATGTATCGTAAGCATACTATGTTAAAATAGAGCTCGGCGAATAATCTGTAGGAAAGTTTTAAGCCTCCTACTCGTACACTTCATGTACATATCAATCCTCGACTACTTTTTATATTAGGCATTGCACATGCACAAAATTATTATAAAAAAAATGAAATGACGTGCGCTTTTAACGCGTTTTGTATTGTTACATGTATTACACGTATTTACATTGACGTCGCGCACGATACTGCTGTCTCTTTTACCTACGCTATTAAAGATTATTTTGAGGGGTTGAGGAAGAGCCGTTAAAAGGAAAATATAAAAGTGTTGGGTATCAATGGCAAGAGAAATTTGTAAATAATGAAAATATCTTAAATAAAATGAATTTTACATACTTTTTGAGGAATGACAGATCTTAATTATCTGTAGTTGACGTGATATATGGATGTCCTGCGTTACATTCAGTAGCTATGCGCTTTATGCACAGGTTGATAAAACAATCAATTTTGCGCCAAACAGCATGAAATTTGGAATATAATCGTAACATCCATATCAAAGTATGACGTCATAATCATTTCAAATGTTCGGTTGATAGATATAATATTGCAGCCTTTGAAATGGCGAAGTACTCGGTGTCCCGTTTTTTGAAGATTCAGATAGACTGACATTTCAATCATCAATATTATGTCTAAAACGAAGGTAAGTTGCTTATTTTTGATACAGATATATTGCACACGTATTGTATAATAAGATACAAACGACTATTATTTTATAATAACAATATTTATAAGGCAGGTTGATTTTTAAGTTGTCCAGTGAAATGTCCCAATCTAAAAAATACTGCACTTTTTAAGCAATTTAACGATTTTAGTGCAAAATTTCAAGCAATATACAATCGCAATTATTAAAATAAGTACAACAGACACAAAGTACATAAAATTTGCTACAGAGACATATCAAAATTTTATGAATCCCCATATTAGTTTAAGGAATACAGAAATTATTTAATGTCCAAATAAACGTCCCCTTTATGTTTGACGCTCCGTGACTGTGACGTGACGTTGATATACTTAAAACTGATAACGTCCAAACGAAAAACGTTGGTTGGTAAATAATCATTATATATATAAGTTTTGATGCGGGTCCTTTTCGTAATTTTTTTATTATATAGCAACAATAACATTTTCTGCCAAATACCCGTTTTTTCTAATCTGGACTAAGTTGATTAAAAAAATTAGATGATGCAAAGACGTAATGTAATCAAATCCTAACACTCTACCCATATTCTCTTTATTCCATTTTAGTCAAGATCTTTATAGACCGATCCATCCGTTTAAAAAAATATCCTACACGCGTAATAAATATTAAAGTAATTTAAAAGCGGACATTAGCGGTCATACAAAATTTGCTAGAGGTCACGTAGCATCGGGGGGGGGGGGGGGCATGTAAAAATGAATAAACATAGAGATCCCCCCTCCAACTTTTTTTTCGTTTGTCAAAAAGTCTAGCCCCACTTTCAAAAACGACGCCAGCCCGCTATTTTCTAATAGAACTTTACAGAATTATATTTTTGAATAAAGCATTCGTGTTTTATTCATTATTGTATTAATTAGATAAATACTTTGATAGGAAATGAGGATTATCATTGAAAACCTGCATGGCGACCCATATGTCTTGGTACTAGTATTTGTGTTTAGGATTTTAAAAAATCTACAGGGTCTTTAATTTTTTTTATCTGTTGCGGTTTTCAGAAGAATGACAATGATACCATGGATACGAAAATGTCCCCACGAGAAAGATTAGAGTTTTATAGAAATAAGAAACCTCAAAAACGACGACAACAAAAGCTAGCATCGTATCATAAAAACAAAACTGTCAAACAGACTGAGTATAAACAAACTTCTGATGCAATTAGAAAGCGCATGTACAGAGCAAAACAAGCTGAAACGAGACAGAAGGAAAAAGAACGAAAAAGAAAATATAGAAATTTAGCGAGGAATAAAAACGTCGAGCTCTCTGCGAACACGAAAAATTCAAATGAAATGATAAGACATGTTTTTAAAAACAGAACAAGTAAACACAGAGCATTAAAAAAATTGAAGGATTCGTTACCTCAATCACCAAAGAAGCGGTCAGCTACACTGGCAGCATATTTGAAAAATTCAATCTCTCCAACGACAAAAATTTTAATTGATGCTGATGTCGTATTATCACCAGAAGAACAAAGTAAAAAATCAACGGAAAAAGCGGTTCTGCAAGATTTAAAAACAACAATTGATAGCTGCAAAATGAAAAGATCGAAAGACTCGGTTACGTCTATGAACGTGCTTGTTGCATCAATAAGTGGTGAACAAGTGACCCAAAGCAGATGTCGAAAAAATCTAGCTAAAAAACTTGGTTTACCAGTTAGACGAATAAGTAAGGGAAACACAATTCGCACCACTGTATTGAAAACTGAAAGATCTTGTTGGACTTACACGTTTAGAAAAACGCGCACTGACGCGATTTCAACGGAAACTAAACAACTTGCGTACGACTTTTGGCTGCGTCCAGGTATCTCCCGACCGACTGGAAATAAAGCAGATATTAAGCGAGAAAGAATTGGACCCAAATTATACACGAGCCACGCAGTGTTTATTTTAGAAAAGACCCAAACTGAAGTTTACCTGGATTTCATAAGCGAAAATAAATCCTACTTTGCAATGCATGAAGCGACAGTGTGCAGAATGTGGTATCCACAAACTATACTTATTACCAGAAGAAACTGGAGACGCGGAGACAGACGAAACAGTCAAGTGGGAAAAATTTGAAAAAGTTGAAATCAAAGTGAAGGGCAATAAAACAACAAAGAAACTCGTTCTGGTTAAAAAGGAATCAAAAGTCAGTGATTTATTTTCACACTTTTTGCAACTATTAAAATCGTTTCCATTCCATCAACACCGAGCTACTTGGCAAAACAACCAATTTCAAGAACTTTCATCTAATCTTCCATTCAACCACTGCATATGTGTTCATGACTTTTCTGAAAATTACCGTTGCACAGAATTAAAACAACTTCAAAGTGCTTACTTTCAAAAAACTGAAGTCTCTGTTCACGTTACGATTATACATCGCCATGCACTACCCGACATTGATGGAGTGGAGAGCACTGAGCAGAACCCAGAAATAATCACTGAACATTTTTTTGTTATTAGTGATGATCAACAGCATGACCAGTATTTCGTCCATGAAGTTCGTAAAACAATATCCGAGTACTTTGCATCTATTTCCTACCCGGTTGACACCATGCACGAGTTCACAGATGGATGTGCAGCCCAATATAAGAGTCGACATTGCTTTGGGGATATCAGCAACTCCAGTCGGGATTTCGGTTTCAAACAGTTTACCAGAAATTATTTTGAGACTGCACATGCTAAAGGTATTTACATGTATATTTTCTGCACACTTTCTTCTTAAGGATACAAATACAGTGTCCATCAGATCGAACTAAGTACTTTAAACTTGTAAATGGTAGCTATTCTATTAGCATTTTTTATGAAAACAGAATTGTTTTATACATTAATTATGCCACTTGTTGATCACTACTTTCATTTTGACAAGATAAAGAAGTAAAACGTGCATTATTTAATTCATTCATGTCGCGTTGAAGTTTATTTTGCATTTACTATATGAACATTTTTGTTTCAATTAAAATTTAATATTTTTGTATTATTACTTGATTGTGTTTATAATGTAGGACCTCAAGATGCTGCTGGAGGACTGTTAAAAAGACAGGCAAATCTGGCAGTTTTGCGTGGACAAGCCCATATACAAAATGCCCGGGATCTGTATGAATTTGCTGTTTCGAATTTGACGCGGACAAAATCTGTTTGCCGGAGACGGCTTTTCCGTTTTCTTGATTTCATCCCAAGAGAAGGCAATTTAAGTTTCAAACCAATTTCAAACATCAGATCTGTCCATCAAGTCATCGTTGATAACTCGTCTCCCCATATCATTATACGCGAACTGTCCTGCTTTTGTGAAAAATGCAGTTTACAAATTTATCACGAATGTGTAAATGTTCAAAAAATTGGGCAAGTTCAACACAATGAAATGGTCAAGGAAACAAACAACACATTCGATGTTGAAGAAGATGACGAAGAGGCGCCCTTGTCCGAAATGGTATCCAAAGGACAGGTAATTGCCGTATATGCGGATGACCCAGACCATGACTATTTCTTGCTAAAAGTTCAGGAAGCAATTCAAACATTAAACAGCGAAAGCACCGACGCCTGGGGCTCAACTCTTCCAGCTGGTATTAAGGTCATCACAGGACTTTATTACGACAATATTAATAACAAGAATCTTCTGTCATACAAACTTATACCCAGGAGAAGAGCCGTAGTGCCAACCAGTGCAGTAGTTTATATCTGTTCAGAAATAGATGCTCGGGCCAATATTGTTTTGGACGAATGTGTCCATTTAAACATATTGCATGCAATAAACGACATTATTATGTCTTAAAAATGAATTGTACATGATCGAATACATAAACTTCAAAGATTGTAAAACCTAGTAAATAGAATAATATACCAGAATATAATTTTTCATGATTGTATAATTATATTATCCAAATACATGTATCTGTGCATTTAGCTGTATTGTCTGGGATAAAAGTGCAATATCGAATGTGGAATGTTTTGAATTCGCTGATCAAATTTATAGTTTATACCATGGAGCTTGACATTTTCTAAAAGGAAATCACATTCCAATCTGCCAATTTTTGTTTGTTTCATAAACTATGATTGAGTTATTTAAATGAAGATATACACTTTTTAAAGTTATTACTTATATTTCTTAAATATTGCCTGAGTTACAGGCCTGCATATTGTGATCTTATTTTAAGTACATTTACTACCATATTACTGGCAATGTTTGTGCATTAATTCATAACTTGCTTGCAGTGCAAAACTGGAGATACAGGAGATATGAATATTTATTTTAGTTTCAAAATTCACGGCTATTAAGAAGTTGAGTTTCTTTAAAATGCGACGTTACGTTTGTGCGTCGTTTGACGTTATAAGCGTAACGTTAAGTAACACCAGTATCGTGCGCGACGTCATTATCTTCAAGAACAATGCGGAGATTCAATGTCTATTAATTTTTGATTGATTAATAATCATCTCAACCATTTCATATCTCAAATATTATTTTTCACTGAATCAAAATAAGATAGTGAATATGAATATTTTGCTATTAAAATATGTGTAGTTATTATAGCAACAATTATGTAGCCTATATTTGTGCGGTCCAAGACAAAGCATATACTTCTTCATTTTGAATCGCTCTTGCAACACCTTAATAATGATAAATATATGTATTGCCGCATGAATTAGAACCAGAAGGAAAAGTTCTATAAGAAACAGTAAAAAACTGAAATTGTCAAAATTTGCAGTTAAGGGAGGTTTTTGCTTGGCGCATAACATTATATGAAACATACGATAAATTATCGAGTTGTCTTCTCTTTAGCACGGAGTTGTTATTTTCTTGGCGTTTAACAGACAATTGAAAAGACAGTGTGACTATCAGTAGTCAAATGGTAAAACGTACAAGCGTCAGCGGTGCTACATGTAGTAAAGTATCATATAATAGATGCACATTTAATTTGTTCTCGATTCATCTTTACAAAAAATTGATCAGCTAAAAGACTAAGTGAATTAACAGTAAAGATAACCACTAGCAGCTACTTGTCTTGAAATAATTATGAACAATTTTGATAGTAGGGCGAAGCTTTATTAATGGCTTTATTCCAAGAATAGTAACAATCCTTCGAATTTTCGACGGGAATAACCGGGAGAAATCCTCACTCTAATGTAATCAAATTGCATTTATATCTTGTAAATAATATTTGAAAATATTAAACAGGTAACATTATTTTGAATATAATGCACTTTTATTCACATGAATATTGCTAGTTGTCCCATGCTACCTTAAGATATCATCCTAAAACAAAACTGTTGCACAACAGACAGACTGACGGACAGACCCAAATCAATATACCCCATTTTCAGTGAAAGCGGGACAATGAAAGGAGGACAATATATATATCAAAAGTGGTTGTGTTTTGAAGTGATATTTATAATGAAGTTCATTTCCAACTATTATAATTATTGGAATGGTTATTTCGATTATGGTTCTATTTTAATAGTCATAGCAAAGGGATTCTTATAAAGAGATACATCCCCATGGTCAACCACTACCGAATAATTTATTTCAATATGGTTGTATTTCAATAGTGGTTACAAAGTGATTCTTATAATGAAATACATTTCCGACATCTACTATAATAATTTATTTCAATATGGTTGTATTTCAAAAGTGGTTGCAACACAGGACACATGGGAAGAAAAAAGAGCAACTGCTTTAACGCAGAGGACACTACAACAAACTGACCTTCTGCTACATGTACAACCCCCAGCCGAACTTCTTACACGTACTTTGCAGTGGCAGTGAGAAAGAGTGTAGTGGATGGAGTAAGATTTCTAGTAGTGGTGAGAAAATAGGTACAAGTGTAGCTAGCGAAAACTTCTATCTGTTCTCCTCCCCAGTCTATGACTCTGCATATCGACTGTGATTCGTGACATTTTAGCATTAGTGTGACTCAGCGTTTATATATGTTGTTTATTTTGGTAATGTTGAATAGTTACTTCAATGTTTTGGCGTGTATCAATAACAGTAACCAGGAAAACATTTTTATATGTATTTTATTTCCTTTCAATTTTTCTTTAAGTATTCATTTGTGCCGTAAAAAAAAAACGTAAATTAGCGTCATTGTTAGTACGTTACACCGACGAATAAACCAATTCTTTAAGAAAAATTAAATGCAACTTTTTATTGAATTCTTAAGTCGTGCATTCCATGTTTTCAATGAAACTAAACGTTTTTATAGATCAATGAATATTTCACACATGGTAACCTTAAAAGTAGAAAACAGGATTTTAGTTTACATTGTACGATGCTAACAGTATCCTGTAATGTATAGGTTCATGTACTACAATACTTAAATTTATGTTTAAGGGCAGTTTCGAAAACTTCAAGGAGTGTGTAGTCTTCGTTTGCAGACAAATTGCTTTAAATTGATTAGATTCAGTTTTGTCCTACGCAAGAATCAACATCACAAGACAAAGAAAGGCTACATGAAGTAATTCTTAACACATCTGAAGAAGAAAAGATGGATAGCATCCACCATGCTAAACAGATTACAAGTAGTAACTTTCCATCTGTATAGGAAAATATCAATGAAGATTGGAACATCCATAGTGAGTGCTCTAAAAGGATATTCTGTCATATCAAATGTTTATTGTGTCCAAGACCGCAACTTTTTCCCGAGGTGGTGCAGAGTAAATATTATAGTTGCTGTAGAGGGGGACAATAAACCTGCTTACGCGGGTTATGTATTTTTCTGCAACGCTAGCTACATGTATCTTCATACCAGCATGAGGACCCAAATAGAACATTTTATTGATGTGTAATAAAAATTTTACTCGCATATAAGAATATTGGATACTATCGATTATATCCGCATTAATGTACGGATATCAATAAAAATCAAAATGTTTGACTTGTTACAATTATACAGCATCAACATCAATGTCAGTTAGTATGAAAAATCTAAATTCTAATATTTTATAACACCGCGTTCATACACTGCCAAAGTATAGGGATGGTTGAACTTCAGAATAAAAGTAAAACGTATTTTGATTGACATATCAAGTACTTGTATAAACGGTGTTTTACTCAACACAAAGATTGTGTTTGAAAAACAACAAGCAAAAATTATCTTGATTGGTGAAATGTCGGACGTTTTCAACATCGCAAGCTTTTTTACGGATTGGTGAGGTATATAAAATCGCATGTGCGGACTTTAATCTGTCTTATTTCTATAAAGATTTTATTTGTCGATTTGTATGAAGATATTGAAGTTCTAATTTTATAAAACTAAGTTTAATTTTCTATGTAAAATTTTAACGTATAAACATGCTATTCTGGTTAACCGTGAAATAGTTTTCGTGTTATCTGCCAATGGTGAATAGTCATCGAAACTATTTACCGGCAGCATTTAATTTCCTTCTAGTTTTTAAAGTCGATCGGAACACCTCTGTCGCAATCCGAGTCGCTTCATTAAATTAAAGTCAGACAACTCACATTTGTTTGCCATCAAGAAAATTGCCGACAAATAAAATTTACTTCGGTATAAGAACATAGTTGTTTATTGACTATTCGGTGTCGTGAAATAGTTAATGTCTCGGGGACAATAGACTTGCTACCAGTAAATAGCATCTTCGCTAGCCAAGGGTTTACGATCCACTTTGCTCCTCTACAACTTTGTAAGTATAGATCGTATTTTATTTATTAATCGAGTAGAAAATGTAATAGCGATTGTATTTTTTTGGGGGGGTATAAAAACACAACGAACTACATCGCCAATTAGTAGATTCCCTGCGATCGCCTGTCTTTATAGCCAATCAGATTCCGTTGCGCGAGTTTTGATTTTGTCGGCTAAATCTTCCAAGGGTTGTAGAGGAGCAAAGTGGATCGTAAACCGTTGTTGGCTAGCGAAGATAGTTAATAGGTGCATACAGAAATATAAAGGGAACCCACGTTCATATATGCTTGAGAGAGAGAGAGAGAGAGAGAGAGAGAGAGAGAGAGAGAGAGAGAGAGAGACTTACAAGACCTGTATTATAAAACCTACGATCATGCTGTAATGAATTGTATTGAAAACTAATTTAGACCAACTGAGTCATTCCCATCAACAAAACGAGGAATTTGATAATAGGTTGACTATAACTTACAGTTTTTGTTGCAATGGAAAACTAACACAAAATTGATTTCTTGCAAGGAACTGGTGAAAGGTTTAACGCTATTAAAAATTGTGAAGTAGCCAAAAAATCTCCAGAATTTGTAAAGTTTGTATATTGTATTTAGTAACATTGTTTCAAGTTCTAATTATCAATATATTTCTGATATTGTCAACAAATGTCACTTTTCAATTATAAATATGTATACATATCAAGATGCTAGATATACTCAATGGATAGTTTAGTAAGATATTCAGGGATTTCAGGGATTTCGAGTGGTAGTCAATCACTGGTTGAATTGGATTTTATTCCATTTCGCTCTGTTTTATTTCGACTGAGTAAATCATATATCACAACAAGTTAAGTTTGAGAAAGGATGGAAAGGGCTTAGCAACATGCAATCAATTTTACCTATATTGAGGGTTATGCATATTTCCCTTCTAACATTCGACAAAACCGAATCGACAATCATGCAATTATATGAAACCGCTTTACACTTAATATTCGAGGAATTTCAGTTGCAAACATTAATGATGTGAAAAAAACCTTTTCGATATTTAACTAGCTTCCTAACTAGCAAACATATTTTTATTTATATTTTACAAAGAAAAAATCAAATCAACTAAACTAAAAACCAAAGCGAATACCATCCATACATGTAGATAATGATATTGTATCATAACTTTTTAAAAAGTAAATATCAGGCATAAATTTACACAGTCTACAAATATATAATCAAAAATAGTCTCTTTACAAATATTATCATTACACAGTCAGTTTGATACATGCACGTGTGTGTAAACAGTTTCCTTTTAGACAATATATAAACAGACAACCTTGTTAAATCTAAGACATCAGTGTCGATTATTAAGATGTAGAAATACAAAATTGAGTATATTGTGGATTAAGAAACCCCATTTCCCTAAGTGAATGTATACAAACAGTTTGTTTAGTTGCAATACTGGATTTTCTTTATTTTACCTCTTTTACTCTCAGGCACGAAGAGGTCGTCTCTGTCGTCCACACACAATCCCCATGGCTGCTGTAAATCACAGTTGTCAATGAAACGGAGGAACTGTCCGTCCTGGTCTATGACGTGGATTCGATGGTTGTCACAGTCTGCGACCAGGATCCTACTTTGGCTGTCTGTTGTAATGCCGTACGGTCTATACGACGTCTTGGTTCTAGAAGGAGGACCAGTGAAGTTTCCAGGCCTGATTAACAACCACTACGGCACCGGCTGTATAGTCAGCTACACATATATCTAAGTTTCCGTTCTCTTTTATGTATTTTTTGTCACGGGATAAATAAAGTGGTTCTCCCTTATCATTGAATTGAATAGTGTGTTTCTCTGTGGAGCCAGAGTAACGCACAACTTTTGTTTTTTGATCATCATCACTGTTCATGACAACCAAGAGGTCGCCAGATGAGCTACAACAGATATTCCGAGGTCACCATCTCTGTAAAATAATCAGGTTCTGAATTTGTGTACTCTTTACCATGTTGATAGTTCTTTCATTATAATCAGTATAAACTAGGTCCCCTCTTTGTGTAACTGCTATGTCCAGTGGAATATTTCCTGACTTGGTTTTGACTGACTTCACTAGTTTTCCCTGCAGATTGTAGAGTTAATGATATCGTCACAACCACTCGTCCACATATGTTCACCACTAAGACATGCCAAACTGCGTAGTTGGTTTCGTCATCCATAATAGGTGTTTATATCCTTGACAATTCGTGGTTCATCAATGAGCGATTTGTCAAGGGCAGAGGCGTCAGCACCTGGGGCATCCATTGTGTTGTCGTGTGCTTCTGTTTTGATAGATAACGAAGAAAAAGAACCAAACTGTAGATATAGCTGTTCTTTGCTGATTTTCTGAGGTATAAATGTTGGTAAGGAAATTTTGATTTTGGAGTTAATTTTCTAAATTCAGAATTCCTTGATTTGTAGGCAGCGACAAGGCTGACATCACTGGAGTTCAGCAGTTTCTCTAGACCATCTATGCATTGTGTGATTTCAGAAATGGTTCGTGTTATTTCATTTTCATGATCATTTAAAACAACCATTTGTTTGGAATCAATTTCATCAAGATTGGACTTCAGATTTTTTACGATTATGTCTATTTCTCTGTGCAAGTCTTCTCCATGTCTATTTATAGCTGATGTCAATTTTTGCGAATTTTTAACCAGATTTGCTTTCTGAAATGGGATGTTAGATGCAATTTCTTAATATTTAGGATAAATTGATTTTGCTAGTTCTTGTAAATCTTTTTGAATAAAATCTTTCTTGTTTTCAATGTATTTCAAAATCTCAATAAATTTATGACCTCTATGTTCTTCAGAGGAAGCACATGTTGCACAGATAGAAATGTCACATTTTTCACAGACTGAGTGAAGTTCGCATACTTTTTTGGAATGTTTTGGACATTTCGTGGTAGATCCTCGCTTGTCAAATGGAACAACTTTGTGTTCTGAGATTCATCTAAGAGATGGTCACCTACACGGGCTTTACATAGATGTATGTGACAAATGCCACAGTACAAAGGAGAGACCGGGGTCTCGCAAAGTTGACAGCGTAACATGTCCTGTGCACGACGCCGGGGGTCCATGGTCAGACACCTTATTTACTGTAGGAAATCCTGAAATGAAATGCAGACTTTTAAACATTTTTTTTTTCATTATTCCCGATATCAGTAAAATATACACAAATCCAAGATTCCTCTTCTCACTTACATGTACAGCTAGATGCTGTCATTAGACAGCAATACCCGCACCAAGTGTTTGCCCCTAAATAACACTGTTTTGTACCAGTTTTAGTAAAAACGAAGGATACATGCAATTTGCGGTAATTTTTAAAAATTACAATTTCATAAATTGAGATTCCATCCCATAATACACATAGCGGCCCTTTATGTACAATTTGGGGTTGAACTTTTTGCATGTGAATTTTAAGTTAATCAAAAATCTTAGCATTTCATGTCATAGAAAGTATGGTCTATATAATTATTACAAACAAAATTAAATTATGCCCCTCCCCTCGACGGTTGCCGGCTTTAGATTTGCTTCTGTGTGTCAACATCATCGTGTGCACGGATTTAGAGAAGGGGTGGGAGTGAGGGGTCTAGACCCTCCTCCCCCCTTGAAAATTCATTTATATTACCGTAATATAGTAAATTTACCAAAAATACACCTCGGACCCCAATCCCACCAACCCCCTCCCCCTGCAAACACAATTACATTCCCCCCACACACACGCACACACTCCTCAGGGATAAAAAAACATCAGAATATTTTGATAACAACGAAAGCCTGCCTGTACATGTAGTTGCAACAAAGAAGAATTTAAACAGTGCAATATAAATGACATAATTTTATTCCACAATGATTTTCAATGGAAAACTGCCAGGACAGAAGATAATTACTGATTTAAGGTGGTATATATAAGAAACATGTTGATCTTTATGTGGATAAAAGTGCCTTATAATCAAAATGGTGATGTTTTAGAATTTTAAAATTTTACAGTACATGTATTTGGCAAAAAAAAAAAAAAAAAAAAATAAGATTTCAAAATTTTTGAAACTTAAGTAAAAAATAGAAAAGCCCCAGCAGGATTTGAATTCTCTACTTACAGACACATAGTTAATGCTCTAACCCATTGCGCTTCACTGTTAGGTAACATTATTTTTGGGGAATATATTATATTTATACTTTATTGTTTATTTCAATAGGGAGTACATCACAATATGCAGGTGCCCTGTACCACCTTAAGACTGAAATGTGTGCTTTACATAGTTATTTACCTAATAAAATAGTGCAGCGGGTTTTGAAGAATAAATTATAAAAATACATGCATGTTACAAATAACCGATCTTTGTCTGAAGTTAACATACTTAACACAGGTCTGCAGGTCGCATTAGCGGGTACTAGTTTTACCCAGCTCTTCGGTTAGATGGGTTTCACGTGGTGTACATACCGTTATGTGTTTTTCATATGCAAAAAAGGATTAATTAACATGCATAAACGTTTCTTTTGTGATGATCAGCAAAAGGGATTCATATTGTGCTCTTATTGGATAATCATTATGATGTTGACCAATATAGGTAAGCATAAAACATGTAGTAGAACAATATTATAAGCCTCCGGTATAGGTATTAGTTTTACTTTCACTTTCTAAATAAGTGATCTCCCTTTGCCAGCATACTGTATCATCATCTTTTTATATCTAAATAAGCTTATCATCATTACCTATCCTGTTGCATTTGTACAGTTTCTGTCATTTTAATTGCAAAAGTTATTTTTTCATTTGTCAGACTTAGATTTTGTATTAAATTTGTGTATTACATGTGTAAGTGTAGAGACTTATCATGTTTATATGAAATATGATAGGAAGGAAGGGGTCTTTTTTTTCTTAATGTATTATGATGCATCAAATATAATATAGGCCATGACCATATGGGATTGTTCTGACCCCATGGAACAGGAAAATACCAAATATTTTGAAAACTGTTGAGATCCCCACCACTAAACCATATATATATATTCTCAATTGTTTCTAATTCTCATTATAATGCATCAAATGGTATAAAGTACATGACCCCCAGGCGTTGTCTTTAAACCCCCACCCCACCCACCCACTTGAAATAGGAAATGATGATATTTTGATAACTTTTGAGATTCCCATCCCTAAACCACATTTATTCTTGCTCTTTGTGTCATAAATTGCTCATCAAATGGTATATAGGTTATACCCCCTTGGAGACACCCTGACTTTCTAGAACTAGAAATAATAAAGTATTTTGTCTTATTCATATGTAGTACGTGTTTGACCCATGTAATTCCTAGCCTAATAATGAACCTGCTTTGTTTAGGAGACTTTACAATTGCCCCGAATACATATATAACATTTTGTTCATCTTAAAAATTAAAATGCAATTTCCAAAATTTTAATGAGCATTTAGAAAAAAATACCAATCAAAAAATGATTAATAATTCGCTACTGTACACATGTAAGAATGTAAGAAGAGTCTGAGGTTTGATTTGGGGGGGGGGGTTGGATGTGGAGGATCAACTTTTCATTTTAATCATTTATTGTTATTAATTTTAACTTTGATATTAGGTAGAAAATAAGAAATACATGTATCAATAGATCATTTGACAATAATCAAGGTGTAATGTGATTTTTAAAAAACCATTTTTTAACAGTTTATAAAATCTAATAAGACCCCAAATTATATGTTGAATTTAATAGATCATTCGACAATGAAATCAAATAAATGCAAGGCTTTTATCTGATCACCCGTTGTCCGTACGTCCGTCTGTCGGTCTAGCTGTACGTCTGTAAACTTTTCACATTTTTGACTTCTCAAAACCCACTGGGCCAATTTCATCCAAACTTGGTACAAAGCATTCTTATAGAAAGGGGATTCTTAATTGTTAAATAAAGGCTAAACCATTTTTAAAAGGGAGATAATTGCGAAACAGTGAGTATAGGTGTGTGTCTTTAAAAATCTTCTTCTCACCACTGCACCAGAAATGCCAATATTTACACAAAAGCTTGTATATATAGTGAAGTTTATAAATTATAAAAATCATGACCCCCGGACCAAAACTGGGACCCCAGGCGGGGTTTAAAATTTAACATAGAAATGCGTAGGAAAAATGTTTAAAAATCTTCTCAAGAACCACTGCACCAGAAATGCCAATATTCATAAAAAGCTTGTATATATATATATATATATATATATATATATATATATATATATATATATATATATATATATATATATATATATATATATAGTGAAGAATCTAAATTGTAAAAATCATGACCCCCGGACCAAACCTGGGGCCCCAGGCAGGGCTCAAGTTTAACATACATAGAAAAATGTTTAAAAATCTTCTTCTCAAGAACTACAATGCAACGGTATGGGATATTACTATGAATACATCATTGGGTATTGTAGATTCTAAATTGTTAAAATCGTTACCACCGATTTTATACTGGGGCACCAAGAGAGGTTCAAAGTTTAACATAGAAATGTATAGGAAACTTGTTTAAAAATCTTCTTTTCGAGAACTGCAATGTTACAGTTTGTGAGATTACTGTGCAAGGATCCTCAAATAGTGAAAATTCTAGATTGTAAGGCCGTGACCCCGGACCAACACTGGGGTCCTAGAAAGGGTTCAAAGTTTAACATAGAAGTATATTGGGAAAATGTTTAAAAATTTTCTTCTCAAGAACTACATTGCTACAGTTTGTGAGATTACTACGCAAACATCCTCAACTAGTGTAGATTCTAAAGAGAGAGATTCAAAGTTTAAAATAGAAATAGCATATGCTATGAGATAGAATTTACAACAAACTGTTGTTCAGGTGAGCGATGTGGCCCATTGGCCTCTTGTTTTATTTTAAGAAAAAAAAGTCATTTTATTTACAGTGTAAGGAGGGATACATGCGCAGATCCAGAGAGTTTTTCTGGGGAAGGGGGGTTTGCAGGGAGGGTGGTGGTTTAAATTTTATAAAGAAATTTGATTTTTGGAGGGGGGATCTGGACCCCCTCCCGCCTTTGACCCCATCTCTAGATCCGCACATGGGATTATGTTAATTTTCTGCTACTATTTGACTACCAGGATTTAATTTAATATTTCAAAACTTATTGCACATCTATAGGACAGCTCCTATTATATCCTATTATATATAAGATGTGACATGTCTATTCATTAAATCAATAGAGGAGTTCTGGGATCTAGGTTTTTTTTTTTGGAGTGAGGAACGTCAATTTTCTGCTATTATTTGACTCCCTGGATGAAAGAACAAGGGACGTTATTGGCCGAAATATGCCGTGTTTCAAATATGCACAGCACGAAACATTTTTAAAAGCCTTGAATTTATCAAATCTAATGGTATATAACTTATATGTGTGACTTAAACATATACATCATGGAATTTATGTTGAAAACTGTTCCGTTTTTTAGCAAGACGTCGCAATTTTAAACGCGACGCCATGCATATGTATGCGAGTACTTTATCTGTGTTGTAAAAACATACCGGTTTCTGTGCATGAGTTTCGGGTTTGTGAACCGCAGATCACAAGTTTAAATCTGCATGCGGCCTATTTCATTGAACTTTTGAAATTATAAGTTTCAAATACAAAATTGTGTATATTTTCGCCTACATGGATATGACTTACATTTATACATATTCTTTGATGTATTTTGCTACATTGTATCTTTTATAATCAAGTAATTTTCTGTTGATTTGAGAAACTATTCCAAGGTGTAGTGAGTCAGTTAAATACAAGTAGCTTATGGCTTCCATTAGTTATTCACTAAAGTACAGGAAGCAAAAAAAAATTCTAAAGCTTTCATAACCTTTCTGATCACAATTTTTTAATTTAAATGCATGAACAATGAACTCGAAAAAGGTAAGAAACAGGGGGAAGGGGGTCCTCGACTGTCAGCAAGTTTGATAAGCAACCTCAAGAGAGAGAGAGAGAGAGAGAGAGAGAGAGAGAGAGAGAGCGGGGGAGGGGGCAGGCAGAATAAAGGGGACGGAGATACGAAGAGAAAATATTAAAAACTTTTATGTTAGAGATTCTTTTTTAAATGGCTGAAAAAAAAATACTTTGATAAATCGTCTTTTCATGTAATCAACCAAGAAGTATTCTGTCCCTTTACATTTTAATTTTCTTTTTAATATTCGGTGACATCAAAGCAAATCTGTTAAAAAATAGTATACATCAGCGTTTTATCATGGAGACCAAATCACTTTGTAAATAAAAATGAATAATATATATACCCTGTTTTAAATGAGTGGACAATGAGAGAGAGAGAGAGAGAGAGAGAGAGAGAGAGAGAGAGAGAGAGAGAGAGAGAGAGAGAGAGAGTGTGTGTGTGTGTGTGTGTGTGTTGTGTATGTTACACGTGTAGTTTTCTGTTTAAACAACGTAGTATATATACAAATCAACTTGATTCATGTTATACGTTAAAACACTATAAAATACTTTATTGTGAATGTCAAACATATTTCTATTTTCTTCGGACTTGAAAAACATGATGGAAGGAGCACGTGGTGCAGCTCGCAGGCTGATTTGATTGACAGGTGTAGCACGTGCATGGACTCTGACTGAAACTGCTTTGTTGGATTCTATCACAATGTGCATTACTTTAAACGATAAAAGGGTTATTTATTCATGGAAACTGAATTAAAAACAATGTCTCCTATAAGTGAATTACGAATGAAATTTCTCTCTCTCTCTCTCTCTCTCTCTCTCTCTCTCTCTCTCTCTCTCTCTCTCTCTCTCTCTCTCTCTCTCAGTTTCTTCAAACAGATGATGTCTAAAAAATGTTTAAAGTGTCCGATAAAGATGAAGTCAAAAATTTTAAGACAAAATCACGGAAGAAACTCTATCTAAATGTAAAAAATGTCTGATAAAGATGAAGTTTTTAAAGATAAACTTTAAGACAAGATCATGGAAGGAACTTTATCTATATGTTTAAAGTGTCTTATAAAGATTAAGTCATTACTTTAAGACAAAATCACGGAAGGAACTTTATATACTGGTCCACTGATTCTACGCGCTATAAAAATGAAGATACTACATGCACAGTGTAGAAACGGAAGTGTACAGTTTTGGGTAGCGCTGTTTGTCGAAGCGAATAAACAAATAGAAGAGGTAGCTCTGATTTTAATCAAATAAAATGATAAATAGATGTAAAAAAGAAAAAAACTTCCTTAACAATGATAATATTTTATGGTACTAAACTGGCATAAGTATAAAAACTTGTATTCCTTTTGCAACATGATTTTCAATGAACTTTTTGACAATCAATATCCAAGGTCACATTCCAAAATTGAAATGATTATTAAGTACGAAATACAATCATTACGACTGAATAGGGGACATGTAGAGGTAAATATATACCTCAAAAGAGTAATCTGACCTGGAGTTTGATATAATTGCAAATAAAAGTAGAAAAATTTCTCAGAATATCATGAGTTGTCATTATTTCATTCTGTACGCGTAGCGCAATTTTAAGCATATATTCAAAATTTTACTGTACACGTAGTTCTATGATTAAGCATTGCCTTCGAATGGTAAGTTAACTCAGTAGAATGACCATTGTATGAATGGACTCATTCAAAAAAAATTTCAACGATGAAAAACTAATATTTTTGCTGCGATTATTTTTGTAATTAGTAGTTTTTTAATCGACCTTGCACATCCTTTTACATAGCTGTCATATACACGAGTGCTAAACTGAAAACAACTATATAGGTTTTGGATTAAAGAGATTTAAAAGCGGAGTACTAGTACAAATATTTGGATACAAGTATTTATATTGACAAGTGGACTAGAAACTTTATATACAATATACTTGCAATGTACGCAATCGATATCAAAACCCTTAATATAAAAATAACTTGATGACATCCCGCGCAAGCGCGGGAAATATCACTTTACAAATTAATGGGGTTTGAGTTTTTTGTACACATTTATTTGTGTCCGATTTTTTTTCTTAATTGGTTTCTTGACCTTATTTTAAAAACGAATTACGGACGTAATTTCCGTCAATAGAAATATCTTAGCTCATTGTAATGTTCGAAGTTACGCATACAGATGTGCATCTGAAAATCAGACCTACCCGTACATACTTATAAGAGCTACGCGTACAGTAAACAATATCAGGGCATGGTAAAAAAAAAAACCCATTTAAAGAATGCATTGCTTCCTTCATATATGTAGTTTTTTGTCTGAAAGATATCGTATTGGGGAAATATTTTCACAACAAGAAACAAACTTTTTTTCTCAAAGAAATGAGAAACACTTCTCTAGAAATTTTGATTCGATTTCTTATTGAATATTTGCACTGTTTTGATACAATAAAATATTTTTCGAAGAGACATTTTAAGATTTCAAGATTGAAATGACGAGTATAAACTTATTCTAGTTTACTACCGTATAAAAAAAATCGCGATACTGTTCCTTCAGAGATTAGTTATTGACGTATTTTCCATCTACGATCAAAATACTGTACGCAGCGCAACTTGTTCTCTCGCTTCGACAAACAGCGCTACCCAAAACTGTTCACTTCCGTTCCTACACTGTGATATGTACATGTACATCATAAACATGTATTATAGAAAAATATAAAATATAAAATTTCACAAAATATTAAGCTATATAATATTCTTTTTGAGAAAGTACAATTCTTTTCATCAGCCCTTTAGATTTGATTTCGTTGAATAGAGTTAGTGAGAAAAGATTACGGGAGACAATATATGTTCTACCGTTATCTACGCGCATTTAAATTGATCAAACTACTACGTATACGATCACATATTATAGTTACAAATTGACTTAAACATAATCTAAACAAAAAAGAAATTATTAGTGTTTTGATTAAGCCTTTCAATATGTCAGCGATTATTTTCGATCTTTATCTCAACGGAAATCCACCGGAACAAACGCAGGTCTAAACGTTGCTTATCTTGTAATTTGCTGGTGTTGTTTTCTGTTTCTTTTCCTTTAGTTTCTCTTAAGTAAATAAGTTAAGTAAATAAATAAATATTTAAGTTTGGCCTCGTTTATTCAATGCATACAGAACCCGATAAAGAACCCGAACATTAAAAAATTGGAATATAAAAAATTAATTTTCTCAAAAATATGACAACCAGACGGTAAAAAAGTGTTAACTTGATCTTTAGTTTGACATTTTGAAGCTGTTCAGAAAGTTTCATGTTATTCCTCAAACGCAAAAAGGAAAAAGTGTGGAAAACTGAAGTTGGACAGACAGATGGATGGACGGACGGACAGGCGGACTGACGGACGCAGAGGAAAGCTATAGTCCCCTCTGGTGAAACCGGTAGGGGACTAATAATGATAATAATGATAACTTATCAATTAATACATTCTGCTAATCAGCTTCTCACTCAGCGTCGATAGCGTTGTTGACGTCGATAACAATAGATAAAAACGTTATTGACGTCGGTAAAATATCATTTTCCGTATTCATTTTTTAAAAAATTCATATTGTTCACATGTGACAACCAACACCATTTTAATTGTATGAATAGATGATGAAATTATGAGACTGCACGTGAACTATAAAAGTGGTTGTTGCATGTGAAAGTGTCTAATTTTAACGAGAACTACTCATAAAACATCATATCGTAACGCATTTGAACGAGCATTCCATGTTTAGCGCACATTAGTGACGTCATAATGAAAAATGACGTCATTTTAGTGCTTGTAGGATTTAGCTAATATCATACTAAGTATAATGCACAACTTCAATAACGCGGACAAAGACGTTGAAAATTTCGTAAATTTTGCGGCCAAATAATGCCAATACCGTATCTTGTTCTTTGAATTTTTGAAATAAATCGTATTGCACATCTAAAGGACAGCCCCTATCATATCACAAGATATGATGTGTCTATTCATTAAATCATAAGAGGAGTTCTTGAATGTATTTTTTTTTTTTGAGTGATAAACGTCAATTTTTTGCTATTATTTAACTTCCTGGATGAAATTTAAATTTTTAAAACCTTATTGCACATCTATAGGACAGCCCCTATCATATCCCAAGATATAATGTGTCTATTGATTAAATCATAAGAGGAGTTCTGGGATCTAGGTTTTTTTTAGGAGTATTAAACGTTAATTTTCTGTTACTATTTGACTCCCTAGATGAAATTTTAATTTTTAAAACCTTATTGCATATCTTTAGGACAGCCCTAATCATATCCCAAGGGATGATGTAGCTACTCCAAAAGTTGTAAGAGGAGTTACGGGAACCATACTTTTTTTGCAAAAAACGTCATTTTTTGTTGCCCACTGATCCATGTGATGAAAAAAAAATTCTGAAACCTGATCACACTTCAAAATGACACCCCCAATCATATTCTAGAAGATCATTTGGCTACTGCAAAAAAAAAAATGACGTTTTTAAACCAGATTTTATTGTAAAAAAAACAACGTCATTTTCAGCCACCAAATGACCCCCAGGGCAAAATTGAAATTTCCGAAACCTTATTGCGCATCTATAGGATCTATAGGATACCCTAAAACATATTCCAAAAGATGATTTTTCTATTGTTGAAAATGTAGGAGGAGTTCGAGGAAGAAGGTTTTTACCAATTATTTGACCCCCAGGACTACCAGAGAATTTTTGAAACCATTTTACAAAACAACATGACACCCCCAATCAAACTCCGAGAGTTCAGATTGCTAGTTTATACGATGTAAGAGCAGTTTGAGAAAGTAAAACGTGACAGACGGACGGACCGACGGACGGAACAGGACAACAACAATATACCCGAACTTTCTTTAGAAAGTGCGGGTATAATCAGAGGTGACTCTACAGTTTAATAAAAGTGGGTGTAAGAGTCGAAGGATTATCAGATCAATGATCCAACAATGTGAGATATTGTACTTGTTAAAATATGTACATCGTTAAAAAATATTAATTGCTTAATATATAATATTTACACACTGGTTAACTATTCATTTCTTCACTAACTGTGGATGTACAAGTATAACAAACATCGCAGTCTACTGACCTAAATCATCGGTGTAAACTCTTGTCCAACATGGCTACTCCAGACTTTGTAACTACTTCCTGGTCTGTTTACCCGTATTAGATCACGTGATTAGTTACACGTCAGGTAATTAAGTGGTGGATCTTGGAAATATTCCCTTTCCCCGTCTATCGCCGAGCTTTAATTTAATAAGTGTATTTAAAAGCAGTAACAAAAATATGATTATAAGAATCTGTATTCTTTTAAATAATTTAAATAATTATACTTTATACTACATAAATAATACAGACTAAAAATTATCTCAGGTGTTTTTAAGAAGTCTAGGAAGGAGATAGGAATACGGTTTATATTGGCATTAACCAACTCAATGTTTATTAATATTTCTAATATTTTTATAGAACATGAAAGAAGGTAACACCAATTTTAAATGATTGTCTTGTTTTTCCCCATTTGTTTTCCCTTAACTTCTTACTAAGTAAAAAGCTGAACACTGATATAGAAATAGACTGAGTTACCCCTCTTTAACCTTAGTCTACCTGGGTCCTCAAAACCACGTAATTTATACTAGTACATTTTCCAACAAAATTGCTATATTTTCACTCATTTCTAAGTGGTACAGAGCGAAAATATCATAACATTTTAACAATTACCAGTTCGTTCCTGTTTGGAGACTATACCCAAAGATGTGAAATACACTTAAAGGTTTCAATGACCTTGCATGAGAATCAGCACAGTCCAGATAACTAAAACTATATGGGGATTTACAGCTTTCAATTAGAATACTGGTATAAGATATATACATGTAATGGATACTGTAACTTACTACAGTTTATTTGTTAAACTAGAAATAAAATAAATGTTACACCTCATATTTCCCTTTTAGAAATACTTTTCTTCATCTCGACACATGTACAAACATGTAGCAACAAACATATTGTAGTGGGGGGGGGGTGTTTATAGTCCCTTCATCCGAACGTTTTATTTTGCAGTGGAACGTCATAGGACAAAGAATGGCGAAAGGCTAAATTAATGATGAGCAATAAATCAACCCAAGTGAAACATTTCACTTAGACTCCCACATTTATCAATATTTACTCAATATAAATGTTTTTTTAGTCTCTTTTTTTTTCATTATAAACATAATGGCATTCGTTGTATTTTTAGAGAAACAATAGTGAGTTAAAATATTAAATGGTTCAGTTGTAAAATAATACAACTTTTATTTATTTCGTAAAATCTTAGTACGATTTTAAATGTTGCATTTTTTGGTGGGGGTATTACATGTTCTTCATTATTAATGCTCTTGCAAAAGTTGATCCCTTAACAATATCCATGTGTCTAGCACATGTTATTATATTAATTTAACTTGTTGTATATACTGTAGAAGCCCATATATCCGTTAAGTTAAAATTTCGTTGTTTTTAAACCAACACAGGACGAAGCTCTGCCATTCAGTCAACTGAATGTTAGCTGAAATGTCTGGAAAGGTGACTGAATAGCAAAACTATACCATTCAGTCACTTTTTAGTTACCTTTCAGTCACCTTTCAATTGAATGAATGGCACAGTTTCATCTTGTACAAATAAAATTTCGTTGGAATTTAATTTCGTCATATCGTAATCTCTAAAAATTTATCACGTATCAACTTTGTCTTTATAAATACGTGGGTTAAACATTCGACATGGATTTAATTTTGTTGATAAAAACTGCCAACGAAAATAACGAAAGTAAATCCTCAACAAATATATCTGCATTTACAGTATGCTATCTATATGATAAAGTTCATCATCACTTTCTTAAATGATCATTTTTGATTTGACTACTTGTAGATGGTTTGGTTTAATCATTTTAAAATCAAACACAGCAGAATCATTCAGAGGGAAAACAATTTTGACAACTATATGCTTATAATTATAGTCGTAGTATAAAAATGTTGGCATAAACTTTATATGATCTACAATAATTGTTTTCAATTTTATGTATCTGCCAGTTACATTCAATTCAATTCTTTATTTAATTAATGTATTATAGGGTCAACTATGCGCCCTGGAGCCATAAATTGATGCCTAAATCGCCCCTTTGGAGACCAGATTCCGTCAGGGGACACCCAAACCATCCAGAATCTCATCTTCCCAAGTCAAGGGTTTCTGATCCGCACTGCTTCTCACTAACCCTTGACCGAACAGGCATATTAATGCGGGGTTGGAAACCCAGCTTTCTGGTTGGTCTCATTCAGACTTGCATGACCTAATCAGATACGTTGTTTTATTTTACCGGAAACTGCGAAAAATCAACAACAACATGCGGTCTGTGATCACTTCAGCTGACTGAAATGGTAAGTACGGCTACGAATTTGAGCGTATTTGCTGGAAGGGAAATGTTTTTCTTGATAAAAGAATCTATTGATGTATTTGCGACGGTGCAACCATTTATAACGTTAAATATATATGATTTTAACTTTCATTTCGTTACGTGGTTGTAGAGGAATTTCGGGTTAAAATAATTTCGTGGCATTTTGTTTAATGTGTATACAGAAAGTAAAAAAAAAATATAACAATTATGTGATAAGATGTTTCCAGTGAACTATTAGAAGCATGAAGAAATTTTTGTTGGTCAACAGCTGTCAATCTCAACCAATTACTTTTACGAATTACTGATGAATGCCTTACTGAATAATGAAAAGACTAACTTACTTTCCTTATTTTAATAAAATTCTTAATTAGTAAAATCTATATTTTTGTGTTTAGAATGGAGTCGTTAGACCAAAAAAAGTGCAGAATTTGCACTGAAAATTTAACAAAAAAAACAAAGAAGACTGATCTTCTCAGATGCCTTCAAAGTTTTTGGTCAGCTGGTGGAAGTCCTGGGGTATGTCCCTAAAAATTCTGACGGACTCTTGCCATGTATTTGCTTTCGATGTTATAACTAAATTAACAAGATTTCAAAGATTGATTTTCACTTGAACAATAGACTTGAACAGTTAAAAGCCGAAAAGAGAATTATAATTACTGAATTGAGAAAGAATGTTAAGAAACCAACTCGTCTACATTTATCGCCACAATTATCTGCACCAAATGGAAGACCAAGTCCTGTTGCATCAGCAGTATCATCTGAAACCCAACATGAAATTATTCGTGAAAGGAAATCATGTGCATGCAGTCCAGCTAAATTTATTGGAAAGATACTTATCAAACATTCACCAACTCAAATGAAGACTAAATTACTTAAAACAACACCAGCAAAGACTACTTCATTGGAGATTCCCAAAGCCAAAAAAAGACTGAATATACCAAGTCCTGTTTTGTCACCATTTAAAGCAAAGGTAAAACTTTTGTGAAAAAGAAGAACATGTAGCACTTTAGAAGGCATTTGGTTGATTGTCAATATAAAGATTTAAACTTGTATTAAATTATGATGTCAGTTACTTAGGTTTTAGAGAGCAAGAAATTGTGAACACATGTAATTTCACATAATCTCATTTCATATTTTTATTTAAGAGACATTTTACATTGCTACTATATCATAATGTGTATATCAATTTACTTTTGAAAAGTTATGACAATCAAGCCTGTATTTTAAATTTCAGGTTCCAGTTCGTTAAGCAACTGAGAAAGTAAGAACAAGGATAGTGAAGGAAAAAGGGTTACATGCTGTCTTAGTAGGTATTGTAAGAGGACAACAACCATCAGTGATAGATAAGAAGTTGTTTAATGTTCCACAAATGCAAACGTACATTGTGAAGCACATTTTGAAACTTATAAATACTGAATGTATGAATATGTGCAAGGTTAAATACCCATCTATTATGAGAAATACAGAAGTAGATCATCTGACTTCCCTAAATTTCCAAAAAATTGCATTTGAGCTACAACTCAAAGCACCAACATTGAAACACATTTTGAAAAGTTGTGTAAAACGGACTGATAATGAAGTGGCTTTATGTGTCCTGAGTTCCCTGATATTGCGGTACAGAAACGACAAAGTTTCCAAACTTCATCATGTCATCGGACAGATTTTAGACTGTGTTGGAGCTACTGATGACGTAACTTTATTTCTAAATAGCATGTCCGTATTTTTTTGTGTATTTAAAGTAGCAAGTTCTAATTATTTGACAAAGTTAACATTTTTTATCAATCTTGTCTATAAATATCTACCATCTTGAATCCTAACAAAAATATTTTAGTACATATTGTACACTTATGTGTCTTTTTAAGTATCAAGGTAAAGTGTTTAGATTATGTGTTTGCTTATTTTTAGACAATAAACCTCTTGTCACATTTGGGACTGTCAGTTGGCCCAGATTCTGTATCCAGAAAGTATACGGAAATGGTATCCCGACAAAAAAGATTGATCAAACAGCATGTGAAAGGACAAATTCAACAAAGCCAGGTGTTAGACCAAATCAAGAAGACCAAAATTATGGTGGCAAATCTGAAGGCTGAAAGAGAACCACAATTAACAGTTGCTAATACTGTGGATGTGACCAGAACAGCAGACTTACCATGTATAGCAGGTATATCAGAAAATTTAAACTTCTTTAACATGTGCTCAAGTTACAAGTGTCTCAATAAGATGTACACATCATGCAATAGTGAACCCTCACCTATAGACTCAAATCTGTGTATTAGTGTTGCTGACAGTGAGAAAACCAGCTTAGACTGTAATGTCCTTCCTCATATTAGTAATAGCACTTCTAACATTGCATTTCCTTCACTACTCTCATGTGCAAGTTATGGTGTTTACACAAGTCCTACTGTGCAGTCTTCTTCTAAGAAAACTCTGGAATATGCCCCGCAGCATATCTTGAAAGAAACAAGGGCATTGATAATGCAGAAAATGTTCTACCTGCATATGACATTATCGGGGACAATATAGATCTTATGAAATCCCCTTCCAATATGTCAACAAAAAAACAAAGAGAGAGTTTGCACTGGTTTTTTAATGTTGCAGTGCAACGGCGTGTAGTTTCATCATTGCCCGATGACAGACCAATTTCAGACATTATGGCTGTACCCAATCATGCATTCATTCCTAGTGTATCTGATTGTGATGCATTAGAAAAGAATATGATATTCCACATCCTAAGGGTTGCTACCAAGTATGTAGACTGCCTTAAGCCATATGAAGCATGCTTACCAAAGTATATTGACCACCCTCATATTGAAGAGACATCTAAGAAAAAATAATTCTTCATTGTTGACCTGTTTGACAAAAGCGAAAACAAAACCGATGAAATGATCTCTATACTGCAACATATCCATGAAAATTACATAGCTCATTCAGAGGATGGCCCACCAACAGTAATTGAGAAAAAAGTCTTTGGAGGTGATGTCCTCACCATTGAGCGAGCGTATTCTGCTCAGTTGGCTATGATGAATGGACAAAGTGACTTCGTTTGCTTAGCGGGCGTTGTACACAGGCCTGAAGAACTCCACCGAATGATGAATTTTCTATTGGTATCCATGCTTGACGTGCTGAGGAACTGTTATGTTCATTGAAGTAAGTCTATAGTTATTTTTCCTTGATATAATTTCCAACAGGAGTTCAATTTTTTTGTATAAACAGCATTAAATTAAAATATGCTGGGCATGCACTACATATTGGAAAAAAATATGCTCAAAATCACTTTCCCAGATAAAATTCATTGTGCCAATAAAATTAGAAATCTGCTACAGACCCTGTATTCTGCCTCAGGTATGCAGATAGTTAACCATTTATTTTATTCGAGAACTTGGTAAAAAGCTACAATCAAAACAAAATGCTAATAAGTACATAATCAACACAAATATGACACAAAATTATACATTTCCACAATTTCCTTAAGACAGTATCAGGTTCTGAACAGTTCATGCATTCAGCACACATCATGTAGAAAAACTCGCATATATTGCAAGCATACATATGTTTGACCTATTTATGACAATACTGATGGACCGTAGATTAAAGTATTAATCTAAATATACAATATCATGAATTATAACTATTAGATGCACGTTAACAAAACTAATTTCTGTTATATTTCGACAACAATCTATTGACAGGATACATGTTTATGGTAAAACAATTCATCACAACTCGATACAGTATGCAGCGATTGGTAAATAAACAACACATCCATATCGCATTATGAGTTTCGTAAAAACTAGATGTAGATAGCAAATATTGTAAATACTTACACCGTGGCGAACCAAAGTAGTGTGTGTTTGACATAGCGAACAATGGGGCCTGACCAGCGTGACTGTTGTAGCGGGAAAAAGTGATGCAAATATCGTGCACACCTCTAAATACAGAAGAGTTCTAACCTTTCTAATAATTTGTACATAAACTGATTCGCACAAAAATGATTTTTATGAACAAGCAACAACACACTCCCCGCCTGATATCTGTAAGATATCACTATTACACATATTGAAAATAAAAACCAGACAAATCAGATATAAAAATTACATGAATTGAGTTTGCCTCATTACAATGAAATAGATGATAGAAAAGTACCACATGTACTAACCATGTAACATATAAAATGAAATTCCTATACAGTTAACAGCGGAATCACTTCACAAATTGGTCTGACTAGAGTAACAGGTTTGTCATTTCTTAACAACTTTATCTGAATTTTCCTAACTAAAGTATCGTCACTCTGAAATGTTTTCTGCACGACTGCCATAGGCCAACAGTTTCTGGGACTGTCCTCTTTCACCAACACAACGTCACCTTCCTTGATGTTCGGCTCTTCACTCTTCCATTTCCTGCGTGGCTGTAGTAAGTGGAGGTAGTCAGATTTCCACTTCTTCCAGAACTGGTTCGCGAGACCTTGCACACGTTTCCACTCAGATCTTAGCATGTCCTTTACACCGATGTCACCAAACTCTGGACAGTCAAAATCAGAAGAATGTTTCTGTGTCAGCAGTACGTTGGGTGTTAGCACGAACGGATTATCAGGGTCGGACGACACAGGCGTCAATGGTCGGGAGTTGATGATCATGGTCACCTCTGCCATCAAGGTGCAGAGAACGTCATGAGTAATATTCCGGTTACTTGGTTCCATCAGCATTGCATCCAGGATTCTTCTTACGAGCCCAATCATCCTTTCCCAAGCGCCTCCAAAGTGTGATGAATGTGGGGGATTGAATATCCACTTTGTCCCAGAAGCATATAAGAACTTCTTTAATGTGTCCTCTTCAATGCTGATGGTATCAATTTTCAGGTCGTCTGTTGCTCCAATGAAATTGGTACCTCTGTCTGACCGAAATATCTTAACCTTCCCTCTTACACTGGTAAATCGGCGCACTGCATTGATGAATGCTGAAGAACTTAATGAATCAACTACCTCTATGTGAATCGCTCTCGTCACTAAGCATGTAAATAAAACACCCCATCGTTTGGAGGATGCACTCCCTCCTCGCGTTTTTCTAGTGACGACCTGCCAGGGGCCAAAGACGTCAACACCAACATTGGTAAATGGAGGTATAGGTTCGAGCCGGTCAGCTGGGAGGTCAGCCATTTTCTGTGCCGCAATCTTTCCTCTCAGTTTCTTGCAGATGATGCATTTGTAAATGACTGAAGATACAAGTCTTTTTCCTCCTGTGATCCAGAGTCCTGCAGATCTGACAGCGCCCTCTGTAAGGTGACGGCCCTGGTGTTTCAATAGGTCATGGTGATGACGTACTAGTAGGGTAGCAATGTGATGAGACCCTGGGATAATAGCTGGGTTCTTCTCAAAGTTATCTAACTTCAGTTTGTTGAGTCTCCCTCCTACACGTAGGATGCCTTGCTCGTCTAGGACTGGACCCAGTGCTTGAATCGTGCTTCCTCTCGGAAGGGACTTGGCACTGCTGATACATCGAATCTCTTCGCTATAAACACTGTGCTGTACTAAACTTATGATGAAGTTTTCAGCTTCACTGAAGGTAACAGACTGGTTGTCTGACATCTTCTTCTTTCCCCTTTGGCGTGCTCTAGTTTTCAGAATACCGAATGCACGTACCAGACTAGACCACTGAGAGAACTGCTCAAATCTGTCAACAATACTTGGCCCTGACTTAGCTTCAGGTACTGGCTTAACTTCGGACAAGTAGGTATTCACATCAGATTTGCAAGTATTCAGGTTAGAAGCATCATCAGGTTCTAGCGACTGTCTCATGAGAAAATCAATGGGTCCGTGTATCCAAGCACTGCTCTGAAGCTTGTTAGCCGCTATGCCTCTGGTCCCAATGTCAGCAGGGTTGAGTCCTGTAGGAACGTAATTCCATTGCTCTGGGGTCGAATGCTTGAGTATTTGTTCAACTCGATTCGAAACATAAATGAAAAACCTTCTCGTCTGGTTGGTAATATATCCTAAAACTACTCTACTGTCGGAGTAGAATTTCACAGAGTCAAACCTAATGTTCAAATGTTCATTGGCCAATTGGTAAATTTCAACTGCGAGAAGAGCAGAGCACAATTCAAGTCTTGGTATCGTATGTCCATGAGAGGGCGCAACTTTGGTCTTCCCAATAACAAATCCTACGTAGTGTTTGTTTTCATCATAAATCACATGAATGTAGGCGACCGCAGCAATTGCCTTCTCAGATGCGTCACAAAACACATGTAGCTTGATACGAACATTCCCTTGCAGAGAACATGGAACATACTGACGGGGTATGGATACATCTTGGAGATCGGAAAGCAACCTTTTCCATGTCTGCCATTTCTGTCCTTCGATGTCGATGAGTGGCTCGTCCCATCCAGTGCTTCCGACAGTCAGCTGGCGTAGTATCAGCTTCCCTTCTATCGTTACCGGTGCGGCAAATCCTAAGGGATCGTAGATGCTGTTTATCACGGATAATACTCCACGACGAGTCAGGGGTTTCTCCTCGCTGGAGATCTGGAAGGTAAATGTATCAAGGTTCATGTTCCAGTAGAGTCCTAAGCTCCTTTGTACAGGTAAGTCGGCTGATAGTTCTAGGCTCTTTAGTTCCTTCGACAGATCGTCTGGATCGAATTCTCGTACGACATCCTTGCTGTTTGAAGCAATCTTATGTAGACGTAAATTACCATGAACAGCTAAGGCATGTTGAGTTCGTTTCATAAGGTCTACTGCTTGTTTCTCTGTGGGTACAGATATCAAACCATCGTCTACGTAGAAGTGTTTCAGAACAAAGTCTGTGACGTCTGGTCCAAAGGAATCGTTAGCATCTAATGCAGTTCTGTGCAGACCATACGTGGCTACAGAGGGCGATGGCTTATTTCCAAACACGTGGACCCTCATCCTATGCTCTATCAGGTCTTCGTTGAAGTCATTGTTACGGTGCCAGAAGAAGCGCAAGTAGTTTCTATGATCAGGTCTGACATAGAAACAATGAAACATTTGCTGTATATCAGCTGTTATGGCCACTGGCTCCTTTCGGAATCTAATGAGCACTCCGAGCAGACTGTTGTTCAAATCTGGGCCAGACATCAAGACATCGTTCAAGGAGAGTCCACGAAAGGTAGCCGAAGAGTCGAACACTCCTCTTATCTGGTCTGGCTTGCGAGGGTGATATACGCCGAAGACTGGTAGATACCATACTTCTTCCTCCTTGTCAACAGGTGGCGCTACTTCAACGTGCTTATGATCAAAGAGTTTCTGCATAAAATCAATAAAATGTTTTTGTTTCACATGATCTCTCTTAAGACAAGTATCAAATCTGTTGGCTCTGTCCAAAGCCATGGAACGGTTATTTGGTAAACGTGGGCGCTGGCTCTTAAACGGAAGTGGGGCCTCCCAGTTTCCGTCCGAGTTCTTTCTGAAGTTTCTTTCCATTTCCTCTAGGAAGATTCTATCTTCTGTAGATAATCCTGGCTTGTTGTCATCAGGAGTAAGTAAAAATGTTTTATCATCAATATCCAGAGGTTGCTTGGTAAAGCTATTTGGCATAGGGGAATCTTTAATCACGAGTTGGTTCTCGCAAGGTTGTAGTAAGGATGGTCGTCCATTGGATAATACAAAGGTCTTGTATACATTGATGTCACTACTTCGATGCTGAGATCCAAGGCACACGTCACCAACCACAGTCCATCCTAACGGGGATCGAAGTCCAATCGGTGCATCAGGATGGCCAGTTTTCTGATCAAGAATGCGGTGTACATACGGTACGTCTCTGCCGATGAGCAACAGGATTTGGCACTGTTCATCTAAGTGTTCAAGCTCAATGTCACTGAGATGCGGATGATATCTTGTGACATCCGGCGATGGAATTTCTTGTCTGTTGTTCGGTATATTGTCACATTCGATGAGAACAGGTAAGTCTATGCACACATGGCGATCGCAGGATTCCATCACAAATCCAGAGGCACGTCGACCAGAAGTTACGAGTTTTCCATTGCACGAGTTCATGATATATTCCTCATGTGGAGAACAAATCTTGAACATGTCGAAGAACGAACTTCTGGCAAGAGATCGATTGCTTTGGTCATCGAGAATTATGTACATTTTCACACGGGTCCTTGGATCTTTGTTGTGATGCACAAACACAGGTAAGATTTTGGCACACGACTTCCCATAGGATATATTCCCGCAGACCTCAGTGCATGAGGACTCTACCACAAGTGGATCCGATGGAGTTCTATAGGTGTTTCTCCCTGAATGAGTTCTCTCCCCGCCATGAACTTTAGAGGGGTTGTCTCCATGCATAACCGTCACATGCTTGTCACTATCACAAATGGTACACTTAATCTTTTCCTTACAGTGTCTACTTTTATGCATGAAGTCACAGCACTTAAAGCACAACCCCTTTTCTCTGAGAAAGGCCTTCCGGGCTTCTAATGGTTTGGTTTGGAATGCGCGGCACTCACTCAGTCGATGGCTTGTTCCATGAATAGCACAGACAGTGTTGTCCCTCGAATCCGAGGAAATGTCTGTCCTTGCAGTGGTAATTCGAGTCTTTACAGCTAAGGGGGACGAACGAATGAACTTCTGCGGCGTACTCATAGTTTCGGTGAAGGAGAAACTTGGGTCATTCCTAACACGACTCATTTCCCTTACAAAGTCAACAAAGAACTTAAACGGTGGAAAGCAATGCTTGGTCTCTTTGTAGTTGTATGCTCTTGTGACCCACTTTTCCCTCATGTTGTGAGGTAGCTTTTCTATGATTGGATTAATTCCAACGGAAGAGTCGAAATATGCTAGAAGTGGCTTGTATGCTGTCTGTTCCTTTAAACTTAGAATTTCTGTAAGAAGATCGGCGAGTTCAAAAAGTCTCTGTGTATCCTTGTTGCCAAGTCTGGGAAATTTGGCAAGCTTGTCCTTTAGTATGCTTTCAATCATTTCAGGTGCACCATATCTTTGGTCCAATCTCTCCCATAGGAGACGCAGAGCCTTTGACGGGTTGTCTGCGTTGGCGGCCCGGATACTCAAGGCATATGAGCTGGATTCTGGCCCTAACCATTTCACCAAAAGGTCAAGTTGCTCAAAATCAGTAACATGTAAATCGGTGAGAACATTTTTGAAACTCGATTTCCATACGAAATAGGTTTCCGGTTTGTCACAAAATTGATAGAGTCTAGAAATCAACAGTTCTCTCCTTAAGAGGAATTTGGAAATATCAGGAAACATTGGAATGTTTGGGCGTGTGACAGGCGGCATCTCGGCGTATGTTGTAGCCGGTGTTTGCGAACGTGGATCTGGTTCAGGAAGGTCATGATACACGTTTACTGGGTTGTTGGTCAGAATCACACGGCGCGAGTCGTTCATCTCATGGGTGGCATGAGGTACTTGCCGTGGTTCGGTTTGCGGTGGGTGTGCAGCGTTTTGTGGGACGACTGATGCATCTGGGCACATGGTTTCACTTTGTCCTTCCAAACGCACAGTGTTCACATATTCACTTGTCCTCGCATGAGGGTCTTCTTCCGGTACACGAATATCATCATCAATGTTATCAAATTCACTCAAGTCGCTATCAACAGATTCCTGTTCATACACTCTTGCTTCTGCATCCAGTGCAGCTGCTGTTTTCTTGGCTGTCAGTAGATCCATATCTGCATTGTAATCAGATCTCCTTCTCACTGCTGAGGCCCTAATAGTTGCTTGGTCGATTTCGTCCTGTTCCTCAAGCTGAGATAACTTTTTCCTGAGAGCTGCCTCCTCTTCAGCTAGCCTAATGAGAGCACGGGCGGCTTCCGCTTTGGCACGCTTCATGATGCTCGAAGAGGATGAATGTTTCGTACTGCTTTGTGATCCGTGTTTCGATGTGGATTTCTTCGTGGAGCGTGTATCCTTCTCACGTGGTGAGACCGGCTCCTTCTTGACCTTGATGGGGTCCACTACTTCCGATGGCTCCATGTGGGTCTTTTTACTATTCTGCCTCAGGTATGCAGATAGTTAACCATTTATTTTATTCGAGAACTTGGTAAAAAGCTACAATCAAAACAAAATGCTAATAAGTACATAATCAACACAAATATGACACAAAATTATACATTTCCACAATTTCCTTAAGACAGTATCAGGTTCTGAACAGTTCATGCATTCAGCACACATCATGTAGAAAAACTCGCATATATTGCAAGCATACATATGTTTGACCTATTTATGACAATACTGATGGACCGTAGATTAAAGTATTAATCTAAATATACAATATCATGAATTATAACTATTAGATGCACGTTAACAAAACTAATTTCTGTTATATTTCGACAACAATCTATTGACAGGATACATGTTTATGGTAAAACAATTCATCACAACTCGATACAGTATGCAGCGATTGGTAAATAAACAACACATCCATATCGCATTATGAGTTTCGTAAAAACTAGATGTAGATAGCAAATATTGTAAATACTTACACCGTGGCGAACCAAAGTAGTGTGTGTTTGACATAGCGAACAATGGGGCCTGACCAGCGTGACTGTTGTAGCGGGAAAAAGTGATGCAAATATCGTGCACACCTCTAAATACAGAAGAGTTCTAACCTTTCTAATAATTCGTACATAAACTGATTCGCACAAAAATGATTTTTATGAACAAGCAACAACACACCCTGAAACGTGCTACTACACCAGTTGCACGGTTCGGTTCGGTACGCTTTGTGAACGGTACGGTTCGTTTTGTGAACGGTACGGTTCGCTTTGTGAACGGTACGTTTCGTTTTGTGAACGGTACGGTTCGCTTCTTGCACGGTACGCTTTGCTAAAAATAGCTGCACGCTTTGTGAACGGTTTGCGCGCTTTATTAATGAGGTAGGTGTGGCCTGAACGCTTTGAATTTTCTCGATATAATTTTGTTTAGTTTTTGCCCGATAAACTTCAGCAACTTAGTAATTATGACGAGCCTTTTTTCTTTATTTATATGATATATTACAAATGTATTTCAATTTATTAATAATTAATATCCGAACTTACATCCGTTCTCCCGTTTTTAATACATGTACGTTGCGTGAAACTTGTACTCGCTGAAAACGGCCGGGAAGCGGAGGATAGTTTTAATTTTGAATAGTCTGTTATTATTCGTATTTAATTTTAGATAAATAAATTAAAAGAACTGATTGACTTTAATCCGATAGATGTTTGTTAATTCAGCGATCTGTTGATATTTCTAACAAGCATCTTAATATTATTATTTCTGTACATGTACTTGTATTGAAGTCATTAAATATTTCAAATCCATATAAATTTGCTATGAAAAATTGCCCAGACTTTTCCCGATATTTCCTTAGTTTCCTTTCTCGTTGTCTTGATTTTTGGCTAGTTGTTATATTTACAAGCATCTTTCTATTTTTTGTTTATAATTCGTATGATAATTCTTTATTGCGTACTGTTGCCGATCAAATTCCGCTGGTGAATAGACAATGTAAAAATACAAGCAATTAATGATAATATAAACAATGAATTTCAGTGTACAAATCTTGAAATAAACTGTTTTAAAGTTTTTCGACACATATTTTTATTTATTTAAATATTGATTCTATGATTTTCTGCGCTTGATCGTATACACAGATCACACCTACATGTAACCCGTCATCGCTTCTCTTACCTGAAATAACATCGCGTGTATAGTCAAAATATGACGATTAGTTTTTGTTATTCAGTTAAAGTGAAACTATACATGTACATGTACTATATTTCTTACGATAAAATATTATGTACACAACTGGATACACACAATAAGTCAATAGCTTTTAATGGTGATATTTAACATTTTGTTGGACAAGTGTCCGCTCTTTACTATATGCATGCGATTTAGCTGACGTTTTACAAATGCTGGCTAACCTGTTTATATTTCATTTGCCATTTTACTCACAAACTTGTAAACAGGACTCGAAAAAATACCCGGCAATCAACAACTGAATGCTTAAAGTGATAAATATATTAAGAATTTATCTAGTAACAAAAAAAATATGACAGCGATTGAGTGAGACTCTGATCGCCAGTACATGAGTTATAATCATGAAGTCGGAACGAAATGATTGTTAAATAATTTTAAATAGGAGCACTCTTTAAAATTAGGATTTTAGAAAACATAAAACTAAAACGTTTTTATTCGATAATTTTCTTCTAGCTATGTAGGAGGAACCGAGTAGCACGCGGCGCATGGCGTGATCCGTACTGCTATACATAAACTGATTGACAAGCGAAGCACGTGGAGTCCTGAAATAAAATCCCGCTCAAGAGACCCCCTATAAAACAATGGTTTAGTGATAAAACTTTAATTTAAGTAATATAACTAAAACATAAGCTTTCTCTCTCTCTCTCTCTCTCTCTCTCTCTCTCTCTCTCTCTCTTTCTCTCTCTCTCTCTCTCTCTCTCTCTCTCTCTCTCTCTCTCTCTCTCTCTCTCTCTCTCTCTCTCTCTCTCTTCTGTATGATAGAAAATCTCTTTCGTAAGATCGAAAATAGGGGTGCTGTACGGTTAGACGAAGACGTACGCAATTTTGTAGTTTTTCTTTTGTCTTGAACAGGTGTGAAAACCCCCGAGGGCATGTCGTTTTATACCCTGGGTTTGTTAATCACTATACACAGGAAATTATCTTAAACTTAATATACACAAGAAAGCCAAGAAAGCATACTGATTTAGCACGTTATGATTCAATGTGCGTTAAAGTAACCAGCAACTTTATGATAAGTTTAGATTTGAAAGAAAAACTGATTTGTTGATTCCCGAGACCTGTTCATTTCACAACCAACGACATATACATGAACATGTTTTGACAGTTTATGGCGCTATGCAAAGAAAAGATTAAGGCCTAAGAAAGGAAGTTATATTAAAACATTTTGTAACGGTGTTAATGAAAATAACAGCTTTAAGTTTAGTATGTGTTATTCAATCCCGTATAACTAAAATCTAGCAAAATATTGAACTTATCTGGTCAGCGATAATATCCGTCCGTATTCATCAAAAGACATAAGTCAATAAGCCGTATATGGAAGTTGCACGCTTATTGCACGGTACGGTACGCTTTTTTGGCCGTTTTGGGGCGGGTCTTGCATAAATTATATTGCACGCTTTTTGCACGGTACGGTTCGTTTTGTGAACGGTACGGTTCGCTTTGTGAACGGTACGTTTCGTTTTGTGAACAGTACGGTTCGCTTTGTGAACGGTACGTTTCGTTTTGTGAACGGTACGGTTCGTTTGTGAACGGTACGGTTCGCTTTGTGAACGGTACGTTTCGTTTTGTGAACGGTACGGTTCGTTTCTTGCACGGAACGGTAGGGTTCGTTTTAGAGGTGTAGTAGCACGTTTCAGGGTCTGTACCTATACAAAAATACATTTGATAATGATGTAAATATATGGTACAAGGGGTGACATATTCATTTGGACGTTATATAAACATGATTCTTTACATACTGTTATGTTTACAAGTTTATATGTTTGCAAGTTGGCTTTGATATTATTATAGGACTTGGAAAATGTCCTGTTGAAATATGCTTTTTGAATGCTTTTAGTTTTGTTTTACTAATACTTGAATTTAATTATTAACAGTTTTGTTTTTGGGAGTTGATTTTAATCAACTCTCCTATGCAGTTACTCTGGCAAACCGAAAGTGAAACAGTGTTTGGACCTTAGCACAAATCATCACCGCTGACAAGAGTTAGTTCTTGAAATAATAGATAAATGCGGTGTAATGTATGCTGAACCATTGTTTTTCAAGAAAACGTATTTATAAATACCTTGAAAATAGTCAGATTTTAAAAAGTACGAACAATTTAGATATTTTTTGTAGTCGTATGTATTCCTACGCCAGAGCGTTCAACCAAACGCTCGGCTGTCTCCGTAAATCTCCGACAAGCAGAGTCTCTCTTGGTAGTCGGAGATTAACGGAGACAGCCGAGCGTCTGGTTGAACGATACTAGAGTTCAATATTGCTGGAATCCAGACATGTGTACAATTATTTCGATTACTGATACATAGTTTAATGGAATTAATCATATCTTTAAATATTACACAACATGATTCATATGGGATTTTCTCGAAATTCTTGTCGAAAAAGTCCGAGAATTCATATTATAAAAATGTGCGTAATTTGAAAAGAGATTAGAAATCACTTGTCATGCTAATTAAGAAATCGTTGATTCTAAAATAAATAATAATCGATAAAATCAACTCCCGTTAGTACTTCAGTACTTTGATTTAATTGTAAAATCTATTACACATATTTATATGCAAAAGAAAATAATATATATTGTCAGGTGGCTGCCTTTAAGTTCGGATTTAAAAATTTGTTGCAGGGCGCATTATGCATCTGTAATGGACTGTCTAGATGCATATATTCTTGGAGCTACTATGGACGTTATGCAACTGGAACACTTTGATGATTTGCCAATCAAATGGAGACCACCCCTCTTACTTATGACAGAAGAGAAATCTGATCAGTACCAATGGTTATTAAAACTTGGCCAGGGAATTTTAGAAAAGCATGTTAAACTGGATAAAGGTAAAACCAATCTAAATTGTAAAAGAATTGACCCATTAACTTCAATTTTAACATATGTGTTTGCTAGGTATTTGTCACCAAACTAATTCAAAACTCGTCATTTCATAGACAAAATTCTTAACCAGAATGGGTGAAGAAGTCAAAGAAATGGACACCCAGAGTCTTTCAATACAATTGATGTTTGACAACGACCATCAAAAATACGTTTGCTCCTGTGAAAAACAATACAAAACTCTTGGATTCTTCAAACGACATTTGGTAAACATTCATAACTGGGTGTTTAGAGATAATGAGGATCCAACACCCGACTCTTCTTGTGAAAGTAAAACAGACAAAGTTACCAACTACCGAGCATCTTTCATGAAAAATGATTTATTGCTCAGGGATACGTACGATGCATTTTCTATGTGTGATGGAGAACGTATTGTGCGTAATGCCAAATTTGAATTCCTTTGTGCAGATGTTCGGAAACATACCAAATATAAATTGTGGTTATGGAGATTTGTGGCTTATATTATAGCCCTTCTTTCACCAAAGCAAGCGTATGAATACATGTGGAACTGTGCTTCCAGTACCACGGGGGGGGGGTAGGTAAAAATATAACCAACGACAATCTTGTTGAACTAATGGCGCAGCTGGTCAAGAAAAAAATACGAGAACAGGGATCAAATTTTACATATGCAAGTGCAGTAAAAGCAGCTCTTTCATCCCAGGTTCAAGACGAGATCAAACAAAACCTACAAGGAGAACTTAAGCAGAAACCAAAAGGAAAAAGTAGAACTAAAACAAACAAGTCACCAGACATAGAAGTTATGGTAAACGAACTAACGAAGGGGAGTATCTTTTCGTACATTCCTGGTCGAGAATTTGAATCGTTTAAAAATTACCAGGATGCTTCAGAAAGGGTGAATTTGCCTAAATTAAACACTTGGGTTTCCAAGCAAAAGGAACGTTCATCAAATGAAATGATATGAAGTAACTGGATATATTTAATATCATGATTATGGGTATTTGATAGATGACATTCTGATTTATTGTTAATGATAAACAGAATTTATTTCTATGCAAAGTTTCATAATTCACTCACTATATAACGGGTCTTTATTAACCTCAAATAAATAATGAAGCACATTTTAGCCAGTTTTATTGATATTTTTTTCATGAAGGAGGATAACATGCTCTGATATATTAATTTGATTGTTTCTCCCAACTCAATGATTAACTTTTGGGTCAATAGTAAGGAAATTTATTTTTGAAAATTGATGAGAAAAATATTTGCAGAATATTAAATAGGCTCAGAATTAAAAAAAATTGATATGAATTCCGATATTGCAAATTTTTTGTTATTTTTTTTTCTCAAACCAACAAGTTGTATTAATCTAGGCATGGTAAAAAATTACTAGATAAATCTTTGGAATCAGCCATATTAAAAGCCATAGTGGTATCCAAGTGTAATATAATTCATGTGTTTTTCCTTCATCATGTTCATATACCGGTAATATCTTGTAAAATAACTTTTTATTTTCTCAATGAGAAGGTTTCATAAAGGCCCTTAAATATTAATAACAAAAATGACAATAGATAAAAGATAGATAATTTATTCAACATCACTTTCGCTACTACTCAATTTGTACATTTCATCATCACCAAAAAGTTCATTGATAATATCTAATATTGACATTGCAATACTGAAAGTCCATATAGAACCATATTTAATGACATCATTTACAGAGAAAATTTTATCTGCATTTTCAACAATCAAAGAAACATTGTCATCTCGTAAAAGTACAATGGAGGAACTGACACACATTGTTCTTTGTAGGTGCTTATATTTCTTTGTAAGATAAGCTTATCTTCAGCAGTAACTTCTCTTGTAAGTGGATCTTCTTAATATACAGAAACATCCTTCCACTCATATAATGGGTGTGTTGCATGTTGATCACCACAGATACAGTTTTTAGCACTTATATCACAGCATAAATGGTTATCACCTGCATCAGATGTAGTAAGATAGGCTGAGGAGATTATTTGTCTACGACACTCATTTTCTGAGGAAACAAGTCTCACAATTTCTTGATCATTTTTTTAAAAAGTTTTTTGTTTTTCTTTAACAAAAAAATCTCTTCAGAAAATGACCCATGTCTGCCAGCGCGCCCCATTTGTTGTACAAAAGTATCTAAATCATGTGGTACCCCATAATGGATAACATTGTTTAAATTCTAAAAATTGACACCCATACCAGCAGCATTCGTACAAATTAACACACGAATTTTCCCCGATTCACTCCCCATGTCAGTGCGAATTTTTTCTTTAACATATTCTGTGTCTTGCTATGGTACATATTTACAAACTCTGTACATGTATTACCGAGGAGCCTAGAAAACATACAATATAACCGAGAACAATCCCTAATTGAAGCACAAAAAATTAAATATCTTTCAAAACCAAGTGTCTCCATAATTCCTTTGATCATCCAGTGAAATAGCTTCTCATCATCTACATTGGTTGGTATTGGGATAACAGAAATTTTTATGTTTTCACGGTCAGGGTTGTCCAAAATCACAACATTGTTCGATTTAAAGCAGAGACTTTTCATGATCTTTTTTCTGTTTGCTGGACTTGCTGTTGCTGTCAGGGCCAGCACTGGAACATTCAAACTTAATGATCTAAGTTCTCCAATACGAGCAAACCACTCTCTGAAAGGGTTTCCTTGTGCTGAATCATATCCCCTGAAAAACGATGCAAATAGTGTAGTTTATAGATAACCACGTGTGTACATGATTATGCTATTTACATGTATATGTAGCTCATAAACGCAAAATTCTACCCCCCCAAAAAAACAAAAAAAACTACCAAGTAAATAAGTGTAAAAATGCTTTCGTTTGTAAGGAATTAATAAAGTTACCATTGTACAACTGTATTGGCTTCGTCAACAACAGTTAGTCGATGGCTGTTTTGGAAGGACTGACTTTTGATGACGTCTCGCCATTTCTCGTTCCCAACAAGAAGTTCTGGGCTACCAAAAACAAAGTGATATTGGCCACTTTTAATTCCTTGAATGTCATCTGCTTCAGTGCCGAAATATATTGCCTTGAAACCTAAATCTTTCAGACGTGAAACTTGCTCCTTCATTATTGAAGTTAACGGGGCAATGATAAGTGTTGTGCCATTTTCAAATAATATTGGGGCACACTCGTAAGTCATCGACTTACCGCTGCCGGTTTTTGTTCCCACGAACACATCTTTTCCGTTAAATAATGCAGTTATGGCTTTTCTTTGCTTTTGCGTTAACGTAACGTTTAATTTCTCGTCGATCTCCTCGAACAACTGTTCAATGGGGACAGCCATATTGCTTAAAGTATTCTTTTTAAGACACGCCTTCTGATTGGTCAGAAGGAGAGGTCACGAAAGTTCGAAAATATGTATACTCAATAGATGGCGCAGTTGTGAACCCACGTGTTTTGCCTGTTCGATCAAGGGTTAGTGAGAAGCAGTGCGGATCAGAAACCCTTGACTTGGGAAGATGCCAGAATCTGGTCTCAGCTAGATGGCAAACCTTCTAGTTTGAGCGCTAGGCGCCATGTATATAGACCCTTTCTTAATGTATGAAACCTTCATGATAGGGGCAACTCAGCGCCCTAGCGCAAGAAATCAATGCCTATATCGTGCCTTTTGAGACCGGATTACGTCAGGGGATATATTTACCCCTGAGGATCCGGTCTTAGGCGCCCTGTTTAGAGAACCTATCTAAAGCATGAAACCTTTATGACAGGGTCAACTCAGCGCCCTGGGGCTAGAAATCGGTGTCAATATCGCCCCCTTTGAGACCGGATTCCGTCAGGGGACACCTATACACCCGATGATTCGGTCTCAGCTAGATGGCACACTTCCTAATTTGGGCGCTAGGTGCCCTGCTAAGAGACCCTATCTTAATGTATGAAACCTTTATGATAGGGTCAACTCAGCGCCAATGCGCCAGAAATCGATGCCTATATCGCTTCTTTTGAGACAAGATTCCGTAAGGGAAAACATTAACCCCTGAATATCCGGTCTCAGCTAGGTGGCACACCTCCTAATTTAGGCGCTAGTTGCCCTGTATAGAAACCCTATCTTAATGTATGAAACTTTTATAATAGGGTCAACTCAGCGCCCATGTGCCGAAAATCGGTGCCTATTTCACCCCTTTTTGAGACCGGATTCCGTCGGGGGACAGCCATACCATCGAGAATCCGGTCTCAGCTAGATGGCACATCTCCTAGTTTAGGCGCTAGGTCCCCTGTTTAGAGACCCTATCATAAAGTATTATAGTGTCAACTCAGCGCCATGACGCCAGAAATTGGTGCCTAAATCGTCCCTTTTGAGACCTGATTCCGTCAGGGGACACATTTACACCTGAGGATCAGGTCTCAGCTAGATGGCACACTTCTAGTTTAGGCGCTAGGCCCCCTGTTTAGAGACCCTATCATAAAGTATTATAGTGTCAACTCAGCGCCATGACGCCAGACATTGGTGCCTAAATCGTCCCTTTTAAGACCGGATTCCGTCAGTGGACACATTTACACCTGAGGATCCAGTATCAGCTAGGTGGCACACCTCCTAGTTTTGACGCTAGGCGCCCTGTTTAGAGACCCTATTTTTTATGTATTATAGTGTCAACTCAGCGCCCTGGCGCTAAAAATTGGTGCCTATATTCCCCTTTTTGAGACCAGATTCCGCTGGGAGACAGCCGTACCCTCAAGAATTCGATCTCGGCTTGATGGCATACCTCCTAGTTTGGGCGCTAGGCGCCTTGTTTAGAGACCCTATCTAAATGTATTATAGGGTCAACTCAGCGCCCTGACGCCGAACATCGGTGCCTATATCTCCCCTTTTTCGACCGGATTCCGTCAGGGGACACCTGTACCCCCGAGAATCCGGTCTCAGCTTGATGGCACACCTCCTAATTTGGGCGCTAGGCGCCCAGTTTAGAGACCCTTTCTCAATGTATTATAGGGTCAACTCAGCGCCCTGGCACCGAAATTCGGTGCCTATATCGCACCTTTTGTGACCGGATTCCGTCAGGGTACACCCGTACCCCGGAGGATCCGGTCTCAGTTAGGTGTTACACCTCCAAGTTTGGGCGCTAGGCGCCGTTTTAAATTTCTATATAATCTAATCGGGTTCGAAAAGCTTCAATTTATTGTCGATAAAAATACATGAAAATTCGTTATTGGCAGGTAGCTTATTGGCAGGTAGCTTGACTTAAGTAGGATGCAACTAATCACCGGAAACATTGACTTTGTATGCTGTCAACGCTGAAAAAAGAAAAACGTGAAGGATACCATTTTCCGGATTTAATTAATAATTTTTTTTAACACTTTCGTTACATTTAGAGTTTGTAAATTTTGTAATTTGTGAAAAAGATTCATTGTTCGTCTTGTTAACCAACCAAGCATCCATATATAATTATATTCCAGGGACGTTTATATATATACATACGTATAACCTGGATATTCTAAAAAACTTTATCTTGAGTATCATGCATATAAACTTGGTTAATGGTTAACTTGGTCAAAACGTATATTTAAAAGAGATACGGTAATACAAATTAAAATGTCGAACCAAGTTTGAAAAAATGACGTCATTTTGATTTGATGGCGCGAGATCTCGTTTACAAATGAGAGATAACTAAGAGCCCTGAAAATGTTATTGGGAGTATCTATATTGTGAATTAAGCTACCTTGATATTAGTTCTTCGTTCCTGTATTATCTCCTTATTGTAGAGGCTATTCATGTTTATCAATTCTCCATTTTACAAGAGCACCTTCTTGTCCATTTTAACCTTCACTCAGAATTATAAAGTGTGCCAATACTGACCAACCAGAACCCGCTAAATCTTGCAATTGGTGAAGTGCATAATGGGATAGTTTAAAATAAATAATGTTTAATCAAAATTATCACGTTTTACTGGGTAGAATACTTTTTACATATATTTATTTTTAAAAAGAACTGTTGGAGTCATTATTTCCTGGTTAAATACGACAAATTATTGGGGTGTTTTTGTTACAATTGTAACACGTGATTAACAAAAAAATAGCCGACCGTTTGTTTACACAAATGTTTAATGTAATTAAACTAATTCTAATGTGACATAGGTTTCAGATTTTGTTTTTAACTATATTTTATTTACATGTTCTGATGACTTTGCCAAACTTAATATGATAAAGCCATATATATATATATATATATATATATATATATATATATATATATATATATATATATATATATATATAAAACAGACCTGACAATGTGCTATCACTAGAAGAACAGAGGAGTGTCAGGCTCGGCACGTTTATTAACTGCAGGCACACATATTATTCAGTATGGTAATATGTTAACATTACAGTACATTGTACATAAATCCAACAACGATCCGCACCTTGGAATTCCGAAAATTGACTAGACAATATGAAAACTAATACTGCAAGTTGAGACAAACGAATTCTGGTGGCTAGTTTGTTTCTAAATTTAGACATTACAAGAAAATACATATATCATAATATTATGTCGAATCAATGATCATTGTTGATACATTTCAACTATGGCGGGAAATACTAACATGTGATCTGGCTGCCTCGCTTAAAAAATATAAAATAAACGAGTGTAAGCTTCTTTGCATACAAAACACAATCACAAACAAATGTCACCTTACACAAAATGCAATGATGTCCTACACAAATATGTATTATTAAAAATGAGTTCTTACCTAAAAGAACAGAGGAGAGAGTGTCAGACTCGTCACGTTTATTAACAGCAGGCACACATATTATTCAGTATGATCCGGATTTCCCAATTCCGGAAAGTTATAGTTAGCTTCCATAAAATGTTAAAACAAATATGACGGGGTATCTGCAAACGGCCTGACTGCACTTGACTCGTTTGAAGAACTAGGGAATATTGTTCTAAAGTCGGCTAGAGGAAACAATGCCATAGTGGTAGGCGATGAATTTTGTTGGTATGACTGGAAAACATTTATATCGACAATTTTTTCACCACTTTCTTGAATTCGGAAATGCCATCATTTCAGGCTACCTGCAATGTAATCAGGGGTTTATGTTTGTAAAAGAAAAATCTACAGACCCAGGAAAACCCATCAACAAACTTAAAAACATGGATGCTATTTTTTCTGCCATGTATCTCCCACCAATTTTGTGAAAAAGCACATATCCTTAGATTTTATACTGGTATACGCTCGGATAAATATATAATATTTTTTTTCAACGTGAGGAAAATGTAATTTCTTTATTTTTCTATTGCAGGTAGTCTTTCTGCTGAAAGGAAGATTTTTTTTTTGTTTAATCAGATAAGGCAATTCGTTCAAGATTACGCGAAAGGCATAACATGCCCCTCTCCTGATGAGAAATGACAATTATCGTACAATATCGGATCGCACAGAATCACTTGTGTATTATGTATTTGTTTCAGTGTATATGCACATGTGGAAGTAACTCGTAAGTTTTAATGATTTTATCTGCTTTTATTTGACGTTTAGTTTGCAATGCGCATTGAGTAATTTACATGTACATATCATATACATGTTCTGATAAAGATCAAGGTATTATTTTGAAGAAATATGTACATACTCTTTTTAAAAAATGCATCCATGCTTTTAGACTATTTGATGAATTATATTATTGTCAACCATAAAGTCACAAAAAAGCAAATGTAGAATTCAAACATTATACAGAAGGCGCTTTAATCTTTGGAAAAAAATTTACATATATGTACGTTATTCAATCACGCTTAATATCAATAATTGAGATAACTAGACGTGATCTTGTTGCAAGCTACAGAAATTACAACCACGGGAACTCTCGCTTTATGACTTTGGAGCCCAAAATCTCGACAATGCGTTGATCGATTTTAAAGAAGTTATATATTTTACATTCATTAAAAGGTCTCAACCGAAAAATAACAGAAAATTTTAAAGGCAAAAAAAAAAAAAGGAAAATTAATGTTTTTGATTCCTTCCAGTGACACCCAGAAGTTACTGCGAATGTTGATATATGCAAAGGGCACTGCCACTGCGGCGGAAGACTATCTACCATCACTGAAAGTTAAAAAGTTCTGTCTTTGATACAGTAACGATCAGACCCAACCTAACAGAAAGTAAACCCCAACTAAACCCCGGGTTTACTTTCTGGGTTTACTCTGGGTTTACTCCGAGTTTACTAGAGTGGACCCAGAGTAAACCCAAAGTAAACCCAGAGTGGACACAGAGATTAAACCCAGTCAGAAGTATACCCATGAAAGCAGACGCTAACTGTGTATTCGGAATATACAAGGGGCAGGAATTACAGGCAGTAGGACAGTGAGATAAAAGACGGGTCTGCTTTACACTTCAGTGCGTACAGTTAACCTCAAAAGCAATTTCAAAGTAAACCCCGAGTGGACCCAAATTTTGAAAAAGTAAACCCCAAGTAAACCCCAAAAGTAAACCCAGGGTTTAGTTGGGGTTTACTCTGGCGTTAGGTTGGGTCTGATCGGTACTGTACTTTTTGAAAAAAATGTTAACGAACAAAGCATTAAATCTGTAATATATCAGGAACATACTTCTATATTATATATTTTGCATTCATTAAAGGGTCTCTACCGAAAAAAGACAGAAAATATTTAAAAGCACAAAAAAAAAGTAAAATTAATGTTTTTGTTTCCTTCCAGTGACAGCCAGAAGTTCTATGAAAATTGTCTAGCAGTGTCCATCAAACGGTAATATCATAAGGTACATTTGACCCGTAATCAGAAATATTTTAATATAGAAATTTTCCTATTTTCTACATATTGTATCTTTATTATTGTAATTGTGTTTCAAACTATTTCTTGAAAAAAATGCTCAAAAAGTAACTAAGATCTTTTGTCACTGTAAAACCTATTCCGCCGCAAGGAAATATTTTCTATCACTTGATAATCTGTTTCGTAAATATTCACACTTATCACGGCGATGAGCGAAATATCTATCTAGTTAAGGTCAAACAAATTTTACGTAACAAATCACTTTACAATTAAAAATTTCTTTTGATGTTTGATCTACTCAATTAGTGTCAGGCCATCGGATTAAGCCCCTTTGTCTGTACCCACGCTATACCTATCTTTTTGTCAAGAGGCCCTCGCAAGGGAATCCTTTCTTATTTTTATTGATATGGTAATTAACCTATAATGTGCCTCACCTGGACCAAGTCGATTTTTGTCACAAGATCCCAGCGCGTCACTTTATGCTGGATCTTTGAGGAATAAACATCATTACCTTATATCGACTCAATTATCAATTACAGGTAGGACATTATTTTATATACATTATTAAATGCATTTTTATTACAACTATTTATCTTTTTAAAGGGTAAAATATTCAATTTTTCCTGTCATTGAATTTTATAATGTCTTGAAATTACATTTATAAACATGTATATTACATATGCTATGATATGAAATTATTGTTAGTCAGAAATATTTACTTGTTTGTTTATTTTCTCAATCATTTTATATTCATAATCATTTTCCATATGTTCTTAATATTTTGTTATTTGATTTATTTTTGATTTTCTTATCAATTATTACTATTCCCCGCTTTTCACTTTGATAAAATTTGTTAACGTGTCTTCCGGAATTACCACGTGATTGGTTCTAAATTTAATCATTGTTTACACTTCCGCCCAAGATGAAATGCGGGTTTTACAAATCTGTTTCACTAAGAGTATGCGCGTTTCATTAAATAATTCCAATCGATTGTTCTTAAATAATAATGTAAGTGTCTAGCATGTTTTATTTTACCTACGCTTTCTTTTATTTGAACTTAAGATCTATATTTAATTTTAAATCACTTTATATTTTTATTCGGCTCGTCATCATAGCCGAGTACACGTGTACTCGCGCTAAGAATAGGTTTCAAATTGTAGCTTTCTACTACATGTAAATATATACAGTTGACTTTTCAATAATTATGGTCCTCGTCATAGCCAAGCTATCTCTCCATTTTAGTTAATTTTCCCCTCATATATTTTAGTTTTAATTTATAATCATGATATAGATATATGTACTTATAAAACACAGATTTAATGTGGTCAATATTCACTTAGCATATGTGTATATGTTACAATTGTGTTAAAGTATGCAAAGACTCATTTTTATTGTGGTCCTCTCTATACATATTTTGTAAAGACTCATTGTTTAGTACTCTGTTTTATTCGTCATCATTTTTATCATTTGTTTATAATTTACTTTATGCTGGATCTTTGAGGAATAAACATCATTACCTTATATCGACTCAGTTATCAATTACAGAAAAACAACCGAAAACGCATCAAAATTTCTCGTGACAGTAACATTGTGTACATGTACATGTGTTATCTCGTGTTACATTTGTTTTAATTATTAATGTTTACTGAAGTTCCTGTTGCACAAAGATGACAACGGAAATTTATTAATGAACATGGTAGAAATAAAATGGTATATATAAATTCAATCAATGAATAGTATATCTATATATAATAGTAAATTTCAAAAGACGAATTATAATCCAAATATGATAATGAAGAACTATTTTTTTTTAAATTTGCATGCATATACATGGAATAAGCTCACATATGTTACTTTCTTTGTTTAACTTATGTGGCTTTCTTTCCAAAATTATTTCTCATAAGGAAGAGAATTTTCTGACAAAATACTCATGAAAAGGTCAAAATATAGTGTTGACATTACCCCAAAACAGCTGAATATAACATAAGGGAACCGGCACGTAGATGACTCTAGACAAGTTGCTCATGATTCATACTAATACTATTTTAAAACTGGCATCCGGTTTGTTCTAACATGAGTAAAACAGCTGTTATAAAAAAAGAGGAACACATTCATAAATGCATTGACAACTGCATACCAATAACATCTGATAAATTTAACTCTCACAATATTACTTACATATTTGTTTTATGGACAGATGACCATTCTATGTCCATTTTAAATATTATGTGTTTACCTGTTTTGGCTATTACATCATTTCAATACACTAATCTATACGTGCTAATTTTTAAATGCAAAATTTGTAAACTCTTAGTACATTGTGATTAGTTATAATTAATGTACCTCGTGTCATTTCTTATATTACTTGTACATGTATCGATACAAAAAGAAACCTGTCACTACCTCATCGAATTTCAAGTGACCTAACCCTTTTATCTTTTTGATTTTTTTTTTCATCTAATTTTCTGTCATTGTTATAAGCAGTTAAGGTGCTCTCTGTTACACAATTTTTAAAATGAATGCCATGACGAAGAGAGCATCATTTAAAATGCATTGAATAATTGTACATTAATTCGATAAGAAATTAGAGCCGACAAAAACTATTATTAAATTATATAAAAGTATTTCAATTATACAAAGCACAGGGCGAAAAACAATCTTTAAGCAAGTCCTTAAAGGTGACTTAAAGGTGGCGTAAAGGTGGCTTAAAGGATATACAATCTTTAAGCCACCTTTAAGTCACCTTTAAGCTGAGCTTATAGGTCCTTAATGTCCAAACTTCTTTAAGTCACCTTTAAGCCATCTTTAAGCCACCTTTAAGCATCTTTAAGTGGCATTTACGCTCCCTTTAAGTTGTCTTTACACCATCTTTAAGTTCCCTTTAAGTCAGGTTTGATCAAGCTGAACAGATTCAACTTAAATACATAAATAAAATGCAAAAGCTCTTTTATAGGGATGGGAGGGGGTGATCCGAGTGATGATATAATTTCCAAGGAAGCGGGGGGGGGTGTTCCAGGCGGTTTTTAATGTCGCTCCATTAAACACAGATCGCTATCATCAACACCGCTCCAAGGGACACAGATTGCCGTTATAAAATTCTTTATAATTTTTTTTTTTTTTGGGGGGGGGGGTTCAAAATTATTATAGGGGTGAGCGCAGTCTCTATATCTAAATCTGCGCATGAAATTATATTAAAGTATGTTTGTTTCCTATTATAAATTAAACGGTGAAATCCCCCTCTCTCTCTCTCTCTCTCTCTCTCTCTCTCTCTCTCTCTCTCTCTCTCTCTCTCTCTCTCTTTTAGTTCATCCGGTTATTAAACAAAATAAAAAAAAAATGAACCAATAATGCATGATTTAATTTAATCAGTTTAAGATATGTATTTTTTTTTTCAATTTTAATTATTTCTAGGTCTAATTCTAGATATGCTAGATACATGTTAAAGATGAAAAGACTCTCAACTGCCTTGGTTATATCGATCGGGATATTACCGCTTTGTTTGTCTAGACATAGTTTTGTTCGTTTGTGTATATCTAATTAGAGTCTATTGTTTGTCCAAGTTAAGAAAACCCCTGGAACTAACACAGAATATACAAGATATACACAACAGGTGTGTCGTGTGCCCGGGTGCACGTCAGGGTTTCTAAAGGCGTTGAAATCTTAGTATGTACGTGTATACGATAAGTCAAGTGAATGAAAGTTTATTTACATTTGTAATTCATTTTCAAAGTATTATTTCCTAACTGTGGGTTTAAAAAATACTACGTCTACAAATTAAAGATACATGTATGTAAGAGTAAAATTTAGAGGCTAATTAATTACTGTACCGGTGATCATAAATGGGGGTTAATTAATTAAATATATGTATACGGGTAAATATGTCACATACCCGGCCTGGTACATCGTACAATTGTATGTACAAGTATATGCATACATCATTTGCAATTGCCATATGCAGTAAATACGTCACCGGTAATTGGTACTATTGTTTGTTATAGAATTGATAGTTTAAAAATCATGTATACAATTAAACATTTAAACATATATCATTTCATTTGTTATTCTAGATCTGTTGTAAATGTACAATAATCAATATTATTAAAATTATACATACTGGAACGGCACCGTGATCATGAAAACCGGGAAATTGCGGAGAACTAATACCCTAGCTAATAGTTTCAATGCATTTAATAAAAGAAATAGTTTCATCTTCTTCCTTGCATTTCATTTAGCTATGAATTAGATGAACATAGCCTATATCTACTTGGTTTAAATTTATTAACTAAGTACTAGTAAGCCTAACGGTTTTCATTTATAATATATTTTTTTCACTGAAGACCAAGTTTCGTATTTCATTCTAAATACATGCATGCATGTAATTTATAAATTAGATATAATTGATTATTACAAACTGAATGGAAGTTAAAATCTTTTCAAGTAAAAAATACACACTCAATACATTGATTCAATAGCCACTAATTTATAGGATATAAAAACCTCCTAAAATATATAAGTTGCCGTGGCGTAGAGGTAGTGAGGTGATGATGGTAAAATAGGGGTCCCGGGTTCAATCCTCGTCTTGGGCGTTTTGAATTTTTTTTTTTCATTTTATTTTCTAGAACAAAAACCGTTTTTAATACCTTTTCTATCATAAAGTTAATACATTTTGTTGGTAAATTAAGCACAATATTTAATTAAAAGATTTTTCAATGGCTTAAAGGTGGCTTAAAGGTGGCTTAAAGGTAGCTTAAAGGTGGCTTAAAGAAGTTTGGACATTAAGGACCTATAAGTTGTCCTTAAAGGTAGCTTAAAGGTGGCTTAAAGATAGTCTTTAAGCTGCCTTTAAGCCATGTTTACGCTTTCTTTAAGCCACCTTTAAGCAACATATATAGCTTAAAGGTGGCTTAAAGATCGTCTTTAAGCTACCTTTAAGCACCTTTAAGTTATCTTTAAGGAGAACTTAAAGATGGTCATTCATCCTGTGAAGGGGAATGAGAATTATTGGTTTGAAACAAAGGAAAATGCACCAGTTTTATATTAAATCGTTTTATTGAAACATACAACGCAATAGTACTTTTAATACATTCAAAAACACTGAAAAATATCAACTACGCGTAACAAAACAGTTTGGAAATATTTTCTTTTTCTAAGAAAATATCAACTCTCGCACGTAAAATACTAATGGCTAGTAGTACATATGCACTTTGGAACACCAGTGCATTTCTTTAGATTTTGATTTTATCATGTTTGTACCAATTCGGAAAACGCTTTTGATAAATACACAGCAATTGAAAGCAAATTAAGATAGAAATTCAAAGGACATACTAGAATTGACATGAGTTAAAACAATAAGAGCAGGGGAATTTTCTAAAAAATTCAAAGCAATGCATTTAAGTTTGTTAATAGATAAATAAGGACCAAAATGCAGATAAAAACCAACATTAATTCATAAAAGTATTTGATAAACATGTCATAACGGAAATTCTATAGAAATTAGTTAAAGTTCATGTGTTGTATAGATAGTGTATGTTTATTTCTGTTCATGGAGAAATGTTATTAACGATCTCCGATCCTCAGCAAAGTTCGATAACTCTAAATGATCCGGATTTCTTTTATTCGTACCATAAATCTGACTTTTATACTTAGTATTCTACTGCTAGTATGACCATCAGTCACATAACTACATGCTTGGCGTAGTGGATCCACGGAACTCTCCCACTTATATACATCTTGGTATTGAGTTCGAGCCATCGATGCACCGGAACTGTTTTCTTTAAACTCAACTTGTTTCTTTATTCCATTATATCCATCGTAGGCATATTTGCAATAACTTTGTAAAATGCATGGATACCTTCTAAAAATTTCATTTTATATCTTTTCATTTTTTAAGGTTGAAAAAAAAATATCGTTGTTATAATGAAAAAAAAAATACTTTGAGGCTGAGGATCGGAGAACCTTAACTCCAGTGATTAACCTGTGGACGCCGGGTCAGAAATATAAATAAAATGCTACTACTGACCACGGTGCGTCAGATCATTAGTATGCACTTGATCGTATTTACTTATTAGGACGAGAATGCTGTAGCGCAAAGTCCGCGCATATAAAATGGAGTTACCGTAAACACAGCTCTCCAGCAGTCATCTGGAGGCTGTCTTTCTGCCTCCTCTTTTTTTACAGGTAAGATAAATTATATCACTTGCGCGCATTCTTAAAAAAGTATAATAGTTAATAGATTCAGAGAGTTTCAGAGATTTTTGTAATGAATGTTAATGCTGATAAATTTCATAGTAATTAATCTTAGTGTTTATTGTTAAAATGTCATATTAAAATGTTATATCTAAATAAAAAGAGAAGTCTTCTGGGAGCTGTCTTTCTGCATTCTCTTTTTATACAGACTGGGACACGGGCTACAGGAGACATTTCAGCAACACCTTACATGTAACTACGGCACCCGCCAGGTGTGGGCATGTTGGAAATAAGATCTCGAGGATCTATATAAACTATATATCATAAATCTCCACATGACAAAGAAATGGCTTTATAATATAGCGATGGAGTAATATGAGAGCCATATCGTTGTCGGTCGCTCCTCAACTGCTGCTGTGGTATATATACCGATCAGGAAATTACGGTAGGTTGCTTTCCGATCGAGGCATTTGGGTAACACGGGCTTTCAAATGCATGAAATATACTATGTGGTTAATCAGTTTGAAATGAAAATAAAGCCAAAAAAAAAACCACAACATATAAAAGATGGCATATTTATTAAAATAACTGCCAAAGTGTCCGGATTATTTTTCAAAGATAGTGTTGCCTTACATCGCGTGCACATCGAAAGTCGATCTTAAGATTGCAAAACGTCTGCATCATATTGTTGACACCGGTCGCACAATATCCAACCTAGTAAATGGGCGATAATAAATTTAAGAAGGTATATTGTATCTTTATTATTGTAATTGTGTTTCAAACTATTTCTTGAACAAAATGCTCAAAAAGTAACTAAGATCCTTTGTCACTATAAAACCTATTCCGCCGCAAGGAAATATTTTCTATCACTTGATAATCTGTTTCGTAAATATTCACACTTATCACGGCGATGAGCGAAATATCTATCTAGTTAAGGTCAAACAAATTTTACGTAACAAATCACTTTTCAATTAGAAATTTCTTTTGATGTTTGATCTACTCAATTAGTGTCAGGCCATCGGATTAAGCCCCTTTGTCTGTACCCACGCTATACCTATCTTTTTGTCAAGAGGCCCTCGCAAGGGAATCCTTTCTTATTTTTATTGATATGGTAAGTAATTAACCTATAATGTACCTCACCTGGACCAAGTCGATTTTTGTCACAAGATCCCAGCGCGTCACTTTATGCTGGATCTTTGAGGAATAAACATCATTACCTTATATCGACTCAATTATCAATTACAGGTAGGACATTATTTTATATACATTATTAAATGCATTTTTATTACAACTATTTATCTTTTTAAAGGGTAAAATATTCAATTTTTCCTGTCATTGAATTTTATAATGTCTTGAAATTACATTTATAAACATGTATATTACATATGCTATGATATGAAATTATTGTTAGTCAGAAATATTTACTTGTTTGTTTATTTTCTCAATCATTTTATATTCATAATCATTTTCCATATGTTTTTAATATTTTGTTATTTGATTTATTTTTGATTTTCTTATCAATTATTACTATTCCCCGCTTTTCACTTTGATAAAATTTGTTAACGTGTCTTCCGGAATTACCACGTGATTGGTTCTAAATTTAATCATTGTTTACACTTCCGCCCAAGAGTTTCACTAAAGTCAAGCTACCTGCCAATAAGCTACCTGCCAATAACAAATTTTCATGTATTTTTATCGACTATAAATTGGAGCTTTTCGAACCCGATTGCATTATATAGAAATTCAAAACGGCGCCTAGCGCCCAAACTAGTAGGTGTGCCATCTAGCTGAAACCGGATTCTCGGGGGGACGGGTGTCCCCTGACGGAATCCGGTCTCAAAAGGGGCGATATTGACACCGATTTCCGGCGCCAGGGCGCAGAGTTGACCCTATAATGCATTAAGATAGGGTCTCTACACAGGGCGCCTAGCGTCCAATCTAGGAAGTTTGCCATCTAGCTGAGACCGGATTCTCGGGGGTACGGGTGTCCCCTGACGGAATCCGGTCTCAAAAGGGGCGATATTGACACCGATTCCCGGCGCCAGGGCGCTGAGTTGACCCTATCATACATTAAGAAAGGGTCTCTATACAGGGCGCCTAGCGTCCAATCTAGGATGTGTGCCATCTAGCTGAGACCAGATTCTCGGGGGGTACGGGTGTCCCCTGACGGAATCCGGTCTCAAAAGGGGCGATATTGACACCGATATCCGGCGCCAGGGCGCAGAGTTGACCCTATAATGCATTAAGATAGGGTGTCTATACAGGGCGCCTAGCGCCCAAACTAGGAAGTGTGCCATCTAGCTGAGACCGGATTCTCGGGGGGACGGGTGTCCCCTGACGGAATCCGGTCTCAGCTAGATGGCACACCTCCTAGTTTGGGCGCTAGGCGCCCTGTTTAGACACCCTATCTTAATGAATTATAGAGTCAACTCAGCGCCCTGGCACCGGAAATCGGTGTCAATATCGCCCCTTTTGAGACCGGATTCCGTCAGGGGACACCCGTCCCCCCGAGAATCCGGTCTCAGGTAGATGACACACCTCCTAGTTTGGGCGCTAGGCGCCCTGTTTAGACACCCTATCTTAATGAATTATAGAGTCAACTCAGCGCCCTGGCACCGGAAATCGGTGTCAATATCGACCCTTTTGAGACCGGATTCCGTCAGGGGACACCCGTACCCCCAAGAATCTGGTCTCCGCTAGATGGCACACTTCCTAGTTTGGGCGCTAGTCGCCCTGTATAGATACCCTATCTTAATGAATTATAGTGTCAATTTCTGCGCCCTGGCACCGGAAATCGGTATCAATATCGCCCCTTTTGAGACCGGATTCCGTCAGGGGACACCCGTCCCCCCGAGAATCCGGTCTCAGCTAGATGGCACACTTCCTAGTTTGGGCGCTAGGCGCCCTGTTTAGACATACTATCTTAATGAATTATAGTCAACTCAGCGCCCTGGCGCCGGAAATTGGTGTCAATATTGCCCCTTTTGAGACCGGATTCCGTCAGGGGACACCTGTCCCCCCGAGAATCCGGTCTCAGCTAGATGGCACACTTCCTAGTTTGGGCGCTAGGCGCCCTGTTTAGACACCCTATCTTAATGAATTATAGAGTCAACTCAGCGCCCTGGCACCGGAAATCGGTGTCAATATCGCCCCTTTTGAGACCGGATTCCGTCAGGGGACACCTGTCCACCCGAGAATCCGGTCTCAGCTAGATGGCACACCTCCTAGTTTGGGCGCTAAGCGCTGTTTTATCTCATTATCCATTGCAATCGGGATCGGAACTCTCCAAAAATAGTCGATAAAAATACACTAAAAATTGTTATTGGCAGGTAGCTTATTTGCAGGTAGCTTGACTAAAGCGAAATGCAGGTTATACAAATCTGTTTCACTAAGAGTATGCGCGTTTCATTAAATAATTCCAATCGATTGTTCTTAAATTATAATGTAAGTGTCTAGCATGTTTTATTTTACCTACGCTTTCTTTTATTTGAACTTAAGATCTATATTTAATTTTAAATCACTTTATATTTTTATTCGGCTCGTCATCATAGCCGAGTACACGTGTACTCGCGCTTATTGTAGCTTTCTACTACATGTAAATATATACAGTTGACTTTTCAATAATTATGGTCCTCGTCATAGCCAAGCGATCTCTCCATTTTAGTTAATTTTCCCCTCATATATTTTAGTTTTAATTTATAATCATATGATATAGATATATGTACTTATAAAACACAGATTTAATGTGGTCAATATTCACTTAGCATATGTGTATATGTTACAATTGTGTTAGAGTATGCCAAGACTCATTTTTATTGTGGTCCTCTCTATACATATTTTGTAAAGACTCATTGTTTAGTACTCTGTTTTATTTGTCATCATTTTTATCATTTGTTTATAATTTACTTTATGCTGGATCTTTGAGGAATAAACATCATTACCTTATATCGACTCAATTATCAATTACAGAAAAACAACCGAAAACGCATCAAAATTTCTCGTGACAGTAACATTGTGTACATGTACATGTATATCTCGTGTTACATTTGTTTTAATTATTAATGTTTACTGAAGTTCCTGTTGCACAAAGATGACAACGGAAATTTATTAATGAACATGGTAGAAATAAAATGGTATATATAAATTCAATCAATGAATAGTATATCTATATATAATAGTAAATTTCAAAAGACGAATTATAATCCAAATATGATAATGAAGAACTATTTTTTTTTTAAATTTGCATGCATATATATGGAATAAGCTCACATATGTTACTTTCTTTGTTTAACTTATGTGGCTTTTCTTTCCAGAATTATTTCTCATAAGGAAGAGAATTTTCTGACAAAATACTCATGAAAAGGTCAAAATATAGTGTTGACATTACCCCAAAACAGCTGAATATAACATAAGGGAACCGGCACGTAGATGACTCTAGACAAGTTGCTCATGATTCATACTAATACTATTTTAAAACTGGCATCCGGTTTGTTCTAACATGAGTAAAACAGCTGTTATAAAAAAAGAGGAACACATTCATAAATGCATTGACAACTGCATACCAATAACATCTGATAAACTTAACTCTCACAATATTACTTACATATTTGTTTTATGGACAGATGACCATTCTATGTCCATTTTAAATATTATGTGTTTACCTGTTTTGGCTATTACATCATTTCAATACACTAATCTATACGTGCTAATTTTTAAATGCAAAATTTGTAAACTCTTAGTATATTGTGATTAGTTATAATTAATGTACCTCGTGTCATTTCTTATATTACTTGTACATGTATCGATACAAAAAGAAACCTGTCACTACCTCATCGAATTTCAAGTGACCTAACCCTTTTATCTTTTTGATTTTTTTTTTCATCTAATTTTCTGTCATTGTTATAAGCAGTTAAGGTGCTCTCTGTTACACAAATTTTAAAATGAATGCCACGACGAAGAGAGCATCATTTAAAATGCATTGAATAATTGTACACTAATTCGATAAGAAATTAGAGCCGACAAAAACTATTATTAAATTATATAAAAGTATTTCAATTATACAAAGGGGAATAAGAATTATTGGTTTGAAACAAAGGAAAATGCACCAGTTTTATATTAAATCGTTTTATTGAAACATACAACGCAATAGTACTTTTAATACATTCAAAAACACTGAAAAATATCAACTACGCGTAACAAAACAGTTTGGAAATATTTTCTTTTTCTAAGAAAATATCAACTCTGTCGCACGTAAAATATTAATGGCTAGTAGTACATATGCACTTTGGAACACCAGTGCATTTCTTTAGATTTTGATTTTATCATGTTTGTACCAATTCGGAAAACGCTTTTGATAAATACACAGCAATTGAAAGCAGATTAAGATAGAAATTCAAAGGACATACTAGAATTGACATGAGTTAAAACAATAAGAGCAGGGGAATTTTCTAAAAAATTCAAAGCAATGCATTTAAGTTTGTTAATAGATAAATAAGGACCAAAATGCAGATAAAAACCAACATTAATTCATAAAAGTATTTGATAAACATGTCATAACGGAAATTCTATAGAAATTAGTTAAAGTTCATGTGTTGTATAGATAGTGTATGTTTATTTCTGTTCATGGAGAAATGTTATTAACGATCTCCGATCCTCAGCAAAGTTCGATAACTCTAAATGATCCGGATTTCTTTTATTCGTACCATAAATCTGACTTTTACACGGACAATTTTAATTTAGTATTCTACTGCTAGTATGACCATCAGTCACATAACTACATGCTTGGCGTAGTGGATCCACGGAACTCTCCCACTTATATACATCTTGGTATCGAGTTCGAGCCATCGATGCACCGGAACTGTTTTCTTTAAACTCAACTTGTTTCTTTATTCCATTATATCCATCGTAGGCATATTTGCAATAACTTTGTAAAATGCATGGATACCTTCTAAAAATTTCATTTTATATCTTTTCATTTTTAAAGGTTGAAAAAAAAATATCGTTGTTATAATGAAAAAAAATACTTTGAGGCTGAGGATCGGAGAACCTTAAGTCCAGTGATTAACCTGTGGACGCCGGGTCAGAAATATAAATAAAATGCTACTACTGACCACGGTGCGTCAGATCATTAGTATGCACTTGATCGTATTTACTTATTAGGACGAGAATGCTGTAGCGCAAAGTCCGCGCATATAAAATGGAGTTACCGTAAACACAGCTCTCCAGCAGTCATCTGGTGGCTGTCTTTCTGCCTCCTCTTTTTTTACAGGTAAGATAAATTATAACACTTGCGCGCATTCTTAAAAAAGTATAATAGGTAATAGATTCAGAGAGTTTAACTAATATTTTATTTTCAGAGATTTTTGTAATGAATGTTAATGCTGATAAATTTCATAGTAATTAATCTTAATGTTTATTGTTAAAATGTCATATTAAAATGTTATATCTAAATAAAAAGAGAAGTCTTCTGGGAGCTGTCTTTCTGCATTCTCTTTTTATACAGACTGGGACACGGGCTACAGGAGACATTTCAGCAACACCTTACATGTAACTACGGCACCCGCCAGGTGTGGGCATGTTGGAAATAAGATCTCGAGGATCTATATAAACTATATATCATAAATCTCCACATATAATATAGCGATGGAGTAATATGAAAGCCATATCGTTGTCGGTCGCTCCTCAACTGCTGCTGTGGTATATATACCGATCAGGAAATTACGGTAGGTTGCTTTCCGATCGAGGCATTTGGGTAACACGGGCTTTCAAATGCATGAAATATACTATGTGGTTAATCAGTTTGAAATGAAAATAAAGCCAAAAAAAAAAACCACAACATATAAAAGATGGCATATTTATTAAAATAACTGCCAAAGTGTCCGGATTATTTTTCATAGATAGTGTTGCCTTACATCGCGTGCACATCGAAAGTCGATCTTAAGATTGCAAAACGTCTGCATCATATTGTTGACACCGGTCGCACAATATCCAACCTAGTAAATGGGCGATAATAAATTTAAGAAGGTAACAATGTGATGTCAATTTAATCAGTTTCCACAAAACCTACTCAAATATCTGATGTTCATGTTATCATTGCTCGATCTACTACAGTGTATGGTTTGCGAATGTGCGATGATATAACAGTACGACACAAGAAAACGGCTAGGACACAGAAACATGGTCATTAACTACTCTTATCCATGCTATAGTTTTATAGAAGAACATTTTGCAAGTGTATATATACTCATTCTGTGTTTCCAGTTTCAGATATTTTATTTGTAGCATTGAAAGTTAATGGAACACATTTTTGAAATACATCTAGGTAAGTTATGTTTTTAAAATTCAGATTATTTTAAAAAGTTTAGATTAAACGTCTTTTTCTACTTCAAATAAAAGTTCTAACCAAACCTTCGATTTACTATATTGTAAACAATAGTCAAGATATTTCTTTGTCGTATTTTTTTCTCTCAATAGATTATCAATTTTTCTTAATAGGGGGTATCCGATCTTTGTTTTTTTTTTTAAGTCAAAATATTAGGAGTGTTATTTCAGTCTCTTTAAGAAAAAATATAAAATATATTTATAAGGATATTAGAAAATATTTGCATATCCATTGTTCTTTTCCACTATAACCCTGGTCGGAGCAGTTGCATTTATTTTTCTATAATCGCAATTGCTCTCCCTGTATGCGCAATTGCCTCACAGACTTTCAGATAGCGAATTCTCAATCATAATACGATTATTTTTACTCGTATATATAGTGTATATTTTTAATAACAAAAATATGTGGTGTTTAATATAAATTACATGAAGTTTAAAATGCAATACAAAGTATTTTAGTTTTATTCATATTTAATTTTAATCAATTACAAATGTTATTTATATTATTGTATAATAAAAATGTACCCAAATAAAACGAAAGTGTTTGATTTTTTAATTTTCCTGTACAAAATTCAATGAACAAGGAAAGATAACTCTTCATACTTATACCATGATTTATGTACCTTACTGTTGGCGTACTATGACGTCATAAAGGTGTGACGTCATATACTTTTCCATGACGTTACGATACATGTGTTTTTCTCCAACTCCCTAAAATGGGTGTATTTAAAACATTTTAAAGGAATAACTGTTAGAACATATCATTTATTTTGTTAACAAATAAAAGAGAATTAAAAAATTTAAAAAATACATTACTATTTTTGATGCAATAGCTATATCACGTTAAATATCAAGGTTTATGCTTATACAGGGTATTTGCAAGTGGTAAAATGCAAATATAAGTAATAAACAACGATTATTAAGTGAACATGGCGTAATAAATAGCAACTGCTCTGCTGGCATATTTTCCATGATGCGCTAGCGCGCATCATGGAATATGCCAGCAGAGCAATTGCTATTCATAACGCCATGTTCACTAAATAACGTTTTATTTCTTAAATGATCGACGTTTAAAGCAAAACATTTTGATTTCTACCTTACTTAATGTTTGTGTCAAAGTTTACGGCATATATGATGTTTTTTTTGTTGACCACCAAGTTTCCTTCATTCATTTTTGCTTTATCAGAAACAAAAACACAGAGATTCACGTAATTCTTTTTTCAATGTCACCAACTACTGCATAAACATCTTCAGTGTCTTTTAAATGTATTTGGCCACCAGAAAAGCGATAACTTCGGTACATTTCTCGAACAATTGCCAACAATATTACAAGGCATATCACTGATCCGAAAACGATTACAGTTATCCTTTCAGACCTAGAGCTTCTTCCAGATTGTGACACCTTGTCTACTGTTCTTTTTTGTCTATAATAAGTCGTTTCTATTAAAAAAAAAAAAAACAAAACTTTATTAGAGCTAATGGCTATTTATTTTACAAAACTAAAATTTAAAAAATATCATTATTTTAGGCCAAGTCTAATGATGTAATACCTAGATATTTATACATGTATCATTACCTTCACTTATATATGAATTAACTATAAACAAAAATTCAATCTTATACAAACCTTCTTTTATAATTGGTAATTTAAAAAATATATTAATTATTAGTTAGTACTTGTACTATTGTACTGTTTAAACATTAGCTGGTATTGCCTAAAAAGTGTACAGGTATAGTTGGTCCCCATGTTTTATGTATTCCTGCTTTGAAGATCTTTTCTTTTCACATATATGCAGCTGATGATGAACATTTGATTAATTAAGACATTTTTGATAAAGTATAGTTCGGTATTTATGCTGATTAATTGTTGATAATAGATTTATAAAATAATGAAATAGACTATTGCTGATATCTTTCAGTGACGTTCTCTTAAACATATTTCTAGTTTCAGACCGCACACAGCTCATGCATAATTCTTTGCTCAATGTACATTGTCATATGTCGCAATATAAGAAACAATTATGTCATAAAGTTACTAGACATTTTAAAAGTTAATTAATGAATATAAATGTATAGAGAACACATAAACGGAATAAAATGGGTAAAGCGTATTTTGTATCAAATAATGTACAAATACATGTAGCTAAACAATGCAATGACATTGGACCAAGAACTGTACTCACATTGAACAATGTATTCAAAGTAATGCAAAACTATACTTCGATCACCCCCCCCCCCAAAAAAAAAATTGTTTTAGATCAACTAAACGATTCAGAAAAAAAGGGGGGGGACAAAAGTCGGAAGAAAGCCGGATTATTTATATTCTATCTCGAGGTGCCAAAAATTGTAAAGTTTTGGTAAAAAGAGACCTACAAGCCCAAATGATCAATCTTTTATAATCTTTTATAATATTCTTTTTTATTTATAATCCACACAGCATATACACAGTTTATTTCTACAAACACAATACACAGGAAGTTAAAGTAGATTCTCTAAATTATAGTAATAGGCAACCCGAAAGTATCAGGTAACCTAAAAATAATTACATTTTTATTATACAGCAAATTTATGCATTCAATTTATCTCCCACTGCTGTGCATGATGAGAAGAAGATTTTCTAAAATTAAATACATGTTCACTATATGGTCATATTAGCCCTACCCTATGAACTCCCGACACAAGGGTCATGAATTTTATAATTTACATGTAGTTAGAAGGCTTTATGGACATCAAAACCATGCATTTAGATTTTCTCAAATGTATATTGGAGTGAAGTAGATGAATTTTTAAAATTGAATACATTTCCAAGATTTGTCCATATTGGCCCAGCCAATTTTAGGAAATTTTACATGTGACCATCTCTGCACATACACTTACCATTTTTCCAGATTTCGTTCAAATTAGCCAAATGTCTCATAAGAAATTCGAAACTCATATGCTTGTTACAATCTGAAACATAAGTGAATAGCAATCTCAATACAGGGTTCTGCTTTGACGATCCCAGTATGTTTATTTTTTAAAGAAATGAAATCTTTACCGTTTCATGGTGGTACTCAATTCTATAAGTGCAATTCTTTTGAAAGTAATTATATCTATGTTAATATTTAGGCAATGCTATAAACATGTTCTACTGAAAACAGTTCACACAGACGATAAATGAAAAAATAATACCTATTGTAGCAACTAATGTAGGCATGTTAGGTTCCAACGACATGAAAACCGCAATTGTAAATCCGCAAATAATTCCCACATGCATCCTGGTCAGCGATTTAACTTTTGTGCTTAAATAAAACTGTATGCTTCCCGCACTATCCCTGAATAGTGTATCAAACCAGTTTGAGAGTTAAGGAAATTTTATCTTAACCGTGCCTAGATGAAATTTTGGTTGATTTGTGTACAAAAAAGTTTGTTTTTTTCTTAATTGCATAAGTGATTCAAATACACATGCAATAATTTCCATTTTTGCAGTTAATGTACGCGATGATTAAAAATTCATATTTAAATCACCGCCAAATATCTAAGTTGTATCATTAATTTCAAATATTTTTAGCGTCAAAATAACGTATGGATTTTTTTTATTTTGTGAAGGTTACATTACAGTACCGATCAGACCCAACCTACATGTAACAGAAAGTAAACCCCAACTAAACCCTGAGTTTACTTTCTGGGTTTACTCTGGGTTTACTTTGGGTTTACCCAGAGTAAACCCAAAGTAAACCCAGAGTGGACACAGAGAGTAAACCCAGTCAGAAGTATACCCCCTGAAAGCACACGCTAACTGTGTATTCGGAATATACAAGGGTCAGGAATGACAGTCAATAAGATAGTAAGATAAAAGAGGGTCTGCTTCACACTTCAGTGCGTACAGTTTACCTCAAAAGCAATTTCCGAGTAAACCCAAAGTAAACCCCGAGTAAATCCAAAGTAAACCCCGAGTGGACCCATATTTTCAGAAAGTAAACCCAGAGTAAACCCCAAGTAAACCTCAAAAGTAAACCCGGGGCTTAGTTAGGGTTTACTCTGGTGTTAGGTTGGGTCTGATCGGTACTGTAAATCCTACTATTTTATCCAAACAGCCTTTATCCTAAAATAGTTCTTAAGGTGGAATAACACACCCGGAAAAAGCCTCTCAAATTAACAATAACAATAACAAATTAACAATAAACTTTTTGATTATGGAAGATATAATCATAAATAAAGTGTACATATGTCAAATATGCGAAAATTTGCATTTTAGGGATAAAAAATGAATATCTAAAAAAAATAATTCAGTAAGTAACAACAAAAGTCCCTGCAGGATTGTACTCGTGATGTAAGGATCATTTCGTTTTATTGAAAGTATTTCATCAACGACAGCATGTAACTTCCCCCATAGCCGAGTGGATAAGTTGTCTCTCATGTGATCCTAACATCGCGAGGTCAAATCCCGCAGGGACTTTTGTTGTATGTTTATTTTAATTAAAATCATTAAAAAGTGAGAAAGCAATAACGTAAGACAGACTATAGTAATTTATCATTTTATTGTTTATTGTAGGATTAGGGGACATTATGCTACAGATATACTAATTAAACTGATCAAAATAATTCAATTTTTTATTCATATTTATTCCCCCTTTTATGTTTGGTTTCAACTTGCTAGATATCAACTATTCATTGCATAACTGTTTACAAAATCGATGTTGTGAAAAATCAATTCGGGATTTTCATAACCTGGAGTTATCGTTCGTACCACGAGTTATCTCTCCATTAGAGCAGGTATAGCGCTATGTAACCAGTATAAACAAATGGTTGAAATAAACGTTTGTTGTCTTGTTTAATCGGTTATTGATTTTAATTGTCATTGTTAAAAGACGCCAAAATAAAACTTTTTACGTTGAAATCTTTAATTTATTTTTAAGCTCGATTATAATATTCTCTCTATCCATATAGCGCAATCTGAATTGTATGTTTAAATGAACGCAACTCATGTTAAGCAATCGCCACATAAAGATTCCTATATCCTATTTTGAAATACGGTATACACTTTATAAACTTTACTTTATGTCTGAGCTTTTTGCATTTTCAACTTCCATTAGAATCAATCTTATTGAAACTATTTCATGTAACAGGAATACAGACAAGTATTCCTTTTAAAGGAATGATCGGCATGTTGGCTATTATCTTTGGTCAGCTTTGTTGATGTAATGCGAAAGCATTCCGCTACATGTTTTGTTGATTTCCAATATAATTAACATTTTTTGAAAAAAGATAAGATTGCATGTAAACGAAAATTGTCTATCAAATGTTAATATAGGAAACTATTTGGCAAACTTAAAGGAGATGATATTAAACTTTGTTTAAAGATAACCAAAATACTACATTCAATTACCGTATCTTGTAACTTCTAAATTGTAATTAATCCAAAACCTAACTTTAACAGCTTATCTTTTTATTTACAATCCAAATATCATGTTTATCCCCGGACAAATGGAGTATGAGTCTGTTTGGGTACGAGTCAGTTTGGGTACGACTTCACTTTACTCCGAACGAAAATGGCATGAATATGCTTTACTTTTAGTAGGCGAATTGTACTTCCGATAAATATTCTTACGCATATGTGAAGACAAACGTGATTAGAATCAGTTTGTATGTAACTGTATAAATGTTTTAATTTCAATGCATACGAATAGGAGTAACGTTTATTTAGTATTCTACGTGTAATTAAAGATTTAAATGAGGCTGCCATTGCAAAGAAAATAAAGTAGTGCAAGGCGCAATGCGTGCGCAAATAGTAAAATTTGCCGGATGCCTCATATGGACACAACTGTGATCGGCCGAAGCCGATCACAAAAACATCGGAATTGCAATTTAATCTAATGTATTTTTACATAGAGACCTAACGGTTGTCGTGAAATTCTTTATGTTTTTACATTAAACTCATTAAATCAGATAATGGCTGTTTTACATGCATCTGTTGTTATATAGGTTGAAACAATGTTTTCGAAGAATCAAATTTGAGGACCATTTGTCAATCAACAAACTTGCAATATTACCCGATTGTCACCGGATAGATCTATGAGTTACCAAAATGGGAAAATTATTACACATTTACTTTTTATATCACTTATATTTATTTACTACACTGATTTGTAGATGTGTTTGACTTTGTACTTTATAACCTCAACGTATTTTCCTATGACATTAATCTTAACTAATCGACAGTTTAAAGGATGTGTCATAAATTAACACGATTCTAAAATGGCTGAGCTAATAAAATCAGGATGGGTATTTTTTTTCTTAAATCTTAAATCTCTAAGAAATAATAAGAAAATATAAACAAATTCTTAACGATCTCCTTAGTCGTGGTTTCCCGATCTTTTACATAAAAAAAATATTTTCATTTACATTTCTTCACTTTCTGGTTTATAATGAAGTACTGTTTCTGATTAACTATTACATGTATTATATTATGCCCGAATTTATATGATGGTAAAAATAAAAAAGTAAATAAGTAAATATAAGGTCGAAGTTATTTATTTACTTTTCAAACGTGAATACATCAATAGAGATTAGCTGAAATTTCTTTAATTAGAGGATATATTTTTTTATGAAAATAAAACATATTAACCTATACGCAAAGAAGTAAACTATCGTGTAACTTGATACAAAATGTCAAACATTCCGAAAATGTCTTACAGAAGTAATGACTTACCGAATAAAAAGTGTGTAAACCTTTAAAAAAAGAAGAAGGTAGATCTTCTACCAATATACATCAACATGCATGTTTTTAAACTCGACTGTGGTTTAGAGCTTAAATGAAAATACACATTTTAAGTTGTTTTTTTTTTTTTTACATAAGGTTCAATTGAGCTTTTCAAATTACCTGGTGTCCGTCCGTCCGTCCGTCCGTCCGCCTGCCTGTGTGCATGCCTTTCTGCCTGCTTACCTGCATGCCTGCCTGTCTGTCTGTCTGTTTGAATGTTCGTCCGTCTGTCTGTTCGTCCGGCTGTCCTTCCGTCTGCCCTTCTGAAAACGTTTTACATTGTTTTACTTCTTCTCAAGAACCACAAAGCGACATTTAACCATCCTTGGTACAAAGCAACCTAATGAGAAGGGGATTCTAAATTAAAGGATAAAGCCCTAATCAAATGGGAAAAATATCACGAAACAATTAAAATAGGGTGTGACTTTTTTTTCAAGAATCATAGCACCAAAAATGCCAATATTTATACCAAAGCTTGAATATATAGTGGATTTTTATTTGTGAAAAAAAAACTGTTACCAACGGACTAATACTGGGGTCAAAGAGCTCATAAATTATGGAGTCTACACTAATTTTTTTTTTGTCTTAACTATTTTTTAAATATATATATAGCAATTTTTATGTTGAATGAAATAACAATTGGTTTTTTCCATCAAAATGAGTGATATTTCACCGATTTAGAATGAAATTTGATTACAATCGCAAATCTGGCCTAATATACACATTATTTACATATTTTACATATTCCCAAAATCTCTCAATTAACACTTCTATTGTAACATTGATGAACTATCAATTATATTTTTTATCTTTTTTATTCTCATTGCAATTAGCTTTTATTTTTATCACAAATGCTCATGCAGTTGGTGTGCAATTGACTAGTTGACTTTGCCGATTAAAAATTACAAAAAGAGATGAAACACTCATAAAATGAATGAACGAGGAATGCTGAACTATTGTTTAATAGAAGAGCCAATGCAGGACTTCTATGACTGTATGTAAAGGGATTTGGCACCTTTACTGAATACATGCATTCGCTTGTACACTCTAGAGCCAATGCAGGCATTGAACGACTCCCTCTAGACCCAATGCAGGCATTGAATGACCCTCACTCTACAGCCAATGCAGGCATCGAATGACTTTATCTCTCACAAGAGCCAATGCAGGCATTGAGCGACTCTCTCAAGAGCCAATGCAGGCATTGGCATTGAGCGACTCTCTCAAGAGCCAATGCAGCATTGGGCGACTCTCTCAAGAGCCAGTGCAGGCATTGAACGACTCTCTCAAGAGCCAATGCAGGCATTGGGCGACTTTCTCTAGAGCCTATGCATGCATTGAGCGACTCACTAGAGCCAATGCAGGCATTGAACGACTCTCGCTAGAGCCAGTGAAGGTATCATCTGTTTATCTTGTGAATTTTAGGATTGTGTCAATCATGATGTAAATGAATGCATTGAATGCCTTATATAAATTCAATTGACAAAGTAAAAAAAATAGGTGTTGTGAACTATTTCTTTACAATACCAAGTAAACATTTCATGATTTGATGACCTTTTGGAGGTATGTACAAATGTCTTGTAAATCTTGATTAGCCTATTTAAGCATTACAGAGCCATCTTGTGGTAATATCAAGGGTTACAAAATATAAATGTAGTATGAAAATGATATTGAAAATACAAAAAACAGAGACAGGCTTACTTTTAAAAAAATATATTACGATTCATAATTGGACAAGTTTTGTGACAGAAAGTAGTATTTCTTTTCAAGGATCAGTCCCCATCACTCTCAATTCTCTCTTCAATCCAGGTTTCAATGGCTCTCCTGTAAACATAATTAAGGTATATTATTAAGGGGCAGCACAGGGATTGGAAGTACATGTATTACCTAACATGAATATGTTAAAAATTTATCAGACTTTTTCTGATGGCCTTAACATTAAAGCATGATTTATTTCAATTTCCTTCAACATTTCCAAACTTTCTACTTTCTGATCAGTGCTTAGTTACTCATAATAAACTTGCCCAGCTTTTTATTGTGGTCACCACTGACTTTCACTACTTAAGTAGGAAATATCAGCTCCACCTCCACTGACTTTTAATGTCTTTGACAATCCCCCCCCCCTCTCTCTCAATGAGGTGCTTTTGATGTTCTTCACCAATGTCCCTTACGTAAAGAGGTCCATAGTGACTGCCATTCAGACTAAAAGACAACAATACAGTATAGTCTGTTTACTCCATAACAAACAAATGTTGTTCTTATTATCATGGTCATGAAAAATCCTCCTTGATATACATGTATATATATATATATATGGTGGAGCTCCAATAAGGTGAATTTCTCTGTGCTTTATGTATATCTATATCATTCACTATGGGCAGGTATATGTCAATTTGAGAGTTATTGCAATGTTTTTGCTTATTATATATATATACATAGTTTACCAACAAGGTAATCTTGACTTGTCCAATTTTCACCGCGATTCTAAGCACGGTCATTGTCTTATTCAAAATATAAAGGTGTGAAAATATTTTATTATACTTTCATGTTAAATACTGCAATCTGATTGGTTTAGACGCAAGTGGCAATCCGTTCTCTCTCCCTCGCACGCTTAGCAACGGGCCGATAGAACGAATTGTTACATGCGCGTTAATTATGCGCGTACGGTTCGCCGTAGAATTCACGTCTTTTCTATATAAAAGCAGTAAAATTTGCTATAAAAATTAAGACATTCAGTATAATAAAATAAATAGTGCCTGTTTGGGAGGGTACCAGTTGAAATTGACACCCCTCGAAAACCATTGTCAACCTCCGCGTCGGTTGACAATGGTTTTCTCGGGGTGTCAATTTCAACTGGTACCCTCCCAAACAGGCACTATTTATATAATGTTCAACACAGAGCAGGTTCCGCATGAACACACAGAAATCACAAGTATCAATTAACGGGGATCTTGATTGCGGGCTGCGTGGTTACATGTAACAGGGTTCACCCGTACGGTCAATTTACAACTACGATGAATTGATGGCAATTGTTTTACAGTTACACATGTGCACTGATTGGTCATACGATGAACAGTACGTTAAAATACTTATAAAATAAAAATACAAAAGTATTAAACATTAAACAAGCCGGGAATAAAGACGTATATGTGTGACTGATATATAAACTTTTAAATATTTTGTCAATAACAGAAAATGTTGCAAACCATTACGTCAATGGATTTTGACAATTTAATTGAAACCTGACCCCTACCCACCTACATATGAATAAAATGAGTATTTTAAACACATAACTTTACATGTTAAAGTTTTAGGAAGTATTTATTTACATAGACAGGTGCCGTTTTGTACTAAAAGTTACTTAATTATTCGGTATACTATCTACATCAAATGATCAAATAAAAAAAAATGGGGTTGAAATCACCTGCACCACATGCCTAGTGCTGATTTTGTAATATAACGTAATACTTCAGTAAAATTATAATTATAATTAATGCTTATTATATCTTATTACTGAAACATGTGCATGTTTCATAAAGGTTTTTTTAACATGTATCAATATATGTGTTTACAGTACAGAAAGTAAATACAAAATATAGAAATGCACGAATCATGATACAGTCACCCATATATACATGTGGTAAAGTCTAAAATGCATGTAAATAAACAATTGTTATATTAGTCTCAAACGTCAAGTGGTTTTTACTTATTATTATCAACTGTAGACTTATAAAATGTTTTTTTTTTTCTGTGTACATGTATTGGCATGGTATTTAAAAAAAATGAATCAACTCAAAATTTCAGGTAGTACGATTATTTGATATGGTTTGTAATAATGTAGCATTTACAACGACTTTACCTTAATTTGTTTGCTTAATTAGTACCTCAAGGTTCATTGGTTTTTTTAATTCAAGTGATAATTAAAGGGTTTAAGATGGAGTCTTACAAAATAGGTATATTAATTAAATGAGTGTAAGTAAAATACTTCATCATACAATGATTGCGATATACAACTAGATATAATTTATTTTTACTTATGAATTATAATTTACTAATAAATTTTACTAACTCAGATACACACAATTTGCAAAACAAATTCCTGCCGGGCTACAGTTATAAACTTATCCTTAGTAATGTGTATACGTTATGTAACAGTCTTTTGTTCACTCCTGACAGAAAAACCCTGCAATCCACACAGAATATACAGGAAAATCACAAAGACGAGGTCACCTGGACAAAGAATATATACACATGTACCCGAGTACCGAGACATCAGGTTTTCTTTTCATATTCAATTAATTACTAAGTAAATTTGTTAATCGCCTTATTTTCCACATTTAAAGATATTTACATGTATACATATAGTTTCAGTCACGCTGAAACTTACAATAACTGTACATACATGTATAAGCATGTACGGACTCATGATCATTAGGCTAGAATTAAACTTAAACCTGTCGAAAATAATTGATATCACTATTAAACTCAAATCAATTTTATTAATATTTTCAGCAATGCGTAAACCATTTGGAATCTTAACTAATAGTTTCTGCATACTGAAACCTAGTGGAAATGTGCTGAAACTGATTGATATTACCATAATAATTGACACAATTTTTCATGCATTTCAATTTGGTTTCCACATCGCAGAAACCACCAGGAATCTTAAACTCAAGTTTCTGCTGACTGAAATCTAACGGATACTTGCTGAATCGATATAATGGTTTCCGCATTGCGGAAACTATACATGAACTTCAACTTCAAGTTTCAGCAAGGTTTCCATATAGTTCAGTTTTGCTGAATCTGGATTTTTTATCCAGTGTATTCACTCAAGACTAGTTCACTGGTATTTGAGGTTCAAATTAAGTATATGCAAAAGTACACAAAATAACAATTAACGATCACATGTACAGTAAATTAAAGTAATAAAGATAAAAACGTTGAGTTTACAACACAGTAGGGTGGTTTGAACATATTTTATTGTATAAACATATACAAATGGTTCGAACACAAGTTCTAACAACTTACGAGGTTCTTACCAAGTATAAAAATTTACAACTGTGTAGTAGTTTAGAATGGAAAGTACATAGAAATGGATAATATTAAAATGATTTAATTATTGAACAAACGTACATGTATTTATAAACAGTTCTGTTTGAATTTGGTCTAGGCAGTGAGACTAAAATTACGAGAATCTACCACAATCTCTGATAAATTTTTGAACAGCTAAAAAAATACGTTGGTTTAAATTGACAGTCAGAGATTCATCTCCCCACAAAAGTAAATGACAATTAATAATGTTAATTTGATTTAAATTTAAAAGGTTTGAAAACAGTTCATTTCGTGCATTGGTATATTTCTTACATCCAAAAAACAAATGATAAGAATCTTCTGGTAATCCACATTGGCAATTAGGGCTTTCAATAATATTTCTTCTGAAAAGGTCGAAGTTTAAGATACAGTTATGTCTAAGTTTTGTGTGTATAATGTTAAGTCGTCTCTTGCCGAAGCAAAAATAGGACGGGGGTTTAATTTGGTTTAATTGAATACTGCTTTTGAAACTTGTAAACGAGGAATTATTTCTGGTGATTAAACTTAAACTGTTCCATTTATTGATCGTGTCAGGAACAAGCGATTTCTTGAATAGTTCTAGTCTATATTTCGGAATAGTATAGTCTTCTCGATTGCGTGTATTGTAATTCGATTCTAATGACCTGGTAGAAGGAAAAATATTTTTTAGATAGTCCGGTACCAAATTATTATGAATTTTATACATTGTGCTTAATTTTGCTAATTTTCGTCTCTCTGAGAGAGGCGTCCAACCTGTTTCTAAATAAAGAGACTCTCTTGAAGATAATATGGGTAAACCAGTGATGATTCTTGCTGCATAGAGTTGAACTTTTTCTAATTTTTCGACATCTTGAAAGGAACAACCATCCCAGACAACAGAGCAGTATTCAATTAAAGGTCGAATAAAAGTCATGTACATTTTTGATAAAGTATTTCTACCTATGCTAAATTTGAGCTTCTTCAACAGGCCTAATCTTTGGTATGCATTTTTAACAATATTATCGATATACTCAGACCAACAAAGGTTCTGACAAAAAAGTAATCCCAGGTGTTTGTGTGATGAAACATATTCTTATCGACTATTTTGGAATTAGAGTTTGGGAATGTAAAAATTTGTTTTAAGTGTAAAAAATATTGCTTTTGTTTTGGATGGATTAAATTTTAACAGCCAATTGGACGACCAGTTTTCTAGGACTTTTAGATTATGATTCAAGACATATTCAATATTGGCAGCATTGTATGAAGATTGTAAAGAATTATCATCAGCAAACAGTCTACACAGTGAAAGCATATTTTCTGACACATCGTTAACATAAATCAAAAATAAAAGAGGGCCAAGATCTGAGCCCTGTGGTACACCAGCATTGACTCCTCTACAGGAGGATAATATATATATACAGTAGGTTGTAAGTTGGAAGAGCAGACTTTGAAAATTTTCTTCATAATTCTTAGAATTTTTTTAGTCTGTCTACATTATAAGTTTATCGATTGATAAAAAATAAAAGTTTGAGTACTATTTGACTGTTTATTGGATATATTAAAGACAAATACATCAACCATTGTACATGATATCAATTACTATTGTAAAGCGGGTGTATGGGAACATTTTTACCTGATTGTCCAATGTATTAAATAAATTTTATGTCAATAGTTATATCTAATTTTCACAGATTATAAACCTTTTAGCAGTAAAAGGTCTGGCACGAAAGCTAAGAAGCTTCAACCACATCTTAATCTTGCTTTTTAAAACTTGTTGAAATTCAGTTTACTGATATATATTGATGTACACAATGCAAATGTGGGTGTTGTAAGAAAAGGTCTGGATGATCCAAAAAATAGATTAATCTCCTAAAGAAGAAGATCCCTGTATTAAGATATAATAAAATATTTTATAGTTTCAAAGGTACATGTAAAATATATGGAATTGTTCTATACTAAATAATTGTCTATAACTTAAACTATCATATCTAAAAATTGAGAGTAAATCCGATGGTTAATTTGTTTACCGCCTTGTCTCCTTAAAGCTGAACACCGCTCGTAAATAGTCACCGTCACACAGGTACCTGGTATATAAACCCTTCGATTTCGTTACACCCGATTGCACACCTGAAACTCGTGGCCGACATGTAGTATTCCTTTCGTCGTCTTTGGATTTTATGCATTTATTTCTTAAACTATGTGCATATTCTGTTTGTAAATAATGAATTGACCAATTTATTTGATGTTAGTATTCTCTTATCTTGAAAAAAATGCGTAAAATTGGATAATTTCATCGCGACCGAGTAACACGGCGAGGCAAGATGTACGTCCTCACAGGTGAGACATCTACAGCGAAGTACTTTGAACTGTTTAGAGGTCTGCCCCTTATATAAGGGTTGTAGGGACAGCAGTGATGAAAGAGAAATATGGCGGAGAGTGCCTATTTACGAGCGGTGTTCAGCTTTAAGGTAGCTTTTGAGTGACTGAAAGTTAGCCAACATCAAATCCCACATTTACTAATATTGATAAAAAGCATCCAAGATCCTTCCAAAAGAATTAAAAAATTCTGTAGTAAAACCATCACTTCTTGGACTTTTGTTGTTTTTCATGTTTTTCAACGCCAATAAGGCTTTCTCATTAGTTATGTAACCCTCTAAATTATTAGACATGTTCTCATCAAATACTTAAATATAATTCTTATCTACAGTAGTTTCAATATCAACATATTGTAATTCTTTATCATTACAGGAATAAAATTTTTTATAAAACGTCTTAATTTCTGCTAAAATATCTTCCTGTGAAGTAATAAAAGTACCATTGCTGCGCATAAGTTTGCCAACAGTTTTATTGACATAGCTTCTTTTTTCTAAACTAAGAAAGTATTTATTTTGTTGTCTTTTAACGTAGTGATCTGCATTTATTTGGTTTAAGGGTATTTAACTTCTACAATCGGTAATATCACCACTCGACAGAAGTTATCTAACGACTCCTTAGATTCCTTAATTTTATGCTTAAGCTTTTAAGTTTAATTTTTAGAGATATTGAATGAAGTTTGTTTGATATACATGTATCTGGTACGTTAGAGCTGTTTTTACATTGGTATTCCTATCAGAAATTCTTCTTTCTGTACTAATTGATTCCGACTTCAGCTACATTAACATGTATATAGACGCTAATTGGCCCTACTATAGATTCGATGATCTTTGTTCAGACTTTATATAAGTAAATGGCTAACCAGGCCTTATCCTATTTCTGTGTTTGCCTTTTTTGTTTAAGAACATAATATGATTTATGTTCGGCTTAGCGACGCGAAGAGAACATAAATTACATACATTGTATAACCTATTAAATGTAAAGAATTCAGAAATCTCCGGATTTTTTTAAAGTAAGAACATTTATTTTATTTTGAACGAGTGCTATTATATCACCAGAAGCAAGAATTTCAAAAAAGGGTGGATTGTGCGAAACAACCTGCACACACTTTAACCTTCGGGAAAGGTTTTTCGTCATTTCCATCACATATTTGACACTAAAACCGAATTGACAATAAAGCAATTACAATGCACATGTAACGGCGTTATACATATATTCGAGGGAATTTAGTTACAAAACGTTCTATTGATATATAACAAAACCAAAACCTCAACAACAAAAAATAAACATCGTCGCAAATATTCTTTATAGCAAATGCTACTGTATCATTTTTTTTTTCAGAAGTAAATATCATGCGTCAGTTAACGCAGTCTGCAAATACATGTATTACCAAAAATAAACAGTTTGTTTACACATACTGTTTTTTCACAGTCACTTTGATACGTATAATTGTGAAAAAAAAAAACCAGTTTACTGTTACACAATATATTAACAGACAATCTGCTGAAATAAAAAAATTGATACAGTTTTTTTTTTAAATGTAACATACACACAAGTATATATATTGTAGAATTAAATTGTAAACAAAATTTCTATTAGTGTATGTGTATACAACTAGTTTGTTTAGTTGTAGTACTGGATTTTCTTTATTTTACCGCTTTTACTCTCTGCCACGAAGAGGTGGTCTATGGCGTCCACACATAAACCCCATGGATTCTGTAAATCACAGTTGTCAATGAAACGGAGGAACTGTCCTTCCTGGTCCAAGATGTAAATACGGTGATTGCCCCAGTCTGCTGCCAGTATCCAACTTTGGCTGTCTGTTGCAATGCCGCGTGGTTTAAACGTCTTAAAGAAACTAGGAGTACCGGTGTAGGTAAACCTGAGTTTTCCCGCCTGGTTAACTACGACAACAGCACCGGCTGTATAGTCAGCTACACATATATCAAGGTTCTTGTTCTCTTTGATGTATTTAATGTCACGAGATGAATAGAGTGGTTGTCCCTTATCATTTAATTCAGTAGTTTGTTTCTCTGTGGAGCCAGAGTAACGCACAACTTTTGCTTTTGTTCCATCATCACTGTTCACGACAACCAGGAGGTCGCCAGATGAGGTACAACATACATTGCAAGGTTTCCACCCCTGTAATATAATTATGTTATGTATCTCTGTACTCTTCACCATGTTGATAGATCTACCATTAAAATCAGAATAAACTAAGTCCCCTCTTTGTGTAACTGCTATGTCCCAGGGAAAATTCCCTGACTTAGTTTTGATTGACTTCACTAATTCTTGCTTCAAGTTGTAGAGTCTCATGATATTGTCAAAACCACTCGTCCAGATATGTTCTCTGCTCAGACATGACACACTACGCATTCTATTATTTGGTCCATAAACGGTGTTAATATTACTGAGAATTCGTGGTTCATCAATGAGCGTTTTGTCCGGGGCAGTGCTGTCAGCACCTGGTGCATCCATTGTGTTGTCGAGTGCTTCAGTTTTGATAGACCATGAAGACAAGGTACCAAACTGTTGATATAGCTGTTCTTTGTTGATTTTCTGAGGGATAAAGATTGGTAAGGAAATGTTGAGCTTCGGAGGCAATCTTCTGAAATCAGCGTTTCTTGATTTGTAGGCAGCAACAACGCCGACATCATTGGAGTTCAGTATTTTCTCTAGATCAGCAATACATTGTGTGATTTCAGAAAAAGTGCCTTTTATTTCGTTTTCTTGCTCATATAGAACAGCCAATTGTTTGGAATCAATTTCATCAAGATTGGACTTAAGATTCTTTATAAATATGTCTATTTCTATGCGCAAGTCTTCTCCATGCTTATTGATAGCTGATGTCAAATTTTGCGAATTTTTATTAACATTTGCTTTTTGAACTTGGATGTTAGATGCAATTTCTTGATAATTAGGATAAATTGATTTTGCTAGTTCTTGTAAATCTTTTTGAATGACATCTTTCTTGTTTTCAAAGTATTTCAAAATCTCAATAAATTCAGGACCTTTATGTTCAGAGGAAGCACATATTGCAGAGATAGAAATGTCACATTTTTCACAATGAAGTTCACATACTTTTGTGGAATGTTTTGGACATTTCGTGGTAGATCCTCGCTTGTCAAATGGAACAACTCTGTGTTCTGAGGATTCATCTAAGAGATGATCCCCTACACAGGCTTTACATAGATGTATGTGACAAATGCCACAGTACAAAGGGGGGACCGGAGTCTCGCAAAGTTGACAGCGTAATACCTCTTGGGCACTACGCCGGGGGTCCATGGTCATACACCTTATTTACTGTAGGAAATCCTGAAATGAAATGCAGACTTTAATACATTTATTTTTTCATTATTTCCGACATCAGTAAAATACACACGAATCCAAGATTCCTCTTCTCACTTACATGTACAATCAGAGGTGACTCTACAGTTTAATAAAAGTGGGTGTAAGAGTCGAAGGGTTATCAGATCAATGATTCATCAATGGGAGATATTGTACTTGTTAAAATATGTATATTGTTAAAAATTATTTAAATAATGCTTAATATATAATACATGTATTTACACACAGCTTAACTATTTATTTCGTCACGAACTGTTGGTGTACAAATATAACAAACATCTCAGACTACTGACCTACATTATCGATGTAAACCTTTGTCCAACATGGCCACTCCAGACTTTGTAACTACTTCCTGGTCTGTTTACCTGTATTAGATCACGTGATTAGTTACACGTCATGTGATTTAGTGGCGGATCTATTAAATATTCCCTTTCCCAATCTATCGCCGCGCTTTGATTTGTTTGGCAGTGACAAAAATATAATAACAAGAGTCTGTATTCTTTTGAATAATTTATATAATTATACTTTATACTACATAAATAATACAGACCAAAAATTATCTCAGGTTATTTTGTTAGAATAGGAAGGAGATAGAAATGCGGTTTATATTGGCATTACCTAACTCAATATTCATTAATATTTCTAATATTTTTATAGTACATAGAAGGAGGTAACATAAATTCTAAATGATTGTCTTGTGTTTTCCCCATTTGTTTCCCATTAACTTCTTACTGGGTAAAAACCTGAACACTGATTTAGAAATAGTCTGAGTTACCCTTCTTTAACCTTAGTCTATAGGGTTCTCAAACCCACGTAGATAACTCATGTATTTTCACTCATTTCTAAGTGGTACAGAGCGAAAATATCATAGCTTTTTAAAAATTACCAGTTCGTTCCTGTTTGGAGACTTTACCCAAAGATGTGATTTACACTTTGTGCGCTTGCATGAGAACCAGAACAGTCCAGATATCTAAATCTATATGTGGATTAACAGCTTAAATTAGAATACCGATGTAAGATACATGTATATATTTACATTTTCCAGTGTCTTTGCCTGCGATAACACTACGTATCTATTTTGTACTATATAACTCATAACTTCAAATGACACCAAATTGAGGCGCCAGCGGGGTTTGCTTATTTATATTTAAATATTTAATCGTACGATGGCTTAAAATTATATAAATATAAGTAATAAGGAATCATTCTTTGAATATTATGAGGTGATAATTTCGGTCGGGGCGTGATCAAATCTATCATAAAGCCCTTCGGGCTTTATTGGATTTGATCACGCCCCGACCAAAATTATTACCTCATAATACTCATAGAATGATTCCTTATTCCTTAAATATATTTCAGGGATACTGCAACTGACTAAAGTTTATTTGGTAAACTAGAATTAAAATAAATGTTTCACCTGATATTTCCCTTTTAAAATGCTTTTCTTTATTCTCGACAGAGGCACAAACATATAGCAACAAACAGATTGAAGTGGGAGGGGGGGTGTATAGTCCCTAGCTCCATCCGAGCGTTTATTTTGCAGTGGAACGTCATAGGACGAGAAATGGCGTAAGGCTAAATTAATGATGAGCAGTAAATCATCAACGCAAGTGAAACATTTCACTGAGACTCCCACGTTTATCAATATTTACTCAGTATTAATGTTTTGTTTGGTCTCTTTTTTTTTCTTTGCAAGCATAATGGAATTCGTTGTATTTTGAGAGAAACTATTAATAGTGAGTTATAATATTCAGTAGTAAAATCGTTCAACTTTTAAACATTTAGTAAAATCTTAGTACAATTTTAAATGTTGTATTTTTTTTTTGGTCGATTCATATGTCATTATATTAATTTAACCTGTTGTATATATGCTGTCTATATGATAAAGTTCATCATCACTTTCGTAAATGATCATTTTTAATTAAACTAGCTGTTTTGGTTTAATCATTTTAAAAATCAAACACAGCAGAATCACTCAGAGGGAAAACAAGGATGCCAAAAATATGCTCATAGTCGTAGTATAAAAATGTTGGCATAAACTTTATACAATCTATAATAATTGTGTACAGTTTTATGTATCTGCCGATTATATGGATTGATAAGAAATAGGACGTTTGAGTACTACATGTACATGTTAAATGGATATATTAAATACATTAACCATTGTACATGTTTTCAATTACTACTAGTATTTCAAAGCGTTATGGGAAACATTTTTACCTGATTGTGCAATTTATTAGATCAATTTTATACCAACAGTTTTATCCAGCTTTCACAGTATATAAACATTTTAGCAGTTAAAGGTCTGGCACGAAAGCCAAGAAACTTGAACAACCTTAATCTTGCTTTTTAAAAACTTGTTGAAATTCAATTTACTGATGTATATAACGTATATGTGGATGTTGCTAGAAAACGTCTGGATGGTCCTGAAAATATATTTATCTCCTAAAGAAGAAGAGTCCTTTATAAAGATATAGCAAAATATTTTTAAAGTTTCAAAGGTACATGTGAAATATATGAAATTTTTCTATACTAAATAAATGTCTATAACTTAAAGTATCGTATCTAAACATTGAAGGTAATTCGGGTGGTTAATTTGATGACCGCCTTGTTTCCTTAAGTATTACTTAAATATGCCATGTGCCTACGTAAAAAACACGTAAATCAGGAAGTTAATGCTTGGGCATTGCAATCATTATTGCCGATAACGCAGACCTAAGTGTTACCGTAAAAGTTGCTGTGGGGTTCTCCATATTCAATCATATGCGGAATAAGTCAGTGATCTTTCTAATGAGGGCTCATTTTTAAGAAAATTGAGATTAGATATATTGCTTAATATTTCTGGGCATTTTTTTTTTTAATTTACACGTTGAATAAAAAAAAAATGAAGAAAATTAATGTTTGTTGGGTACGGGTATGGAAAGAAATGGTCATCAGACGTTTAAAAATACACTACTATTCTATAATTCGCTGGTAATTCGACATTTTCGCAATAACTACAAATTACAGAAAAATTAAGAAATGGATATCTGTGTTTTCTTGTGTCTAAATTTGCTTACTTTATATCAAAGCAAACTATCCATTGAAAAAAAAGAACAATTATATAGTGTTCTGATCAAATGAAGATGCTTACTTCTTACAAAACAAACACAAACCCTGCACGTTGCGGGGAAACCCTTTCACAGTAACTACGGTACTGCTCTTTTTCAGGGCGAAATTGTTACTGCAGTCACAGGTACACTGAAAGGGTTTCTCCGCATGCGCGGATCTAGAGAGGGGGGTGGGGGTCGGGACCCCCCTCCCCCCCGGAAAATGAAAATTTATTAAAATTATCGCAAATATGTCTCGGACCTCCCCCATCCCCCTCCCTCACTGGCAAACACATTATCCTTCGGATTCCCCCCTGGAAAAATTTTCTGGATCCGCGAATGCCTCGCAATGATCATGATGAGTTTTTAGGTCATGATGGGTTATAAATAGTACTTAAAAATTATTGTGACGCTTAGGACTCTCATTAAATGGTTTTGTCTTATATTGTTAGTTCATTTATAGAAGGTTTGCAATTTAACATTGTAATTATATAATTGTACATGCAAACGTTTATTAAAGGGTACATACATGTATTTACAATCATTATGTTATCAACTTTAGATATCAAGGAAATAGGAGAGAGAGAGAGAGAGAGAGAGACAGAGAGAGAGAGAAAGAGAGAGAGAGAGAGAGAGAGAGAGAGAGAGAGAGAGAGAGAGAGAATAATAACAAGATCTGACATCAGGTTCAACTACCTAATATATTCGTCTGAACATTATCCAATTTCGTATTTAAACCTAAATCAAAGGAAATCAGTTACAATCCGGCTCTGACGGCTTATTTGCAATAGTTGCATTATCAGATTATAACAAAATGGCTGCATTATCAGCTTATTGAAAAAATAAACTCTGTTCTCTTTTTATAGTTACGGGAGGTAGAACGTTCGATTAAACTTTCCAAGGTTATGACTTAGTACCGGGTTTATTAACACAGCACCTCGATATAAGATGTGAAAATTCTTAAACAACGTGTAACTTATACCTTCTCTCGAGTCAATACCAAGCTCGCTTCTTCATTAATATATAAAGTATGTGGTATATCGAATCGTAACTTTTCGGTTGTTTCCGTTGCCGAGCATACATTTGGTATCGGAAATTGACGAATTGGTGATCTACATGTACATGTATGTTCAGAAGAAATGCCAGTTTGTAGAAAACAGGTTGTACCATTATCTACTTGTGTAAAATAGCAGTAGTTAATGCAGGAAAGACTGTAATATACAGACTCTAGAAAATGACTTTCCATGAAATTATACATGACTCAAGTGCCAAAAGTATGCCAATCTTCTGCTCTTTGAATTCACGATATGTTTCATTGACAACCAAAATTTTTCAAAGACTTGTCTCAGTGTCACTTCTGAATCGATTTTAAAAATATACTACTTGGATAAATACGGATTGTTCATGCTTATTTGAAATAAAATTAATATTTTCCACTTGCACCGACAAATGGAAATTATTTTATACTTCTAAGTAGTTTCATAATTTAGGAAGCTCATAAAAATTTTGCGAGTTATGGCCTTACGCGTTAAGCTATTGAAAATCCAATATTAAAGTTAAAGTGAATTAAAAAATAATAAACGCTTCCCTAATTTATTTAAAATATCCTACTTTTTCTAATCAACGATGCATTACTTTAGACCACACACCTTAAATAGAAGAATATGCAAACGTCGTGTTAAATTGAGAAAAAATTTGAAGAGGAAGATCAATTGATATTTGAGATGTATGTGAAAAAAGTCGCCCTCCCCCACCCAAAATGATAAAAAGGGGGGAAAGAACTAAAGAGCTTTGAGGACTTATGAATCGCCTCTCGCACTGACAAAAAGTACAGTCAAGTTCTAAAGATCCGAAGAAAAGTATCAATTATCGGTGCTGTGTGAATGCCCCTCTCCTTCGCTCTACTCTGCCTAAAGTTTGCTTTGTACTTGTGAATATATCTTGAGTACATAGTTGAAACTGTTACTAAAACACGTTAATCGATACTGACGGGTGAAAATATCCTAACACAGTGTATAAATATTATATATATTTACACGTGTAAGTGCGTGCATTATAGGCGCTCACGAAGCAAGTGATATATTGAATAAATTGACTTAAGTGGCATTTTTGAATTACGGAGTGGATTAACTCGCCAGTAGATTGCTCTAGAGTGTGTTTATTTTAATTCCTTAAAGTTTTATTACTTGATTAACACCGGTCTTTTATATACATTGTATATATATGCAAAAGGGGGCTATTATTTTAGCCGACGCATTGAGACTTCTCGAAGTCTTTAAATCTCTATATCTTAAACTATACAAATTAGCGTTGTGTATTTTAAATGCTGGTAGTATTTGTTGAATAGAGATAAGCCAACCAGTCGGTAAGAATGCATCCAGAGACCGTGATCGGATCCATTTAAAGGGGGTGTTTATTCTTATAAAAACGCGCATCCGTGCCAAATGTAACCAAATCATGCTCGTAGATAATACACTCGGCCAAAGGAGCACAGCGGACCGCGGTGGATACACATAGAAACCAGCTTGGGCATACCCCTGTGTATTTGACTCGGATTCAAAAAAAATATTTAAAGAAAAAAAATTTAAAGACAAAACCAACGCTAAACGCTGCGCTATCGCCCCGTGCGTTTGACAGCGCGGAGAAATCTAATCAATGCGGGTTCCCTAGGCTAAACTCCTGCAGGGGTAAAGTTCTCTATATCCAAAGACTTTTTTGGCAGTTGCTGGCGGGGTAGCTTGCGGAAGGACGCTATCGCACCCGAGTGAAACCGGGTTTTGAGAAAATTCAGTAACTATGTGAACTTGGAGAATATATTTCATCATCAAGAATATTTCTCTCGGGAATCATCGTCGTTCTTTGAAGATCTCCTCGGTGTTGCTGGGTTTTTATCTGGTGTGAGGACGATACCATGAGCGGTGTGACCCTCCCTGCTATCCCCGGGGCCGTCCCCCTGTACACCCGTTCCCTCCCCAACGGGTTCGACAGCTCGAGATCCCGACCCTCGAGTAGCGGAAGTCAGTGTAGCGCCTACTCTATCGTACCCCACGTCTATTACGGTAAGGGTTCTGGAGGATTTTTTTTTTTTTTTGGGGGGGGGGGGGTAATTTCATTCATTTATTTTTATTGTTGGTTTTTTTTAAATAGAATTTTATAATTTTGTTCAGATTTCATGTGCTACTTTTTATATAAATATTGTGATTTTCAGGGTTTTTTTAATAATATATGTATAACTTGGATAAAATATAAAATTCCTTGGAGGCTTATATTTAATCAAATTAGCCTTAGCCCCTGTCAGCATTTCATTATTAATTTGATTCTCTATATTTCTGCATCGATTGACGTTTAGTTTTGAATCTTTTTTACATCACAATTTTTATTATTTTTTGTTCAAATATTGACGTAAAATGTAAAAGATAAAAATGTGTAAGATTTTCTATTGAATTTATAAAAATTAATTATGAAACAAATATCTACATGTATTTGGATTTTCCTTGGGCCTGCATAACACATGAATTTTTAAAAAATGCGATCCAGTGAGAAATAAAATTTACGTCTAGTATACATGTACTTTATCATGATAAAAATATCACTTTCCAAAACCAGCAAACAGACACTTTATCAGGTTTTAATCCCCCCACCCCCCATAAAAATACTGGAATGTGTTGTTATGTTAATTTATTCAACTGTTAAAAATGCAATTTAAAAAAGAGAGTATGATATTTTTAATATGTTTCCGAGTAAGGACACAAATAAACAGGCTTGTTGGAACTAGTTAAAGTTTGAGTAGATTTGAATTTTTTTTTTCGACGAACAGCATATTTTTTCTGGATAAGATCAATTACATATCGTTTTCAACTTTAATTTCTTACATTAAAAACACTCTTCCTTTTAAACCAAAAACCAAATCAAAGCATGGCAGGCGAAGAAAAAAAAATCCGCGTATATTATGACTTTTTTTTTTTTAAACCTGTTATGCATTGGAGTTTGATTTTTATATTTAAACTTTTAAACAAATAAAAAATTCGTTGACTTCAGTTCCTTCCAAAACTATCTGTATTCTATGTCCGCTTTTTCCCAATTTGCATAAATTAATAATAGGGCTTAGAATTCGAAGTGGTTTAAGAACATTTTAGGTGTGTATTGTTATTTGTGTGAGATTCAACATCATAACATTTACAAACTATGACGCAGAAAAATCTCATTCGTAAACAAGGCCTTTTTTGGGGGTGGGGTGGGTGGGGTTGATGTCTTCTTTAAAATATGTAACATAAATAGATCAGTCCAATTTAAATTAGCATTAAAGTTTTAAAAACCATGGATTCAAATTTGAGTTTAAATAATTTAAAAATGATAAGAGCAGTGAAGCTGATAAGCCATTGCATTTAGGCGATAAAAATTGAACAATTGTTCCGTTGTTCAAGGGAACCGTTTAATATCCATCTCCTGTACTCTGACATACTGTCATCTCTATATCCCCCAGTCGGCGTAGGAATTTCAGGGTCTCATAGCAAATTATAGTCCCCGAGGAGAAAACAACAGCGGGGTATCTCTGGCATATACAAAACAAGAGGATTTTATTGATTTTGTCCTTTTTATTCCCTCTACTGAAAGTCCTAATTAAACCTTTCTGGCTTTGCTTTTCCAAAAACGTCAGAAAAGGCAATGAATGCTGGTATTAAGGACGACAACCGATTCGTGTTCAATACCCCCAATATGCTTTCTGATACTCCCTGGCAGAGTAAGACGAGCTGGGATTGGAAATAAAATATCAATATCAGACCACTTAACATAGCTATCTCTTGACAACTGTTCGCTGACAGTGTTATTGGAAAGGGAAAGTGATTTTAGTGAACACTTCAGATACTATGGGAAAGTGTTGAATATACATGTATATATATATATGTTTGTGTATTTGCTTTTAATCTAGTTGAACAATAGATCCATTTAAAGAATACAATGCTCTCTTTGATTGTTGGGTCCTTTTGTATTTTATTCTGCAATCGGAACGATAACACTTATATGTGTAGAAGAGGATTTCATCATGGGTGTTTTGTTTGTTTCGCTTGGGTTTTTCTTAGAGGAGGTGTTTGTTTTTTCGAGGGTTTTTTTTCTTCTTCGTTATTTTGGTCCAATATTAAATGACATATTCTAAACTCATGCACATTCTTTTTGGCTTCTTTTTTTTATATTTTGACTTTGGAATATTGTAAACATTCGGTACAATACAAATCCTTCAACACGCTAACTATATAACTACCCAAACAGTTCTACATCACTAGTAACAATGCCCTATTGTGTAAACCATTGATTTTTTTACAAGACTCTTGGGCATGGCGTTTCGGATTTACGATAATGTTTGTTTACAAATGCATTTAACTCTTGATGTATTCGCATCAGCGCAGTGAGAAAACTTTTAACTTTGAAAATAAATCGCTAATCGATAAATAGTTCACAAAGTTTCTCCGAGGTTGCTATTTCGTTTTCGCTCGTTTCCCGTTCTAGAAGTCTTCTAAATTGCAGTTGTGTTAATGATTTAAGTGTTAATTTAATTGAGGGGGTTTCGGATACCTTGATAAAATTCAAATAGTCTGTATTTTTTCAACAACCCATACATAAATCGTCTGTACCAAATTAACCATTAGCTGATCTTTATAGTCACTTGCTATTTTCTGGTATCTGTTTTCTCATGCATATACAACGAAATGAGAGAGAGAGAGAGAGAGAGGATGTGGGTAAACTTTTTTGAACTGAGAGATTTTTTTTAAAGAAAATAGGAATCTATTGATAGATTTCTCAGGCAAATAAGAATATTGAATCATAAATAACCAAATTAAATCCCTAATCTTTAGTAATGAATACTTAAATCCCTCTCAAAAAAGTTCATTCTAGATTTAAATTTAAATGTCGTGAAAAGAGAAAAATTCCAATTTTTTCCAATTAATTTTCCCTTTCTTTTGATCGGAGTTGCGTTACAGAGATGAAGACGAAGCGAGAAGCTACAACCAAAGTGTCAATGTTTGAACAGAGCCTTCAACTTTGTTGAACTTTTTTTTAAGGATTTGATTTAATCAATTTCATCGTCTTTGATTTTTTTTTCTCTTACCCCCTTAATATAAACAGGATATGGAAACAATCTCAGATTTTAGAACTGTGGCTACGACATGTCCTTCAAGGATCATTTCGCCTGTAATATCAAAGTCATCGCTGCATTTTATTTGTTTGTTTTTGGGTTAAAATTAATATGTGTTAAGGGTGGCAGCAATTTATGCATGCCTTATCGTTTTCAAAACTTGTTTACGCGTTACGATAGCATTCTAATACACTGCATTTCATCAAAGAGTCAGACTACAAATATAGATTGAACGAACAGAGGCACATAAGCCACGACACGTCATTTAAACTCTTTAGAATATATCTTAAATCGAGAGGAATTCAAAATATATATGCCACTTCTTATATTTTCTTCTTTTACATAAGAAAGAGGGGGAAAAACTTCTGCTGATGGATATGTAATAGAGATACAATATTTGTATTTTAAATAAGAATCTTTAGATAACTAGGGGAGGGGGGTATTTACAAATGGCAAAATTCTATGACGATTTTCTTTTTTTTGAAATTATTTTCTCGGAGTACATTCATGTTTGCTTATCGAAGTGTTGGGAGTAAGGGGGGGGGGGGGGGGGACAGGAACCCATACATGAAGGTGGTCAAAGATAAAGTAGGACAAAACCAATGCCACATAAGAACTACTATACCCTGTATGTGTACACACCACGTTTATAAATGCACCGCGAAACGTATATAAAAGAAATACTGTCCTAAATCAAGCTTAGAAGTTGCCATTATAAATCTCAAACGCGGGATTTGTGTCAGTGTTTAGGGGGATTAAAACAATGGCGATTGGTCTTTGATAGCATTAATTTGTATGCCACCCGAATATTAATGGGATTATAATTATTCACGCGAGCGAGCTCGGCCTGTGACCAAGGTTAATAGAGTCCATTGTGATCGTCCATTGTTCTTACTAACGATGGCAATTAATAAGAAATAAACAGAGATTTATTCTATGTGTGTCTTTCTTTGACATTCCATAATGTCGTCGTTCATTTTTTTTACAATTTTTTTAAATATTGGAATTTCAAAATAAGACCTTGCATTCGATGCTTCGATTTATTTGTTGTGTTATGAAATATACACGTACATGTACACCTAAACTAGTCTTACCTTACCCTCTTTTTACGCCTAAATAAAAATAAAATCCAACATTATTGATAAATTTTATTAAAAAAAACCGGAATGACCCGTATATAAAAGATTTAATTTAGGATTAGTAAATGAATTTGACACGTATGTGCAAATATTCATGAATTTAGAGCTGTAATCCGTTGGCACTTGAATTAACCTGTTGCATTTAGTTGCACAACTCTATGAAAAACATGTATTGCATTGTAAGCATCACATTATTTTTGACAGTATTCAAAAATAAAAACAGCGTTGAATACAAACAAAAATTACTTCATTGTATTTTGAGTGACCTTGATTTATCAGCAGATTAATCTACGTGACCCATTACATGTATATAAACTGAAGACGAAAAAAAATAACTGGGTCATTTTTTGTAGACCTGTTACGCTAAATCTTCTTCCAACAATACACTGTAAAGTAAAAAATCCCCCGAAGATCACCGGGTTATGCCCGTATTATGCTGATCATTGGCGATCGCGAACCGTTCCAAAACATTTCCATATGTTACAGAAGAACAGCCCTCTACACCGACATATTGCAGTTTCGATAAATACAAAACACATCTGAGTAACTATTAGTTGCTTTTCCGCTTTCTACTTCAGAGTCCCTTTTGACGGAAGCTACGTCAGTTCTCAACCTGTTTTTCAATATATACCTGTGTATAGATGACAATATACAACGGACATTTCAATCGTTTCTATTTAATTGATATCTGTAGGATAATGGTAAATCCAAGCAATGAGCGGTGCAAAAATTTTAGTCGACTTTTTTTTCATTTTATATTAGATCAAATAAGGTGGTATGGGACACCTGTCGGTATTAATGTGGATTAAAAAAGGACATTATTATCAAAATATTTTCAACTGTTTAGAATTTTCTAATTTTGCGATAGTCGACCTAAAAACATGTCTTGGAATGTTTTTTGTTTTTTTTTTTTTGTTTTTTTTTTTTTTTCAGTTTTGTTTTGTTTTTTGTTTTTTGGTGTTTTTTTTTTTTTGGGGGGGGGAATTATTAAAACCCTTGCGGAATTCGAACTTACAGATTTGTTATTATAATTGAACGCTCTTGCACACGGCGATACGCTGTTGGATAACGATTTTGGAAAACAATACTGGGTTTTTGTTTAAGTTATACTTGATTTTATTATTTGTTTCGATACAAAGTACATATACATGTACGTTACATTATGGAGGTGTCCCATACCACTTAAAATCAATTATATCTAAGTGTACAGGTAACGTGTTATACTATGTGTTATGTGTTATACTATGTGTTATGTGTTATACTATGTGTTATGTGTTATACTATGATTGTGTTTTGTGATGTATTGTGTTATTGTGTTACATTTAAAAATATATAATTATAAATATACTATCTATAGGATTTTTAATATGTTAAATGAGTTCTGTACGTGTGCATGTATTTGCAAACTTAAGGTATACGTGTCTATATATTATGTAAATATTGTATTTTATATAAATTCAAGTTATCAATTGCAATGCAGGGGTCTCTACCACCCCAAACATGGACATGAAAATATAAAACCACACAACGTGCTTGCTACCCAGAATAAATAACATATAGATGTACATGTATACTCGGGATGTTTAAGACTATCTGCACAAGTAATATTACATGTATTTATAAAGAAACAAAAGACCAATACTAATTATCGTGATAAAAGAACGTGAAAGGACACATAATTACAACATATCGTATTCTATAACGTGTATTTTTTTGCATTTTTTTAGATCACTGTTCCTTCCGCACGCCTGGTTACGGCAACACACCCGGAATTCCTCGAGCTTATTCCAGACTTCCCTCCCTTCGAACCGGAAGGGTAAGTAATTCTGCCGCCATTTTTTTTTTTTTTACATCTTTAAGCATCTAGATCATTAGGCACTTGATGCATGATAAATTGCAACCATTTTGAAATTGGATTTGAAAACAAAAACGGATGGGTTTCAAGGTTGGTTTTTTCAACAACAACAATAACAACAACAAAAACAACAACCCATATATAGCAATGACACCCTGACAAACATTTTTTGGAAATTTACAGTTTGACAAAAAAATGCAAGAATCAAAATGACATCACGGGACATTATTGAAGCCATAATGATTTAAAACTCTGATCAATTATAAGATCTAATGTAGTCAGTCCCCCAACAACATAAATGGTAATGAAATTTAGCATACGTATAAAGCATACACCTGGCACAGCGCGGTTGCTACTGGCTTAATGAGATGTTTAATTTATCTCGTTACATGAACGTGCTTGGAAGATAATTATGCCGATTATCTAGTTTCTGTTAATAAGGCACTCGCTTTATTATGTAAGATGGTCTTTAACATACGTCGTTAACTTGTGAAGATGTTTGATGTTCATACAAGCTGTATTTTCCCTGGATATAATAAACTCCCTCAAAAAAGAAGGTTATTCTTTTGCATTCGCGATTAAGGTCTCAAGATAACATTGATTAAGCCTTCTCCGTGTCAAGTGTCTTTCCATTGACGGTTTGATCCGGGCTTTTTCGGCATGTCATTTTGTGTATACCGAACCCGTAATTTCGCTGTCAATGTTTGATAGAGAAGAGAGATAAGTCCGTAGTTTAAATTAGTGTTTTAGGTTAAAAGTACGAGGTATTGGAAACATTTCTTTTGATGTGCATGTGTGATTCAATCGATGGGCTTTAATGCATTGGCACTATAGAAATCGACATCTCTTCAGATTTTTGCTTTTTTGAGTTTGCGAAACGTCACGAGACCAAATTTATGCACCGATTTTTGCCGTCTTATCTTTACCCGTGTCGGGTTTGGATTTTAGAATAAACAAAATATCTTCTTTCATTTTTAGATAAATGCATTTTTCATCTCCCTGAAGTCATTACATTCTTTTATCACAAAAAGCATGGTAATGTTGCGTTTTAATCCCATACTCTATAAATTTTAACATATTTCTGGCCTAAGTAGACACTTTCAGGCTCTGCAAAATGCGATAAAAGGTGACCTTTCGTACTCCTTTCATCTTTAATCAGATTCATTGAAGTTTTTCCTCTCAGACAAAATCATAAATCAATATGAATTTTATAAAGATTTTAGCAGGCTAGCTAGTACAGTTGAACTAAGTCTTGTTTGAAAACTTTAATTTTTGTTCCTCTCGCTGTTACCATTTTGTTATTGACCTTAGTACATGTATCAGAAGATATCTTTATCCCTCATAAAAAGAAATTATAGGTCTTATTCTACATTTATTGGGTTATTTTGCCTTTGAAAGAACCTTTGCTGCTCAAATCTTGTAAACTGTTCTACATGTAAATAAAGGAATGAATTCAGAAAAAAAAAATCCAGGAAAATGAGCTTTTCTTTCGTCAATTTTCACTCTGCTTTGAACCTCTTTTAAAAATTATTCACGCATTTAATATGATGATTCTGTCGCTAGCTACAGAAAAAAAGGATTTAATATATTAAAGAAAGATATGAATACATGTAGATACGATGTTCATAAATGGTAAAAAAATGTTTGGATGATTGTAATTGGTTACCTCACTAAATCAGACAATTGAACACTATGCAAGTACGTATCTTATATTGTCAGTTATAAGTTTCGAGGGACAAAGAATTGTCTGTTCTAGATGGTGTTACCCCGGATTAAAAGATATCTACAAATACATATAAATGGCTTTATACTCAGTTGTTCATATTGATTTGGAAGTGCGTGTGAAGTCAAGAATCATGTTTGTAGACAAATCTAATCCGGATTGGAGATAAATTTCCAGTTCATAACTTCTTGTTTCGCGCTGAATGTTATACTTATTATTAATGAGTCTTGAATTCCTTCCTCGCCAAACAAAAGACAACCCTTTTCCGCGTTTTGTAAACACACGTTTCTTGATGTTTGTCAAAACTCAATGGCGAAACTCCTTCCTAAAATGGTTCATTCCTCTATTCATAGGGAGTTTAACAAACGAAGTGTTGGTATATTGTAAATTAATGAGATTCCTACTGGCTGTTCCAACATAAGGTCATACTAATTTGGTTTTTACCAGAAGAAAACTGTTGTCGCAAAACTCGGAAGCATTAAAATATATACAAACTTTGTCAGTTCATCGTGTGGCTAGCTTGAATGCATTGTATTTTAAAGATTACATAAGGTCATCGACATTCTAATGCTAATTTTAAATGACTGTGATATTTTTTTTTCGAATTGTAGCTTTTTTGCCAAGTGTTAAATGTGTTTTTTTTTAAATAAATGCAGTTGTTAAAAAAACAAAACAAAAACACACACGTAACCTTATCTTCTTTTTTTTCAAAGTTTATCATACAAATGATGACGGGTGTTTTAATTCTAAAATGCGCCCACAATGCATTTCTAATGCCCCAAGAACATGTTGATTAGTCATTGTCCCTTATGCTTGGTGATCAACGATTACATCGCGATAATTTGCACAGGAAGCCTCGTTATCAATTTAAATTATCAGTCATGTGACTTGTGTCAAGCGAGCACTCTTTTGTCTATGTACAGATCCTGCAGAGCTTTATCTTGTATATGTCCTTTGTGCAGCAGATTGCAGCCAGCATGATTCACACTTTTATTCTGTAGAGTTAAAACATTATTTTTTGGGTTAATTACTAGTATGTAATGATAATATTCCTAACCTTTTAAACCATATTTTAAAAGTCTTAGAAAATTTTCATCTGATACCGATAAAACAGATGATAATTTCATCCCTACTTAATCGGATAAGTATATCAACATTTTTGTTATATTCTTTTTCCAAATTCGCTTTCGATAAAACCAGTATTAAAAATGCATCCACATACAAGATTATTTCAAAACATATCATGTGGATAACGAATACTATTCTCCCAAGGATTTCGATATGCTATTTGGCATTTATCAACTAAAAAGCTCATAAACGTATCTTATCCGAGACATCGCATTAAAAAGATGTGTTCACACCTCGAACTCTGTCTCTAACCACTGAATGGGGATTTAAATCCATATCAATTGAAAATAGATATTTCTCGATGGGGGAAAATATCAAGACTCTGTTTACGTATTTATTAATAACACTTCATATATTTTTTTTTGCGTGGATTTTAAAAGCAAACAAAAAAAAAAGAGAAGAAATTGTAATGTCAATATGCAGCAAAGAAGGACACAGAATCTTTGACTTTCTGTATTGAAAAGACATAAATACACACAACAAGTTCAGATTACAATCTTAATCATTGCATTCAATGCATTTAAATGGAATAATGAAAAAAGTCGACATACAGAATTAATGTATCCACAAGTAAAGAAATAAGAAATTGTTAACCATGTCTTAAACCGCCATGTATATCGCTGTCGTTTCCTTACACTCCCATGTAGTTGGTGCGGTAGATTTCAATTTACTGCTTCTGTGTCCCAATCTACGCATTCTCAGTTTGTCCAATTCTGTTTGTGACATTGAGCAGTTTGGTTTCTGGTAAAGAATCCGGTTAGGAAGGAAAAGGAAATATTTCAGTTAATTAAGTCGTACCAAAGATCAGCATGTGAATGCGCCAATGCACTTGTCGTACGTTGAATAGTCTAAAGCAGAGAAATGGATGAAAAAGCTTGTGTTCTACCCAGGCTAAACCGTGTGAATTCGCAGACAAATGTTTTGCTACGTCGTTCTAGTTCTGAGATAAGTTTGCTGGATTTATATAGAAAAATAGCCGTGAATAATTTTGACAAGGCAAGTTTTTCTGTTATGGACGATAAAAATTCTCTCTCTCTCTCTCTCTCTCTCTCTCTCTCTCTCTCTCTCTCTCTCTCTCTCTCTCTCTCTCCTTCTCTCTCTCTCTCTCTCTCTCTCTCTCTCTCTCTCTCTCTCTCTCTCTCTCTCTCTCTCTCTCTCAGCAAGCGCTAATTAATTTTAGGGAAAATATAGGGTACTCTATAAAATATTTTATATTTTATATGTTTTAAAATTATTCTCTCTATTTTGTAAAGGACACACTTATAAGCGTACATTTTTTTAATAGGTACTCGCATTCAACTAACAATGGATACCTAGTTCTTGTACATCATGATGTTTGTTAAAATAAATGAACGATAACTATCATGATTTAGATATTTTAAAATCTACATTTTATTAGATACTGAGAATATATTTCGTTGCTAAGAGAGAGAGAGAGAGAGAGAGAGAGAGAGAGAGAGAGAGAGAGAGAGAGAGAGTGTGTGTGTGTGTGTGTGTGTTAAGGATGATAGATAGAATAGTCTATAATTTAATAATTTCTTACAGAAATACAGAACATGATTTTTTAAAAAATATAGCCATGTTATGGCCTTCCGGGGTTTCGATATTAAAATAAATTACTGTCGCCAAAGAAAAAAAGACGGAAGAACGACTTGTCTGGGGTTAACGTGTTAAAATAAACAAAGACAGTTTAAGATCATCTATGTTCTTTCAATGTAGTTTTACACCCCACAAACGTTTCTTGTGTGTGTATTTGTAACAAATCAATATTTTCGAATTTATCAGTGTATCGACCTCAAGTGCCATCGATACCTTTTAAATGGCTTTTAATATAAGAAGTAAACATCTTAAAGGTCCCGCGGCCTTCGAATTGTATGTCCTTATTATTAGAGACAGCAAGTTAAACGTTTTCACGATAAAGAGAAAGTCTAGTAGCTGACTGGATTAAATTATCACAAAAACTCTGTTTACTTATGAAATTGATACTCCGGTGTATATTCGCTCAAGCCCTTGTGAACTTTTCTCCATATACGTACATGTATTTTATTTTATTTTATTTTTTCAAAGCGAAGTCAACATGCATTCAAAGAATAATTCTTATTGCACACGTGCCAGCAAATAAAATCACTTGTACATTTAATTTGATTTTAAGAGGATATCAAGTGAATTTTTAAATCATTCTGAAAGGTTCAAATTTGGTACATTTAGATTAATAAAAATATTAAAGGGATTGGATTTCGAGAAAGAGTTGACATTTTAAAATTAAAAGTAAATTATAGGTACAAAATTATCAATCCTTGTATATCATGACAGATGCACGAGAACATTTTTTTCAAGTTATTTTCGATGAATATTGATTATCATAACAATATTAGTACATGTATTCTTCATTGATTGATAATCCGAAATCATGAGAACTTGTGCGAAAACGTTAAAAGATTAAATATAAAAAGCTAAAATATATAGAATTTTTCTTTGCTAAATAATAGTTTAATATTTTTTTTAAATTCAAGATAAATCTGGTGGCTTATTTTTTGACCATCTAGCCTTCTCAAGTGACTGATTTTATGGCGAGTTTATTTTTGTCTTTTTCTTTCTAGAAATCTGGATATAATCCTAACACTGACATACGGGCAAGGTACTCAGCAAAATTCCGCAAAACACCGGACCCGTTTAAGAATAAACTCACAGCGGACTCCCCATTCCTAAACAAGGTAATTTTATAAATGCATTGGTGTTGAAAAGTAATCACTGTCGTGTTGTGAAGATTGATTTGCGAATATTGCATGTTAGAAAGAATCATGCTCAGTGGATGATACTTTTTTCAGTCAACAGTTGAAGACTGTTTAAAATGTCTACTGAAAGTGCCACATAAAAGATGCGAATCGGTAAGCAATAAAAGATATACACCATATTTGAATGCTCCTTTAGTAATTCCCACAAATACAACATTAATTGATTTTGTTTGGATATATATTGTTCCATATATTTGCAGCACAAGTACATCCGCGTGGGTGGAGGCTATCGCCATGGTTACTGGTATGTCAAATGTTTACTAGAAGAATTGGAACTGCAGAGGCAAAGAGAACTTATACTGAAACAGAGACTGGAATCCATTCGTGAGAAACGTAAGTACGACGGTTTAACGTCATCTTTGAAGAAAACCGTAACAATTTGAATATGCGTTCATTGTATATACAAAATGTAGTTTGTTCATGTATAATATCAGTTGCTGACTTTTCTTATTACAGATGTAAAGGCTATAAAGACATACATTCGAACCAAAAGTGGTCGACTTGTTGAGAGAATAATATTTCTCTCTGAAGAGGATTATGCAGCTTTCAAAGAGGGCAAAAATGTGCAGGACATTCTTAAAAAGTACCTGTCCAAGGACGAAGCTCAAGGTCTGGAGTCATGGGACAAAGACGAGGTAAAAGCCATCAAGACATACGTACGAACAAAAAGTGGACGACTTGTTGAAAAACTGGTGTATGTTTCTAAGGAGGACTACGATGCCATAACACAAGGAAAAGGTGATGCAAAGGCGCTTCTGAAGAAATATGCAAAGGATGGAGAAGTGATTGAAGGATGGGACGAAGCCAAAATGAAAACAATCAAAACGTACGTCCGAACCAAAAGTGGACGACTAATTGAGAAAACAATTATGATCTCACAAGAAGACTATGACGCGATGATCAAAGAAGGAAAGGACCCAGCGGAGATATTAAAGAAATACATGCCGCTGGGAGACGGCGAAACTCTTGAATCGTGGAAAAGCGCGGAGCCGATGAAAGCTATCAAAACAATGGTGCGAACAAAGAGCGGACGTCTGATTGAAAAGACCGTTTACGTGTCAGCAGACGACTACGAAAGACTTCAAAGAGGTGACGCTGATTTGAACGACATTCTAGGAAAATACATGGGAGAGGATGGCGGAACAGTAGAGGGATGGAAGAAGGCAGATCCAACGCCCATGAAAGTCGTGAAAACGTACATCAGGACAAAGAGTGGACGTCTGATTGAGAAACAAGTGCTTTTGACCGAGGAAGAATACAAACAATTCATGGAATCCGGTGGTAACCCGGATTTCCTCAAGAAATTCATCGAACTGGAGAAAGGCGAAGTAATCGATTCATGGGAAAAGGCTTCCACGGTGTTTTCTGGTGGGGATGACGAAGAAATAAAAAATGGTAAACGGTTATGGCTTCTGAAGCTTTATTTACATATATAATAGTTACAAAAATGTTAATACATATGAAAAAAATATAGTTGGCAGTGTTCGCAAATGTGAAGTTTTGAATATGAAAACTGAAATAAAATATCTTTTTTTTTTTTGGTCAAAGACATCCTTACCATTCTAATCGACAGGTTCTTGTCTTAAGTTTAGAAATGAGACACCGTAAGGTAAATTTACATATTAGATAATAAAATACTAACACTGAATGTTCATTCTGAATTCAGCAAAAGAGGGACAGAGAATCGTGGGAAAAGATGGCACAGTGTATGAAGTTGTAGTGGATCCTCTCACAGGAAAAAAGTACAAAAAGTAAGCTATAGGGCGGCACTGTCGTTCTGTGCTGACTGCCCATTTCTGTTGTATTTATTGTTGTGTGTCAGATCGAACAAATAAATGTGTTAACACTGCATTGATTGTCATTGTTACAGTTCTGTTTGCTCTTTTAAAACTGCTGCTTCTTTATTAGATTTTGAATCTGGCATTAAATAGAAAATATCATTGTGGATTGATAATATATTATCTTTCTCTTTTTATTTTGTTTTTCTCCGTGAAACAAAAATGTTCAGGGAATTTTGTTTTTTTTCCCTCACTTTATCCTTTGAATAGTATTTTGCAAGCTTATATATGTACAAAAATGACTTTATGAAATTCTGCTTGTTATATGTTCCAAAAAAAATAAATGACCTTGACTTTTAAGATTTTAAATTTTTAATAGGAAAGTTGGCAAACAGTCCGACATTGACAGTGGATTTGAGTCTATGCAGAAGGGCAAAGGGGGAAGGGGACGCAAAGGTTTGGCTAAAGGAGAGATCGACAACGAGGAGACAGCAGAAGAAAGACGCGCGCGCAAACAAGGAAAGCGTGATGCCGGAAGTGACAGCGAGTACAGCTACAGAAGCGTCTACAGCGCAGGCGGAACCAGACACGTCAGAAGAAGGCGGAAGCGGGCGGACGGAACGCGTAGCGGAAGTGAATCGTATCATAGCGACCAGGACGCTGAAGGAGAAGCAAGACGCAGACGAAGAAGACGAGAACGAGAGCACGCAGGAAGTGCACACAGCTATTACAGTGTAACGAGTGAAGGTGGCACACGTCACGTGATGCGACGACGCAAGCGCGAGGATGGGACCTACAGCGATCCAGAGTCTTATCACAGCGCTGACAGCTACGAAGCAGGCGGACGAATGGCCGACAAGAAAAAGAAAGAGAAGGAAAAGAAGGAAAAGAAAGCTAAACATAATAGAGGCGGCGAGGATAGTGACCACAGCTACTACAGCGAGACCAGCGAGGGAGGGACAAGGAGAACCTTCAAGAAAAAGAAAATTAGAGACGCAAAGGGTAACGTCATCGGCTACGAAAAACCGAGGGAGTTCGACGAAGGTTGGTATTAAATTTTTAACCCGAGTATTCTTAAATACAGAGTTGATACTTGATGCATTTTAAAGATTAGGATATGATGAAATTAAATCCCAACGAAATTTTATTTGGTTTAAAATCAACGAAATTTTAACTCAACGAATATATGTGCTTCTACAGTAATGATACTTTTTTGTATTTTTGAACTAAGGGTTTTGTTGTCGTCATTTTCTAATGAATCTTTTTTTCCCTTGTAGATGAGATAAGGTAAGAAATATGCGTACATATTTTGATATTTAAAGTTGCTTTGGTTTTGTTTGGTTTTATTTTTAACTTTGATATACCGGTATATGAAATGAAATGAGTAACTATTATTGTGCTTGTTAGTGTTTACACTGAGGTTTCGGACGGAAAAGGCGGGAAAATAAAAGTGAAGAAAGAAAACCCTAACAGCAAAAAGGCAAAGGCAAAAGCTGCGGCCAAAGAGGCAGCAAAAGCCAAACTTAAGGAGAAGTACGGAAAAGACTTTGAACCCGTGTTTAGCGACTGTACAACGGATGATGATGACGTAGATCTCGAGAATATGACAGAAGAAGAGAAAAAGGCGTACTTCGAGGGGAAGGCCAAGCGAGCTGCCGAGAGAGAGAAGAGGAGGAGGGAGAAATACGGAGACAAATACGATGAAATGATGTCCAAACATAAGGAGTAAGTCGAAATGTCCTAGATTGTTACAGCGTTGCTTTAAGTAATATTACTGCGTGTTGTCAAAATATTCCGCGACCTAGCTCAAGACGAGGTTTGAAATTAGCGTAAATCTGAAATCAATGCACGGGATTTTACCCCCTTTTTTGTATACTGTTTTGTTATTAACTATACTGAGCACATCGTGTGCTAGCTATTAAGTGCGAAGCGTTTTATTGTACATGTAAAAGACGTTTAGCAACATTTTAAAAAATCTTGTCATTAATTATCCAGAAGTCTCTTTTTATCAGATAAAAGCCGCCATTGACTCAATTCTGTCGAACAAACTTTAGCCCATCTTATCCATTATTGGGGGTTTTTTAAACTGTGTCTCTTTTTCAGCGAGGGATTTTTAAAAGAAAAAAGATCATTGTCGAATTTTAAATTCAAATATTGCATAAATTATGCACACCGGCTATTCGCATTAAATGGCCATTTCTTGTTTCACTCAAAGTTTCAAAGACTATATCTGGTTTATTTTAAGCACAATTAGACACAATTTTTCGAATTTAAGTTCATTGATGCATTATATTCCATGCAAAGTATAAATTAGATTTAAACTCAAAGTTTTTAAATTTCAAAATTTTAAAACTTTAAAACAGACAGAAACAACTCCTGGAGAAAGAAAAGAAGAAAGCTGCTAAGCTGGCAGAATTACGAGAGAAAGGGTTGATCTCGCCTTCCTCGGATTGGACAATAGATTCAGACACGGGGGAACCTCTCCGAAAGAAGGCCAAGTATGTGTTAGGGACCACCCCCAGTGGCGGCCTTAATCTGCCTGCCGTTGCTAAATACGGGACGTGTCAATGTTATAACAAAGAATGACATCCCTTGCATCTGTTTAATGACCTGGTTATTCATTTCTTTAATAATCTCCAACTATCAAAACCTTTATTCGGATTCCTAAAAATAGAGTCATTCGTTCTATTTTTCACAATAGCATACACGTTCCTATTGACAATTTGGGGTAATTAACGATCATTAAAATTCTCAAATGTTTTTCGATTATATCTAACATTTCAAGTACTTGTTTATTCTTCTCAAGGATTCATTAGATATGATAAATCTTATTTTCGGTAAAAATCATTTGTATGAAAAAAATACAACCGTTTACTTCACTTTGAATGCATGTAAATTGTAATTATTTTTTTAGCAATATTAAATATATAATAATAACATTTTTCATATCATTTTAAAAGATTTTCAGTTTTTCTAAAAAAAAAACATTTTTTACGTTTTAAGAAATAAAATCTTAAATGTTACAGAGAAAAGGTAAAACAAGAGCGAAAGGAACAAATAAAACGGAAGAAGTTACAGGAGGCGCGAGAGAAGGGCTTAATCAGCCCGTCATCTGATTGGACGCTGGATTCGGACGGGGAACCAGCCAGACGATCGGATCTAGTCAAGTACGTCTACGAATACGGTGTAGTGACGTTGTCTTTTTTTTTTTTTTTACAAACTTGATAATGTACAATTAGTTTTTTTTTTCGGTCATTATGATATTATTTTTGAAATTTTTTATGTTATGTTTAGTAAGATATAAAGATTTCAGAATTGATGATGATGGTAATGATTTTGATTATACGATGAAAATAACGATGATGACGATGACGAAGATTTTGATGATTATGATGCTATAGATGATTATAATGTTATTGATGATGAGGAGGATGAGGAGGATGATGATGATGATAATGATAATGATAATGATGATGATGATGATAATGATGATGAGGATGATGATGATGATGATGATAATGATGATGAGGAGGATGATGAAACAAAAAAATAATCTAAACATATTTACATGTATAATAATTTTCAGACAAGGCAAGCGTCCTCCACCAGAGAAGGGCAAAGGAAAGAAGAAGGGCAAGGATGGAAACGAGGCTGATGATGAAAGTGAAGAAGGTATGATAAAGAATAATTGATGGGAAAAAGTAATCGTTTAAATTCATTACAGATAAATTATATCTGTACAAGTACATTATCTGAGCATTATTTTAGTTTAAATATTATTAAAAAAGTATTAAAGTTTTTTTAAAGATTGTCTTGCATTCATAAACAAAAGTATTGTTTCATATTGATATGATTTTTTTATGTACATTTTTAATAATCGTACACGAACGTTAATTGCTATCTGAACAATTTTAATACAAAATATTCATTTTATGTACAGTATTATAAGATACATGAAATGTTGAGAGAAAAATCTTGACATCAAATCGTTCTTAAACTATTGTTATGACATAAGAATTCACCGTATGGAAGCGTTCCAAAAAGTTGCAAATCATACTAAAATAACGACTTTCATGAAAATACGTGTAAGATATCGCGACCTGAATAATTTCTGCTGCCCAAGAAACTGGAGGATAGCCATACAAATTCAAAATCTTTTTGAAGAAAAGGCTTTGTCTAAGGTATACACAACTTTCAGTTGTACATGTATTTGGAGTGCATACCTTTCCCACCGGATGTGACGTGTTTTCCAGTTTGCACCGCGCCCCTTTGCGGCAAAAAAACCTTTGCATTCCCGATTTCCTATTAAACCAATATCATGTGACTTATACTTTTAACACCTGTATCTACTCTACGAAACATGCGTCTAACTGTTCAATACTTCTAAAGTTACATATTTGAAAAAAAATATGATAAAAAGTTTGGTGAAATTAACAATTTTTTTTCTCAATTATATCTATATACACAATGCTACTTACATTTTCCTGCACCTTTTACAATGAATTTGCATGGTGTGAAGAGTCACAATTCACAATTCTTATTGCTTCACTCAAAGACAATGGAATCCTTAAAAAAATAGTTAAAAACCAATAACATTTTTAATAATAATATTTCTCAGATATTGAAAATTGAAAATGTGCTCTATAATATTATTAATTTTCTATCCGTTTTACAATTTATTACTTTTTTCAGAAATTATTGACCCCGTTACGGGAAAAGTCATCAAAAAGAAAGGCAACAAGGGCCGTGATGATGAGTTTGATTACGTATGTATGATAATTGCGTCATGATATTATTTTTAATTTCGATATTTTAATGATCTTTGATAGCTATTAAAACTTTTTTGTACTTTTCTTGTAGGAATACGATGACAAAGGCAGGATAATAAGAAAGACACGTCGAAACCCGAAGGTAACGATCCAATTCAATTTTAAGTTTATAACATTTACACTAAATGTAAACACAACAACTTTTAGAATGTTTAAAACAAATTAAATGGAACAGAAACTAATTTTGATCAGAAAAGTTCCAAGATGATTAAAAAATACAAAGTATACCTTGTATTTACAATGTAGCGTCGACGAATCTCGTGAACAAGACTTTAGTATGAGCGAAATTAATAGATTTGCAATAAATTTTTTTAAAAGTGTAATTAAAATGTCTGTCTATCATTTCATGGTCTCTAGTAGAAAAATGCACCGATCTTTCGAAACTCAAGTATATGTGTTATTTTCGGCTATTGCAGAAAGAAATTAATGACTTTTTTTTTTAATCCCAAAGTACGATATACCGCAGTATATATAAATTATAACCAAAAATAACTTTAAGAGTAATATTCACCTTTGACTGTATATTGTTCATATTCTCGTTACAGCCAGGTGATAATGACGGGTCTGACTACGAGTATGAATATGGTATGAAAGCTACTCACATTATTGCAACATATCGGAATTTACTATTGCAAAATGTATCTATCTTAAAGACCTTAGTTCTAAAATCTTGTTAAATATGCAAAATTTTCATTTAACAAAATGTGTCTTTGTTTCTCAGATGAGGATGGAAATATGAAAGTAGTCAAAAAGAAAGGAGGGCAGGTTGTTGGTAAGTAGATTTCGGATATATTAAAGCCTTTGTCGTTATGATGCTTTTGATCACGGTGATTTTGATTTAAGCTTTGGCTGTTGTAAGAAAAACGGTTTATCAAAAATCAAAATCTTTGCTTGTAAAGTATTATATTATTTTTGCTTTGATAAGAGAACTGAATTAATAATTAACACAAAATCTAGAATGAAACGAAAAAATAAATAAATAGTATAAAACAAGGATATTTTATTGAGAAGATATATTATATAAAGTAATAATTTTAAAAAAAGGAAAATTTCCTAAAAGCATATAGAGGTCTAATGTTTCTCACATGAAAACTTTCAGATGATTCAGACGAAGAGCAGTTTGAGGTTGGAGCAGACGGCAAAATTCGGCTCAAGGGAGGAAAGAAAAAAATTAACTTGGATAAATTAACAGACGAGGATCTCCGTCGATTGGGTATCGATCCTAACTTGTCCAAAGCAGAAATCGCCCGAAGACTTAAGGTATTCTGCAAGTTGTTATTAAAAATATTCGTATGACAAATACAAGTTGTATTTAATTCGTTGATCAATTGTTTACAGAAAAAAATGTCCACATGTGTAAAATATGTGTACAATTTTACACTTGTTTTACATGTGTTAGACACATGTGTTAAAATCTATATGTTGAACACATATGTTATACACATGTGAAACATATGCATTTTACATGTGTTTTATAAGTGGATAGGTTTTTTCCATTCAAATATAAATAAAGGTTTGGCCTTCTGTATTACGATTCAAGGTGATGTTTTGTATGTTAACCACTTCTCACGCAATATTCATTACAGAGATTGTGAATTAGTGCACGCCGTATGATTAAATATTATTAGAATATTTGCCGCGAAGAGCAATTAATTCAAAATTGATACGTTTGTTTGTTTTAAATGAGATTTAATAACTATTTCTTTCAGGAAAAATTCGGAGACGATATTGACATTACTGCTGGTAAAAAGAAAATTGGCACAAAGCACGCAGACGAATACTCGAGTGACGCCGACACAGATGACCTTGCGAATGACAGCGACCTTGATGTTGAAACATGTAGGTCAATAGGTCATATACTGCAATGCTATTTATCTTCTTTTTTTCAATGGACCTTTTGAAACTGTTTCTTCTCATCTTTCGTTAAATGGATATAAAAGCATTCCTCGCATATAAAAGACCCATTTTATAAGACTTTAGTATTTAATACACTGCCTTAAAAAGAGAGCCGTTTAAATGTCTAAATTTTTATATGGGCATCAATATCTTCGGTTATTAAGCAATGATAGAAATGTCGTAAACATTGAAATTTGATATCGTAAAATGCCCTTAGAAGAGGTCGTATGTAATGAAATTATTTGTTCTCTAACATATCAGATGCAAACTGTACGCTATTAAGTAATAATAACTAATAAGTTCAAATTCCTAAATGTACTTGCATATCTCCTTTCTTGCACCTGGGTTTCCAAAATTAATTAATCATGTCTCATTAAATACATGATAGAATTGTGGGGTGTGTGTGTGTGTGTGTGTACTATAAATTGTCTGTAATTTCATCGTAGCTGTGAAAAAGAAATATTTTTAAATGATTTACTATCAAAACTAAAAAAAAATATTTTGGAAAGAAATTATTCTCTTCATTTTATTGACTACAATGAAGTGAATCCTGTTTAAAATTTGCGATCGTACATGTAAATAGTGAACTTTTAACGAACCCCAATAGCAAAATGCTCGTGTACATGTAGCTTATGCACTCAGGTTGAGGAATTCTCCATTGTAATTCATTTACAGCTTAAGATTTTATCGTAATTACGGACCTAATGACTCACACTTGAGTGCATTTCGTTGCTAATAGAAGTTATCCCTGGCCTCTTAATGTCTGTCTAGCCCCTGGCAAAATCTGTGTCTAATTCCCTCTAGATCTGTTGCGGTGCAGTTCAATTCTTAAATCGATAGAAGAAAAAAACAAAAACAAATAATCGGCTTAACTAGATTGTACCAGTGGCCGTTGACAAAAACCATGCATGTGCCTTTGCAGTTTAATCCCTCTTTTGTTTCAATCACTTACCCCCTCCGAAAAGTCTAAAAGGTTAAGCCCTGTATTTCACCTTACAGTTAAGTTTCAGTTCCGGTTTTTTCTGGGTCTCTCTGTTATTATAAACCAAAAAGTGATGGACATAGATTCTCGAAACACAGAATAGCCAAAACAAGAACAAAAAATAAATCAAACAGTCAGAATGAGCGCAAAAAGTCGATCCAGCATTTGCAGCCATGGGAAAAAGACCAAAGTTGTGAGTGTTGTTGTGTATTATGATACTAGTAAAGCTTCTCGTGATGTTACTTCCACAGTGAGAGGGACCAAACGAGTAAATGTGAAGCTAAAGAAAGGGGGACAGGAGCTGATTGAGCACATGAAGAAGATCATAGCACACTCGGACCTGAAAGGCGACTACAACCGAATGGACGAAACAGGTACACTACTTACACTATACTTATTACGATGTATTTTGTATTGCTAGTAGTTTTTGTGGAGGCTGCATGGTCAACCAATTACCCATCAGATCTGTCTTAAAACTTTAACTAATATGATAGGTTTGGCCATTAATTATCATTTTAGTTAAATAAAAAATCCAAATATTTTATTTTTAAAACTTATATCTTTATACATAACTGTTCATATAAAGCAGATTATTAATACAGTCTAAAAAAGGGCACGATCATGCATTTAGCCTTCTTAAGGGTAATTAAATTTAGAACGTATTTTTAACTGGAAATTAAATTTAATTAAACAACAGCCAATTTAGGTCGGGCTTGAGAGAATGTCATTTCGTATTTTGAATTTATTAATTACGTTTAAATTAAACGGGAACGTAAAGTATTTCTTTTACAATATCATGATGACTTAACGATACACAGTGTGTAGGAATTATCAGTATATTATCATTATGAACTTTACACTGTAAACTTTCATTTATCTTCGTTTAAGCAATTAAGATAAACTCCGTTTAAATCTTTACAATCTTTTAAACATTCCAGTTATTTTGAACCAGTTCTTTAAAATGCATAAGATTAACTGTATCAAAATTTATGCAGAGAGTTGAATGACAGAGGAATTAAAGTATATTGTATCTTTTTGACCTTGCAGGAGATATAGACTTCGTTAGTCACTACAAACTCGTTGAAAACCACAAAATTGATGGCTACGCAAAGGCGTTCGTCGTCGAAGATGGCGACTGGGATACGGTTTTGACTTACAAGGTGAGACTTTATGTGACATCTCGCACAAAAGATCAAACTGGTTTAAAGAGGGTTGGGCTAATCACAGGGATATCTCGAACAGATCCTTCTTCCTAAGTTATTGAAATACTGCACTGACGTTTCTTGCAATTAGTTCTAAAAATGCCAGCTATTTGGTTACATGGGCGTATTGCTGAAAACTGCCAGCAAATCTAGAGTTTCATGTATCTGTACTATGGATCAAATTGACCTAAATGTCTTAACTTTAAGTTTGAACATAAAAATTTTCATTGCTTAAAATATAATGTTCTATATGTCCTTCTATGTAATATCTGGAAAGTATATGACAAGATGGGGGTTTGCTATTGACTAGTTGATTTTGTTTTTTTTTTATTTTTTTTTTAATTATTGGACATATGCCCATTTTTTATATAATTAAGTTCAAAGGTATCTGATAATAGTATTTATGTACGTCATTTTCATTGATTATTTCTTAGGAATCTCGAATGGCGTTGGAGGGAGTTCCCACAATTCAGCAAATTTCCAACAAACAATTAGAATATGTCCTCAAGGTGCGTTTTGGGAAAGTGTAATGACATTTTAAAACAATGAATTTAATTGTGATTAAACAAACCTTGTTCGACATTAGTCAACATTATGATTTAGGACAATGAGAGAGCATATTTTTTAGTTTAAATGGTAATAATTTTTGTTTAAAACAATAAAAACTTTATATTATATTATATTATTTATTATTTTATTTATTATTATATTATTATTACAATTAAACTCGCAAATAAGAAAAACACATATGTGAAAATCTCTAATAAGAAATTGTACATAGACATGTTTTTATCTACAAACTCTGATGTTTCTTTTTAGGTGCTAAATCTAGATGATGCATCGCAGATAACGTTTAGAATGTTTGCCGTCATATCAGCATTATGTGAGCGCGTCACATCTATGGAGTATGTATTATAACTATTTTTTCCTTTCCTCTGTTAACACTTAAATCCAACACATATCGCATTAAATATCGTAATAAGTTGATTTTGACAACCATATTGGAATTAAAGGATTTCACAAAACCAATAGGTCTTAGAAAATCCACATTATACTTGAAACTTTCAAGCTAACATTAATCAAACTATTCTTTTCCTATCGGACATTGTCAGATTATTTCAAATTCTTCCTAGTGAGATTTTCTCCTTTTTTGACCATATTAGAAAGGGAAGTAATTCAATTTTTAAATCATAGTTAAAAGAAAAAAGAGTATTTTCTTTGCGAATCTTGCAATGCAATTACAAATAAAATACAGTATGGAACACTTTTTTATCTCAATTTCGGGGGGGGGGGGTAAGAGAATAAGGTATTTTAAGCATTGCCTTACATTATGTTCAACGTCTCTGTGACAAAAATATGTTTGTTGATACTTCTAGTCCAGTCAGTAAGCACTTGTTGGAGATCTGTGATCTGATCGACATTCAGAGAAAGATGGAGCTCTACAAGTCCATGTTCTACTGCAATATCGGCTCCGACAGGGACACTAACTACATCAAAGCCGACTCACTACGCATCGAGCTGATAGCAGGCGGGTTAAACTGGAAGCAGCAAGAGTTCATCATGGAGAGACTACAACCAAATATATTCATGGAAGTCAGTACAAGTTAATACTACACTTCACTTTTTACATTATCTTCTTAATCGGTTTCTGAATGCTATGTTCAAAACATGACTTGAAAAATATAGCACTAAATAGTTAATATTTAATTGTTTAAAATCAGTTAACTAAAATTCTTCATCGATGGCAATAATCATGGCAAATGGTCAAAAAAGGAAACAAAATTACCAGTATACACGATATTGAATAACGAATTTTAATAAGTGTATTCAAATTCAGTATGAATAACTTCTATTTGTAGATTTCCTTTCTGGATTACTTAGTTTATGTGCCACTGTTCTTGTCCATGCATGACAATATTTGTGAAAATCCTTTGGATATGTCTGACAATAAATATGATAAGAAGCTTCGGAAACCCTCGGGGTCCTACCGTCAAAGAGATATGAACCCTCCAGATCAACCACTTAAAAAGACCTCTACCTTCCAATTAAAAAAGCAAGCTCAGGATCTCATCGAAGGCAGAATAAACAAAGACCAACTATCGAAAGAGAAAGTGGAGTTATTGAATAAGTATGCCACGTATGTACATTGAGCGGCATGAAGTAACACCGCTTTTTTGTGAACTTGGATTTGTTATGTTTACATGTAGCTACTAGTTTAGTTGAAGTACATCAATCACAAATCCTTTCGGTAATTCATAGTTACGATGTATTATATCAAGGCCCTCTAGATATGACGATTTGCTATGGTACATACAGTGATGAACTTTTTGTAAGGTCGATAAATGAAGAGTTACAAAAAATCGGATATCCTTTTCCATAGGAATCAAAAGGGCATGTTAGGCAACAAAAATAGGTAATTTACCTGAACTCAAAGCCTGTACAGATTTATGTATAAATATGTATACCATAGGAAGAATAAATAAGTAAGTAAGTAAGTATCAATTAAATATCAAATTACAGCAAAACAATTTTTATAAAATTAGCTTATGTGTCCTAATTTTATACATTTATATGCATGCTATATATACTGTAATGATTATATTTTATGCTGAAATTCTAATTTATATAAACTTATATATCGTTTACAGATTGGCCAATGGCTACACCTATTTTAATATATTTGTACATACAACACATATCAGATCCTAGGACGATTTTTGACTACGATGAAATTAAAATGCATACATGTAAAAAAAAAAAAAAAAGCGCAAAGCAACTGTCGATTAAAACCTCGATTTAAGAGCAAGTGCTCCCCTGATATATTAATTTTAAGCTAAATTTGATGGGATATGGGAATTAACTGTGATGTCTGTATTGATTTGTAAAATGTGTTCCTTTAAATGACATGAAGTTTGAAAAAAAAACATTTAGTGTGCATTGTCATTAAGCTGATAAACTTAACACAGTATACATGTATTGTTGATCTTACACTTACACTTGAACTTAAACTAAAACTTACACTGTGATTGTCTTGAATATTACGTTTCAGCTTGTGTTGTCTCCTTAAAGAAAGATTTTTCATAACTAGATACTGTTTTCTGAAATAAATTTTTCTAAACAACATTAAATCAGATATAATTCACATAAAATAAAATTGAATGAAATTCCCTGTAGCTTAAATGCGTCTGGGTGCTTATTTATGAAGCATGCGAATGATAATTAAAATAATCTGCACGAGTGTTCCATACTTACAATAATTTGAAAAATAAATTAATGGGCTTTTTTCTAATTAATAATAGAAAAACTTTTTACGATATTTTTTGAAATTTTGATTTCAAAACAAGCATTTTTAGTTAGTGTAACATGTATATCATTACATGTATGTTAAAAAAAAATCCTATTACGTTTCTAACTAGTAAACAGACCATTGAAATCTTTCATTTATAGAGACAATACGAGCAAATCCCCAAATTCCAAGTCACAGTAAGTAACACATCTTTCATTTAGACACAGGAGTAAAATACACAGTCGAAGTTAAAAATCGATATATGTTTATATAATTTACATTAGTAACCACAAACATTGCCTTGCGTTGGTTCGTAAGAAATATGTCTGTTCTTTTCATTTGCAACTCGATCTTTTTTAGTTAAAAAATTACCATATTTGGACAAAAGGTGAAACGATGAAATAATTACTTTTGCGGTTCATTTTTCATCAATTATTTTTTTCTTACATTGTAGTTTGCCAAACATCTTTGAAGAAAAACCAGTTGTCGTCAAACCGCAGGAAACACCACAGCCAGCTCTAGTTTATTAATTGATCATTTCCAAAAGAACCTTCTTCAGTCAAATATTCATACGATCTTATGAATTGCTTCAAATCGTATTACGAGACAGTCTTTCAGCGACAGTGACCGAATAATTTAATGTCTGTGCGTAAAGTTAATTGTCCATTATGCAACAAACATTCTGTCATTGATTGCATGTTAATTTCAATTTTATTTAAAAAATCATTATATTTTTCTGAATACTTACATTATGTGGTTATATAATACAGCTCACATTGTGACGAACCATTTGTATAAATGTTTCAGTGATCCGTCCTGTTGGGGGAAAGGTTTATTTTAATTTCTACATGGTAGAAATATTGACATGAGTGTGCGTATTTTAAAATTAATTTCGTGTTAATTCTTCTAAAAAAAATCATTAAATAACAATCGACTGTTGTTTTATCATGTTTTCAATGACTTTTCGTTATTTTTGTATTTATTACTGTTATATACAAAAGTAATACATCTTTAAATTATAAACAAAAGCTTATTCATTCACTTTTAATTGCATTTATATGTGTGAAAGGCTACAAAATAACTTTAAAACAAAAACAAAAAAGTTTGCAGCAAAGGTTTTGAAAGTCCTTGATAGAATCATATTGCTTTAGTCTAAACAAAAAAAAGGGAAAATAAAAAATTGTATGTATAGTCAACAAACTTAAAAATTCCCGATTGGTGCCAAATATTATACATATGCCTTACATTTAGATAGTTTTTGTACATGACTGATATGTTGTAAAGTTTGAAAATAAATTTATTGACAAAATTTCTCTGTTCTGTTTTCTTTGTTTCTTCTCTTCCCCAAAAAGACCAGACACTTACATATATCTGATTAATTATATTTTTGTTTACGAACAAATATTAAGGTTGTTATCTTTTTGTGACCAGGAAAAGCCAGAAGAGGCTCAAAGGTGCTCAAGAAGTGAGTACTTCAACGTGTGTGATTTGAATACCCAAACTTGCCTTGCACCCAGTTTGTAATATTTATCACAGTGTTTGCTTTTTAAAATGTTTTCCTGAAAACTCCAAAATGTATTCCAAGTATTTAGTCTGACCATCAAAATAATAACATTTTTACCGCATTGGTGTTTTCATACGACACTATATAATTGCACCTAACGATAATATGATACACGATACACTTTACTAATATTTGAATTCTTAATTGTTTTCTTCGGGGGTTTATAAATGAATTCCTAAGTGAAAGTGTTGCTACAAGTCACGAATATTCATCTTAATTTATTATCATACACTATTATACGTATATAACATACATTTTTTAATGACGTAAATGATCAAAATTATATTAGGGGCTTTTCTACTTCCGTTAAAAAAAAAAAGAAGACCTATTGTTTTCATTCTCCTCTTTTATTATTATTATTCTTGACAAAACTTCGTCAGCAATTTTTAGAAAACGAAAGAAAAAATGCATGAGCAACGTTTAGTTCCTGTAGCAATCTTTTAGCTTTCCCAAGTCCCTTCTTGGGGGCTTCAGGTTTTTATTTTTTAATATATCCGGTCTACACAAACAAAATACTTATTAACTTACTTAGTCCTCTTCATGCCTAGAGCCCATAAGGCTTTCACCGAGGATCTCCATTTCTGCCCGTCTGCTGACATCTGCTGCACCATTCCCCAAGTCCTTCCTTGTTCACAAACAAAATATAAGATATTAAAAGAATAATGGTATTTTTTTATTTCTTGATTATAAACTATTCAACAGGTTATTTGTTTTTTATTCGATTTCTCAAACTTTTTTGTTAATAGTTTAAAATAAAAAGTGCATTTTAAAAATTATGATCCCTGGGAACACTTCGACTCCTTATAAGACTCATTAAGAAAGAGTTATCTCGCTTTGCTCAAGAATGTAAAGCATTAATACTCTTTGCATACAAAATTGTTTGACTGAGAAACAAGTACTTTGTTGTATCTGAAAACAACTTTTTTTTAGAAAATAAAAGAAATGTATACATAATTATAGAGTTCTCAAGTTATCTATCCTTTGACATTGCATTACTTATAAGATCTTATTTGGCCAACTGATTATACCAAGGCGTTGAAAAATTAAGGAGGAGGAATATAAGATACAATTATTCTTGAGTTTTAAATAAACAAAAACGAATAAAAGGATGTCGGAAAGCCCTTACTTTTTTGTTAAGGAAAAAATAGTTAATGTCTTTATTGAAATTTTCAAAGATCGTCTGATTTCTAGAAACATTAATATTGATATCCAGAAACATTAATATTGATATCCAGAAACATTAATATTGATATCCAGAAGCATAAATTTTGATATCCAGAAACATTAATATTGATATCCAGAACCATTGATATTGATATCCAGAAACATTAATATTGATATCCAGAAACATTAATATTGATATCCAGAAAAAAATATTAATATAAAAAAAACGTTAATATCTCACTTCAGAAATACAACGCTATGTATTCCAATCTGCACTACGTTGAATTGCATTGGCTATTGCTTGCATCATACAAATCACGATGTATCATACATTAGAGAGATTCAAAAGTGAATTTTGTGCATTCTTATAGTTTTTACGATAAACTATAAATTCATACAGAATACTGAAAATGCTAAACAAAATAGTTATATGTACAGTCGAAATACATATTTTGTTTGTGTATATCAAATTGACTGACATTAAAAAGATATATGTCAAATTAAAAAATATGCTTGATTTCGTCTAAAAAGGATAAGAAATATTTGTTTTACTTTTAAAGAAAACGGGGAAGTGTTGCAGGCCTAGATACTGCGCGAAGTTCCAAGAAAGGAGGAGCTGGTAAAGGTGGAAGTAAGAAAGGAAAACTTGCCGGAAAAGAGAAAGCAGCGTACAAAGCGGGAAAACGCAACAACGACAGCGACAGTGATTACAGCTACAGAAGCGTGGTCAGCGCCGGCGGAACTCGACACGTGCGCAGGCGCAAAAAGAATGCCGATGGCACTTACGGCGATAGCGACTCGTACCACAGCAGTCAAGACGAAGACGGAGAAGCTAGACGAAGAAAGCGCCGACGTGATAGAGAACACGGTGATGATAGTGATCACAGCTACTATAGCGTCATTTCCGCCGGCGGAACACGCCATGTGCGCAGGCGTAAAAGAAACCCTGATGGAACGTACGGCGATAGTGAATCATATCACAGTGGAGATACTGATCCCGATTTGAAGCGCGAACTAACAAAAACAACTAAAACGACAGAGGAATCGGACAGTGATTACAGTTACGCAAGTGAGAGAAGTGTCGGCGGTACAAGGTACGAGGTAAAACGGAAGCGTATACGAGACGCGGCTGGCAAAGTGATTGGACATGGGGATAAGGTGGTTCTAGGGGAAGCAGTTAGCGATGCAGATTCTGTCAGGACGCGACGAGGTTAGTTTTCTTTTAACTTTTCAATACAAACATTGATTACCTCTCCTTGTACTCAAATCATGATTAACAACGTATTTTCTCAATTCTAGGTTCAATTGAAGAAACGTAAGTTTTTCAAAATTTGTATTTCAAAAGTTTTATTAAACGGAATTTGAATTATATATAGGACGTTACTTGATTAATATGTTTGTTCTGTAGCAACGAGCCGCCAACACATGTTAAAGAAGTTCTGAATGACAGCAATGTTACCTTACAAAGAAGAGGAATCGGGTCTATTGGTGACATATCGACGGCCGGCCTAGATGACCTGATCAAAAAATCGAAATGGCCAGGTGAAATTCAGATAAATTTTATTGTAAATGAGGATAACAATTATTCTTAACCAACATGGGAATTAGTTCTTTTAAGAAACTGTTTACTGGTATGTTGATTTAGTACAATATATTGAGAGTTGTCATCAAAACAGTCAAAACTAAAGTGTTTTTTCTGTAATTGATTTGACAACTAGTTAAACATATAGTCATAACCACAAAATATAATCCCTGTCAGTTGCGTGTTCCAATGACACTCGAAACATGGATTTTTCTCTAAGCAAATTATAAGCAGTATCCCTTTTCTGACATTTATTAAAAAGCATTATAGGCCAATAAAAATGCATTGTAAAACAATTATTATAAACATGTGCATGTATCTGAGAAAGGCTGTCAAGACCTTCTATATTTAACTCGGAGAACTTTTGTTTTGCATGAAAGTTCCACAGCTGTGTCTCCTTAAAATCAATTAATAGTAGCCTTATTGTGACCACAATTACACAGGAAAGGAATCAATTGGAACACTTTCACCCATAATACACCATCATTATTTACTAATAAAATTTCTCATAACACAACAATAACCACAGTTGTTCGTGTATAGAAAGTAATGCAAACCCTGGAAAATTAGGTCAATTGTTACTTTTTTTTTATTTCAGGTGAAGGATTGGAAAGGATTGCTTCCCAACTCACTCCAGATGAATTCAGCGATGCCACGACGGACGACAATGTCGATCTGTCGAAGATGACAGAGGAAGAAAGGGAAGCCTATCTACGAAACAGAGAAAAACGAAGAGCAGCTCGAGAGAAGCGAAGACGAGAGAAATACGGCGACAAATATGAGGAAATCATGAAGAAAAGAGAACAGTGAGTATATATATGAATTCAACTTTGATAAGATTTCGTGAATAGTTTCATTAGGATAAATGTAAACAATAGTGTATTCATCCAGTTTATCTTTGATGTTTTTGAAAATATAAAAGAAAATACTCCGAGATAAACAAATGATAGAAAACAACGTTATTTAAAAAAAACAGTATATTGTTAGTCAACCAGACAATATCCTTTTAAACGTAAAGTTATATTCATTCCTTCATAGACTGTGCAATCATTAAAATTCATGGGGGCCAAATTTCGTGGATTGCTTAAATTTTACAAGTTCGTGGGGACATAATTTTATGTACTCCTTTATACCTACAAAAGGAAATATCTTTTTATAGCCCTTATTTATTAATTTGTGGACGAAGTTCATTCGTGGAGAAGAGGTTTCCCAAGAATTTAACGAAAATTGAGCCACCACGAAATCTGATGAATCAACATGTACAGTATTTCCTCAGAAGTTAAACATCAAGTTTGCTTTCAAAACTATATATGTTTTTTCCTTAGAAAACGTTTGGATCAACTACGAAAAGAAGAAGACGAAAAACGAGAAGGTGCTGATAAACTTGGTGTGGGGAGTAGAAGATCGTCGATGAGAAGAGCAAGTACCAACCTAGACAAGGACAAAATCAAAGACCGTCCCAAAAGCATGGTGACTTACGAAAAGGGTCCGCCTCGCGACCTCGGACATAACCAGAAGATTGACAATAGAGAGATAGGACTGAGTCATGAATCGTAAGAATCGCCGATTCAAAAGATGATTGATATGATTTATTTAGTGTACTAGTATTTTTTTTTTACTAAACTAGTTCCAGTCAATTCACATTTGTTTTTACAGATGGGCAAAAGATAAAAACGACAAGAGTAGAAAAGGTATACATATTTTAGTTGTGGAGAATCTTTTTACATGATATAATTATCCAATACTTATAACGACGATTATTATAATGTTTGTTACAGCCCAGATTTATTCTTTTTTAAGGTAGTAGTGATTCCTCCGCGGATAATCCACGGAGAATGTTGCGAGAATCCACCATTTTAAATAAACTCCCATCCATTCCACAAGGCAAAATGTTTCCCTCAGGTAAGCATCTTTTTATGTTTTTATCATTTGATATACAAATGTGTCAAAAATATGACATCATATTGTCTCAGACATCCTTTTAATTTTTAAAATTTTTAAAAGAGAATTAACGTGTTTTAAAGATAACCGATGTTGATAATTCTATTTCAGACAGGAGAGGAAAAAGAGTGAGTATTTTTTATGGAACTAATTTGTAAACTGTTTTATTTTTTTGTTCACTTATATGGAAATAAGTTACATCAAGAACGTATGCATTCAATTATATTATATCTAATTTTTGTAATTGTATTTTCGTTAATTTTAAGGGTGACGGACGAGGAAACGATGGTTCAACATTGGGTAAGTTTCTTAATATTTAATCTCTATTTAAAAAAAGTACGACTTATTATCATTAGAGACACTTTCCATTTCTAAAGATTGTCCATAAGATATTCTAAATAGTCATTCAATGCAACCGATTTCAGCATGAGTCACGGGGCACATTTGAAACGATAATCTTTCGACTTGGCATTTATGGCATTTCAATGTTGTTTCATTGATATTTGTATACAACCTGCACACTATAATTTGCAGATGGAGAGGAAAGCACATTTGTTGGTTCTGAAAATACTGAAGACAAACAAGATGAGAATGCAGAAAAAGGTTTTCATAGTTTTGTTTTAAATTAGTAAGAACAATGTAAATGGCTTGAATAAAAAAAAAATACATTGAATAGAAAAAAGGAAAATTGCTGGGTAATTTTAAATAACTAGCTTTTATGATATATAAAATTGTTATGAAATTAAATATGATTATGTGCTAATGAAACATGAAATGGTCAATTTATGAGATCATGATTCGACAGATCGGGCTAAATCGCCGGTGTTAGAACGAGGTGCAGATGGAAAATTACGCCCTAAGAAGAAAAAGATTGATATAAATGATTTAGACGCAGACACATTACGGAAACTAGGAATTGACCCTAACCTTTCTAAGAAAGAGATCGCCAAAAAGCTGAAGGTATTAAACTATTAGATAAAGTCATTCCGTTGGAATGTAGTAAAGGAAGAAAAACATACAAACCAAGAAAGGGAAATGGCGTTTAACGTTTATCTCATTTTTGTCATTTTTTTATCAAAAAGTGAACAAATTTCTTGAAGTCTTCTATATTTCTTGAAACACGGAAATGAACATACCGCAAAATTGAAAATTTCTATTTATTTGTACTGATAAAAAGTCATTTATTGTAAGTTGTTGGTGATACATTGTAACTTTCTGAGTGATTATCACACATGCATTTGTATGATACCTTTCACTGAAGGAACTTTTTGGAGATGATATGCAAATTACGGATGGGGATAATGTAATTGGCACGAAGGGAATTGATGAATTCGACCAAGACATGACTGATGAACAGTTGGCTGCAATGGAAGACTTGGATTTATCAACAGGTGAGTGGTAATAAAAATCCTACAAGTTCCTAAAGTACACATTCATGAAACGCTACTTTTTGTAACGTTGAAAATAATTAATTACATATAATAGTTCTTTTCTATTTTTGGATATATTTCGTTTGCTGAGGTCTGTGTAATGATCATAGCTATATATTAATTTTTCTCAGTAACTGGAAAGAGACGAGTGAATATATTGTTCCAACGTGGAGGTTCTGCTTTGCGTCGCCATTTTGAAAGAATACTGAAAGCATGCAAACTTCGAGAAGAGAAGGCTAAAGACATTGACGAGAGAGGTGGGTAAAACAGAATCACAGATACTATAAACATTAAGCATAAACATTATTTTATACGTTTACTCAACTCTAAAGCTGTTAGCACAATAAAATCATATAATGATTAGACATGTTCTGCAGAATGTTTGAAAAGTATCGAAATTAGCTATGAGGTATTTTTATCATATCTATGTATATTTCAATTATGTATATATTTTTGTGGGTTTTTTTTCGCAGATTCTAGCATTGATTTTCTTAATCACTATCGCCTCGTGGATCCAATGAATCTTGACGTATACGCGAAAGCTTTTGTTGTTGAGGATACAGACTACGACACGGTGTTAAATTCCTCGGTACATGACTTTTTTGTTTGATATTGATTTTCATAACTTCATAGTTTTAAGAAGACTTCTGGTATTATTCGTCCTACTCATATCGATATCGTTATTTAAGGAAATTAAAGACGATTTTGGCTTTATTTTTATCATTTTGGAAACTTTTGAAATACATTTAAAACGAAAACAATAAAATGATACATGCATTATCTTAGTCGTATATCTTCTTTTATTTTCTTTTTGTTCTTTAAGTAAAATATAAAGAGAGTGCATATCTTCTTTAGTGTTTAGATACTAGCATATGTATGTGTTATTTGGTACAGATTTACTCAAAATTTTGCAAACATTCATAATTTTATTGTAAAATTATGCAAATATTTATCGTAATTATCTAAATCTGCGTAAATTTATCACGCGGTTTTTGGAACAAATGTTCTTACTGTTAATGATTATTAAATTTCAATTTCTAACAGGATACAAAAGTTGCTCTAGATGGAATAGAAATGCTTCAACATTTGACAGAAAAACAATTGGACTATGTCTTTAAGGTGTGTATGATGAGTTGGTGTATTACATGTTCTTGATCTATACGTGTTGTATCGTTGAATAAACTGTATATATACAATTTAAAAAGTATCAATACATTTAAAATATTTTGTGATGTGTTTTTAACTTATTTGTTTTATAGGTGTTACATATTGATGAAGCTTCACAAGTGACGTTTAAAATGTTTGCAGTCATTACTGCGCTATGCGAGAGAGTAACCAATATGGAGTAAGACGAAATTAACTTCAATCTAAAAAAGTGTATCCGTTTTAATAGCAATAGTTTTTAGGAATAAAAGTTATTAATACTTTGTTATTTTGTTTTTCAGTGAATTAAGTAAACATCTACTCGACATCTGTAATCTGGGCGATGTTGAACGAAAGCTAGAATTGTATAAAGCCATGTTTTACCACAATATTCCTTCCTATCGAGACACCAACTACGTCACTTCCGATTCACTAAAAATAGAACTGATTGCCGGTGGACTCAACTGGAAACAGCAAGAATTTGTCATGGAAAAGTTGGAACCGTCCAGATATGGAGAGGTAAATATTCTTCTCTTTTGCATATACCCGTAAAAAATAATAGTAAACTTGTTTTCAAATTGTTATGTTCAATTTGTATATATATGTAACGTTAAATTCTTAAATAATTAACAGGGTTTTCTGTTGAACCTAGATATCAAAATATATGAAACCGTTGTTATATGTTCCTGTTTATTTCATTTGTTTAATGGTTACTCATTAATCATTTTATATCTATAATTCATTTTATTTATTTTGCAGATATCATTCCTGGATTACATGTGTTACATTCCTTTGTTTCTTTCCATGCATGACAATATATGTTATAACCCGCTGGACATGTCCAACAAAAAATATCAAATGCCGCCACGCAAACGTCCACCCTCCGCCCAGAGGGATATGAATCCCTTGGGTCAAAGGTTAAAGAAGACTTCGGACTTCCTGATGAAACGTCTTGCAAAGGAAGTGGCCGAGGGAAAAATTAACGAAGACATTCTGCAACCGGAAGAAAGAGAACTATTGAAAAAATATGCCGTGTAAGTAAACATAGTACATAAATACATGTATCATCAAATCAAAATAAACCCACGGAGTGTATATTCTTTGTTTTATCACACTAAATTATCGCATTCTAAAATGTTGGATATACATGCACTGTAAACGTATTTTATTTAGCGTGTACGATAATTATCCGAATTAGAATTTTTAATACGTTAGTGTGGATTGTATTTGGCGCATTTCTGAATTGAGATATGTACACATATTCATGCCTAGCAATTTGGCGATGAACTTTATTTGGAAGAAGCTGCTTTCCGCCAAAAAGCGAAACAGAATACACAACCAAATGTAATGCGCTCACAGTAAACAGATGACTTGTCATGTTTTATGTTTTTACAGTCTCCCAGATATCCGAAATATACTGAAGACAGAAAGAGAAGAAACAGCGGATGAAATGTCATTCAAAGACTTGATATATTAGGATTCAAATCGGATTATTTAAATGTTTACTTCAAGAATCATTTTTTTTTAAAAGCAAAGCATTAAATTTGTAAGAAGAGTGTATCGACATTTTTGAGTGTAACATTACAATTGTTTAACCTCTAGTTCTATACAGTTGTGTTTCATGTTACATGTTAAAAGCGTTATCCTGATAATGTGTCTAATTTAATTCATTTTATTTTTTAAAAAAAAGACGTCATAAAAGACTTTTAACGGTGTGTGTATATTGTTTATCGTTACGTTTAGCTTACGATAAGGTCGTTAGATAATTTACATGCATATTTGAAACGATTTTTGAGTGTTGATGCTGGAAATTGCAAGTGTTGTTTGAAAATTTTAATTAGTAATGCAAATCTAAAATATGTACAAAACATTACACTGTACTTATATAGTTGTGTGCATTTTGTATATAAATCTTAAATAAATATATATATATATATATATATATGTACACTTAAAACTTCCGTTGGTGGTATTTCTTTTTCAAACTAAAGCAATAATTTTTGGGAGTTGATTTTAATATATGCAGTTACTCTGACAAAATGGAAGTGAATCAGTGTTTGGGCCTAAGTACAATAATGAGTGGAAAACCATCACCGCTGACAAAACTTAGTACTTGAAAATAATCGATAAATCGATATAATGTATTCAGAAGCATTGTTTTGGTTTTTTTTTACTTATTTATAAGTCAGATTTTAAATGGCCCGAAAAATTTAGTTATTTTTGTATTCGTACATGTATGAATTCGTACGCAAGAGATCAATAAGACTGATTCGCTTTCATTAATAAGCAAAGCGCTATTTCTACAACGGTAGCATTTAGAATCAAGGGCAGACTACCCAATCTAAAGATAAACTAGTAAACACGTAGATAGACTTTCTTATTTTTTGTTTGCTAAAAAATTGTTTGGATACAATTTTTTCAAAAATATTTTGATGAATAGTACATAATGCATTGTTAAGTCTGATGGCATTAATCTTAAAATATTACACATTATATGGGGTTTTCCGTCATAGCTCAAAATTCTTATCAGAAAAGCCTCAGAATTCATAATAGAAAAAATGTGCGTTACTATTCAAATACAGCTAAGAAATTACTTGCCATGCAAAATTACATATCGGTGATTTTAAAATAAATAATAGTCAATAAAATCAATCAGTTCTTCAGTACTTTGATTTTATGTAGAAAGATACATATATAAATGTCCATATCGAAGGTTATCGATGACCATCAAAAATCGCTATTAAAGAAAAGATAGCAGTTGAATTTAATTATTTATTACATTATGACATGTTGGTTATGTTAATTGAGATTATTTAACATTAAAAGATATTTCACTTTTAATAAATATGTGTCGACATAATATTAAGTGCAAATCTCTATGCAGTATCTCTGCTTGATTTGGTACTGTTTGCACCTTAAAAAACATATATGAATGAATTTATTTTTTAACAATCAATCAATTTGTGGTACTTCAGCTACATAATTTCAAATTATAATTCTTACTACCAGAACTACATGTAATTCAAAACATCGCCTTTTTATAGTCAGAAAACCGAATTACTGAAGTGTTACTTCAATAAAGCTTTTTGGAAACTGCTACTCCTCTGAGCTTTATCAAACAAGTTTGGGGGAATTGACGTCCAGGACTGGCCCTCGTCTTCGCTTTGTACATAGCCCTTGCCATTGTTACCAATTCCGTAGAGGTAGTTGGTTTTGGTGTCCACTCCTAGTATGGTAGATACCAAGGGAGGCAAGTCTAGTAAAAAAGTCTAGTTAACATAGTTTTGTTAGCATAACATGAATGTTAGACCAAATTATTATAACCAACATTTTCTATTTAGCATTTGTTTTTGTTTGACCTACCTATTGCTCTCTTTCCTTTCTTGATAGTCTGGCACGATATTGCTCGATATTTCTGATAGCTATAAGGAAAGGTGTGTTGTGTTAACGGAAAAAGGACTAACACGTAATTATATGACTATAATTAAAACACGCAGGTGCGTTTTCAATGCCAAATTCATGCCATATTTAACCATTTTACCTATTAAATGGCTCGATTTCTCCACAGCTAATAGTTGTATCACCATAAATCAGTGTTGAAGGACTTCTGTACCCTTTACAATATACATTTCATTTAAAATAATAAAAAAAACTCTCAGGCAAAACTAAATATTAAAACCTGACAACTCAATAGCAAATCACTTGTCCGAAATACACAAGAGAACTAGTACCAGGGATTTCCGAGTAACACACACATGGATTTCTACACGGCCCACACAGCTCTGGGTTCTTTGAAATAGAACAAAGACACCAGCCTGGTTTGCAGCAAGCACACTTCTGTTTCTTGTTCCATGGGCAGGAACAGTACAGAGTTTCCTCTATAAAAGATGTTTTACTTCATCAATATTATAAAACAAATTTGAATTTGCCGATCAGTCATTCAAATTTAGAGATTTATAAAAATGATTTCTACAAAAACATAATCTGCTTTAAATTAGAAATGCACACACCTCGAAAACTTCACTTTTTTGTACCCGTACCTTTTGTGGGTTCTCCATTTGCAATAGTCAAAGCTCGTAACATAGAACTTCTGTCGTCTGTGTCATTCCAACCCTTGTACACCACTTCATAAAGAATACTCATAAACCGCTGGCCATCTTGTCTCGATCCGTTTATGTTGAACGATACATTGAAGTAGATTTTACTCCAGTGAACAAACGCCATTCTTGGAATCTGAAAGATACAATGTTTCATTTAATCGCTCATTTTCAAATAAAGTTGGTTTACATTCTTCTGATTCTGTAAGTAATTACGGTTGAATAAATGTTCATTTTTTTACAGTGGCAAAACGATATTCATTTGCTTCAAATCTATTTCATTTCAGTATAGAAAGCACTCACATTAAACACCACAGTCTTCCCGTCAATATCAATGGATTGTTCAGGTGTTTTGATAATGTTTTGAAGGTATTGTGAATATTTAACGTAACCAACTTCTGGGGGAAAATATAAAATCACCATGATATCATACGCACTTCCTGTTGAATTTGAACTGTGGTCCAAAAAAATACAAAGCTTTTTGGAAATTCTAAAAAAAAAAATAATAAACAATATGTCAAAAATCAAATACACTATAAAAGAAGTATATCGAGAAAAAAATGTTTTATCAAATTATTATACGCACTCTCCAAATTTCTCATAGTTTGAATATTCAAACATGGACATCTCAAGAACAGGAATGTTTTGATTTTTGTCGTCAAAGACTGTGATATTTGTTTTCCCGATCCAAATAAATTCATCCTTAAACTTGAATCCGTAAACTTGTTCGAGGATATCACCACTCCGAAATGCTGCAAAGAAAATATTGAAATTTTTATTCAGTCTATGCAGAAAGTCTGAAAATGAAAATTGTTTTTTCTAAAATTAACCTACATCTATAATCCTGAAGCTTTGAGATTGCATTGAACTGTAGAGATTTTGAACTGTCCTTTTCGTTGGCTTCATCAAACATGTAAATAGCAGCATCGTTTTCTGTCGTTCTGGTTTCGCTTACGTAGATTGCTTTTCCAGAAATGTCCGACGGATGTTCAAGATCAATGCCAACGGCTGACATCTTGGCTGCATATATTCATATATAAGGTTATAAAAACTAAATCAAATATACTTGTTGGCCTTATTTTCTAAATAAGACGTAATAAGAAGTCACAATTGGAGTTTTTGTTCAAAGATCAAGAAATTGCAAAATAACATACAAACAATAGTCCTAAAAAACATCAAATTGTTTGTGAATAAGGTCGTACTAAATGGTCAAATGAAAAAATGACAAAAACAAACCGTCAACCATCTCAAAAATCCATAAAACGAAATACAAATTCAAAGCAGAGCAACACGGACCTCCAAAAAGATAGAGGTAGGATCAGGTGCCATGGAGTTTATATTTCAATTACATTTTAATTATTTTCAAATTGATATGTCTTACCTTCAAACTCTTTACAATCCTCACAGGTAGTTGGCATATACATTTTCAGATAAGAATCAGCTAAACTCTCCGAAAGGTCGGTGACATTTACCGTAACTGTCGTAGTGTTCTTCAAATGTAATATATTGGGCATCGGAGATGAAATAACAAACCCTGGCCAGGACTGTAAGGCTATCTCGGAAAATATAGATACACCTTTCATCTGTTTTGTGGCTTCTCCGAATGGTCTTAAACCCAAAACTGATCGAACTGGTCCGGATATGCTATCTGTAATGTTCAGTGTTCGAGTGAAGGTGTTTATATTTTGATAATTATTTATTTAAATTAGAGCCCTGTATTGCGAATTACTTACTATTTGTAACGACGTTATATTTCCCAATTATGACGAAATGACTAAGATTCCCAAATCTTTGTAGGTCCACGAGCAATACAGAATCATTATGTTTGATGCAATCAAGTTTTTCCTAAAATTTATACATATTGTTTAGATATAACAACAAAGACATGCACTAAGTAAGTGATCAGAAATATAAACGAATATTTCTTTTGAAAAATATCAATATATTATATACCTCTTCTGAAATGGACGATAGGTAAGAGATCTTACAGTCCTCATTAATCTGTGAAAACAAAATAAAGTGATTTCGTTCATTCTATTGATTTTCAAAGTTCACGACTTGCTTGATATTGTGGGCATTTTTTTAATTTGGAGCATTTCAACAAGCAATCCTATTTCAACCATGCATCATGTTCATAGATCTTTCTTAAAATGTCTTCTCCAGTTACTGCAAATGAAAATTAAATTAATACGATATAAGTTTGAATAATCAAATCTCACTGGTGTTGGTTTATGTCTTATAAAATAATTATACGTGCAAAATGAACTTTTCTAAATTTAATACAGTGCAGTCTTGTCAGTTCCAGAAGAATTTCCAGTAACCAAAATAAGACTTACTAAATGGTTTCCTGCAGAAATTGTCAGATACATGCCAGGATTAAAAGATGAGCTGTCTTTGATCGTTGCATTAGCTTGGAAACTGTAGGTAATGAGAGCCTCCTGGCTGATTTTGACTGAGATAACATCCCTAAAACTGTTGTTGTAAAGTTCTGGCTGGGAGGACACCGAGTCAATGATGATACTACCAAACAAATCCACGCTTTGACCACTTACCAAACCTATGTTTTTAAAAAATCTATCTCAATGTAAATCTTCCATTCTAAGATTAAAAATGCGCGGGTTCGTGATAAAATTTACGTAGCAAATATACTTCCTAGTAAATAATTAATGAAATGTTATGTTTATAAAGTCGTTATATATAACAATATATTATGTTTTTCTTCTTTTAGACCAATATTTAGTGTCATATTTTCATTTTTCATTTTTCATAATTTAGTCTCAATTTAAAAGAAATATATGAATTTTTAAAGTTGAATTAAGTAAAACAGAAATATAATTACTCACAAGTTGTAAATATAATGCAAATGCACTGATAAAAAATCACCACCATATTTGTTCTCAACTCTAAACACTGCAGCCAATTGGAACGTCTCTCCAGATAACAACTAAGTATATGAAGCTTGCTTTCAGTCACCTGACAGGTAAAAAGGACTTTATTGAACTAATCCTGTAATCAACACTCCATAAACTATTTTATGATCTCTGTTTAGCTTTCCTGTATCTTTCTTTTAGTTTAGTGACTTTGATTAAAACGATTTCTTCTTGTATTTGCAGCGTATTCCTGCTTATAGGGCATTTACCTTTTTGAATCAGAACCTGCTTTCTAATCTAAGAATCATTATTTACAATTTAATCAAATGCAAAATATTCTAACAAATACATTGCTATGTTTTTTATAAAATCTATTTTAGAAAAAAAATGTTGATTTAAGATTATATTTAAGATTTATATCAGATTATATATTTAATTTTTTAATAAAAGATATATATATAGTTGGTTTTTACAGTATAATTTCTAATCATGTTTCTGTAAAAATGAATTTAAAATACAAATTTCGAGAAATCGTTACCCTTACAATTTACCTAACCAAATGTAAACATCGTCTGTAGCATTAAATACCTCAATACCTTTGCATAATAAAAACTGTCATCATGTGGCTGTTTTTCTTTTGTAATCGAGTTCCATGGTTTCAAATATATATATATATATATATATATATATATATATATATATATATATATATATATATATATATATATATATTGTATAACATTGTATAACATTGTATAACATTGCAATGTTTAGGTCCAAAAACTATTGTAACAAAAGAACACGGATATATTTATTATAGTGGAGTTTATTTGATTATAGCTTCAAACTTTTTTTTTAATTATATTTTATTTCTAAACCATTGAAGTAATGTACGATATAACAATGATTGAACAAGTTTTGTCATTGCACTGGCCTTCAAATGGATATAACGTGAGTCTTACATGTTCTTATATTATGCATAAAAGCAAACGTTCCTTTCACTGATTCATTTTACCAAATTTCATATACATGTACATTCATGTTCATAAAATAGTTTACCACTGAAGAAGACGCGTCAATATATGATGGTATCTAACTGAATATCTAATAGATCTAGAGAGGTAATGTTAATCTATAAAGTATTCTGAATATGTATATATACACAAAATGTAGTAAACTACATGTATGACGTATAACATGTACGATGTGCTTAACAAAAGAACAATTATAGATTTTCGAATCATTTCACCAAACAAATGATGACAGATAAGAAAGGAAATATACATGTAATTGCAGGTAGCATACAAGAATACTTTTGGCTTCCATAAAAGGATATTTAGACGCTTGTTATTTCTTATAGTCTTCATGTTTGCAAATAAGAACAGGGCAGTGTGCGTGGTGAAGAACATAATCACTGACACTGCCGAGAATCGTCCTTCTGATCATGCCCATTCCTCTACTTCCGGTAATAATTATGTCACAACTTTCCTTTTCTGCGACATGAACTATTGCCTCTCCTGGATCACCACGTCTTGTGACAAATTTTCCTGCTTTCTAAATGCAAGTCGAAAGTTGTTATATCAAAATTTGTTATACAGGAAGGAAGAATAATGAAAAACTTGCTATTGGTTTTACTTTAAACTTACTAGTCCTTTTTCTTCCATCTTTTTCTTGTATTTTTCTTCCAGTTTTCGTACTTTAACTCTAACTTCTTCAAGTATTTCCTTAAGAACTGTGGCACCTAATAAAGAGTAAACAATATCCATATATCAACTTTACGGTAATCTATTTCTGAAAAAGTATTACTTTTTCATAAAACAAAGGATAACAATTGTTGTATACATGTAACATAGTGGCATATTGTATATACAATTTATGATTTTCTTTCTATAAATTATCTTTTAATAATACGATATATCGACTTTGAAAATAAAAACATAGTATAAAAGTATAAATAATAAAATGGCAGGAATGACCCCGGCTGAATAATGAGTAGACGTTAAGTTATTTCTGAATAAGATACAAGTGAATCCGAGACATATTATATTGACTTTAGAATTTGACTCATGCGATTAGTTGTGTGAAAATCTTACAATTGCAAAACAACACATCTACATCTATCTACTTAAAAAACACATATATACAATTCTTTGCTAAATAGGTGAAATGTTGCAATCTTAATTACTATATATACTAATTGAATATTGAATTATGATACTAATATAACACTTAAAAGGATGTACCATGTCGATATAGAAAATCCATTTTACAGTTTTAAGGCGCATGTCAGTCATTTAATGAAAGTAAATAACGTTCAAGGGCAATGAAAGTGTTTCTTAAACTGGTAATTTATTCAATCAATCTTAGGGACATTTTTCGTGTATACACCTTCAAAGATTTGTCCGCAACAATTCTATATATGGCTAGGACAGGGCAAATACTAGTATTTTATTCTCTACTCTTTCGGATGAAATACTCAAAAGGAAATAAAAATCATAACTGGGTATTTGTTGAGTTAGTTAGTCCAATCCATGTCCAAATCTGTCATAAAAAACTCACTGCAACACTTCCTAAAGTTTAGTTTATTTTCCACCTATTGAGTGTATCACACGGTCTTGTTAAATATTTGTGCATTCATCAAACGTAGAGAGATGCATAGTTACTGTAACCCACTTACGTTTAACTGGTGTGCCGAGATCTGCAATATATATACATAAATTACAACCAATAAGGATACCTGAAACTCGTCCAAGACCGTATTCATTTCATTTTATTAATGTACACTGCTCACAATACACTGCCCTTTTACAATCGAGATAGGTTCATTGCATGTTTCAGAGATCGACATCTATTGATTATCACCAGGCATATTATTGTAGAGCACATAAAGGAAAACCATAAAAGTGTCTACAAAGCCTTCATAACTACCAGCAAAAGGTTGCAATTATTCGACTTCAATTCATGGAAACCGGATTCCAGATTCGGACTATTTTTATGAAGAGTAGAATATTTCCGTACAGGGACTATAAAAGACTGGTTGCGATTGCAATTCAATATATTTCTCTTCGTTGTATATCGATATGCATAAAATTCAGTCACTTGGCTATATATACTTTTGGGCACTCCAATAATGAAACAGTTCTTACAGAAACAAAGAGAAAATGAGTAAACCACGCATGATATTTGCTTCTTTTTGGTTTTGAAAGATGAAATTTGAATCCAGAAAGAAAACATACAGTAATTGTATTCTTAATTAATAACTTCAGGTAAGAGGAAAATGTGGTGGTTGAAATTTAAGATTTTGTTATTAAGATAATTTTGACAGACGGAATAAAGGTCATAATATCAATACCAAAAAACAGGGTTTAGGCGATTGTTAATGTCCAAAATCCTTTGAATGAACTTAATGTCCAATTCCATTAATGTCTCCGTAGCCATTATTAGACAATTTACAAATGTGTATTGGCCTTTTCCCCGCATGATTGGAGAGCAATTATTGCGTCTGATTTATTTTCGGAACATTGATCTGGAGCTGTTACTGATACTATTACATAAGAGAAATCGATTTGCTTATAAACTTAATTCTGTGTAAGTGCACATGTATAAGATGGACATAAAAACAAAATAGTTTAATCGTTTGAAGAATACATGTAAAGCCACCTTTGAAATTTAAATTTACCAACATGAATACATGTATAGCAGAAAATAAAAATATACAACAGAGTTTGAATAAACTTGAACTGTACTTTTGAGCAACATTGACTTCTCAAAATCAAAGTAATTCGTATGGACGCTACTCGCCTAATTAATGCCACTAAACTCGATCATGCAGATAAAGCATGCCAAATGAAGCTTAAGAGAGTGATGTGACAGCTCATGATAAATCAAAGGTATGTGCAGTTCACATATATATGAACGTATATCGGTACATTTACTTACTAGCGTCCATTACATTATATCTCTCAGGAGTATGGATCAAGATGACGTAATCGTCTTCTTTTTTCATGTTATCAGCATAATCTATAAAAAAAAATTCAAAATCTAATAGGGCCATCAGTGTTTAACTCAACATTTTTTTCTCCATTATCAGAGATATACTGCAGACTTTCTAGTTATGTGAAGTGCATTTTTTTTTCAGATTTTGTAAAGAGTGTGATCATGGTTTAACTTTACATTTTTCCCATTATCAGAGATATACTACAGACTTTCAAATTATGTGAAAGTGCATTTTTTCAGATTTTGTAAAGGGTATAATAGAACTAAGAAGAGCTATTCTTAATATAAAATAATCTTATAGTACCCTTGCTTGCATTAACAAATGAATATGTTTCTAAACTACATATTGCAGTATAGACACACTACAGCGTTATCAATATTAACATTCTTCATGAAAACTGTGTCATTGATCTAAATTTTTAAAAGAACAATGAGTTTTAAAATCCAAAGTAATTTGAGGAAGAGCGTTTATAGCTTTAATTAATTTTTGCCTTCTCGACCTTTAAGGGTCATTTAACAAATGGGACAAACACGTCGTAAAAAGTTTAATGTACGTAATTCATAGCCAAAAAATCAGGTATACAACAGGTACCGAGAAAGTTACAACAATACGCTTTTAAAGCATATGCATGCAGTACCAAGCTGTGTTGTTTTTTTTATTAAATACAGACTTAATAAATAAAGAAAACGTACTAAAATAACAAAATAATTCGACGGTAGTTCAAGTTTTTAAAAACCTAATTTCAATGGTTAATAACCATGTATGTAATTCAAAAAACTGTATCTCAAAGTAAGCGTACTTCACAAAACGTGTTCTAAAGCTAGTGTAATATACAAGAACAAATCACCAAAGCAACACATTATATTATGCACATGAATGATTCTATCCTTGAATATTTTTTATAACACCTTTAGTTAGCATTCTACCACCACATTTCAATAACTTAAAAGGTCCTCAACTTTTTCGGTTTCTGTCAACAACTTTTTTAAACGACACATGATATGCATCATGTGGAGAAAAAAACAACAAGTAGGCCTACTTACAATTAAAAGCTTGCTCTGCAAAATCGCTTTCATCGATTCCAATGGCTATTCTCCTCCCTCCTTCTGTCATGATTTTAGTTCAAAATTTACTCTACTGAGATTAACGACACACTGTGCATTACCTGTATTTCTTGTTGTAATGCGTGTTCAGTCGTCTGTGAAATGCATCGTCTGCTTCGTACTACGCGGCAGCGGGAAATTCAAACTCGTTCATGTGTGAAATTGATCTTGGGTTGTTGTTTGTATGATCTGTCAAGTGCAGTTTATAATGTGACATTGCGTAAGGATTTTGTTTTCAAACTCAAACTACATGTACAAACTATATTTATACTGGGAAAAGCCACTTTGTGCCCTTTGAAAACCAGACTAGTTTTTAAAAGTAACCATTGATGAACACTTTAAATTCTAGTTGGCTTTAAAATTCAATGAAGATATATGCCAGTTTTTATCAGTGAAATAAAATATGGGACAAACAGCAATAAGTGATACACAGTTGTCGTGTGAAGCTCACGAAATCTAAAAAGTTTAACCAAGTCTTGGTTTAATAAAACCGCATTAACATCTTGTAAAAGTTGCCTGTTACATGTGCATGTATTTGTATATTCCTGAAGAGCAATTTTATTATCTTCCATGGTCAGTATTTGTGTGTAAAGTTATACTATTAGAGGTTGTCTTAAAAAAGAATATGAATTTCAATTATAATGATACAAAATAAGAAATTTAAACTAAACAACTAGAACAAAATGTTAAATACAAAATTTCAAATTTAATTTGGTGTTCGAAGTGGTATCTAAAAAAGTTTTGATTGATGTGTCTTTAAAAAAAAAAACATTTATTTTGAATAGTTTAGTAATGCTACTCGTATTTGGCTAATTATTATTGTTATAATCAGAAATTATTTTCAATTCAAATATTTTCATATTGTAAATTTACTAGTTATATAATGAATATGCTTATTAGATACAAATAAAACTACTGATCTTTTACTTTGCTACCGTCTTCATAATTTGTAAACTCTACAGAAAAAAAATCATTCTTTTGAAAAAAAAACACAATATATTAAATACGATTATACAAAAAAATTTATTAACAGTACAAAGAAATGACAGAAGAACAATTATGACATAAATACAGTAAAACATCTTCTTAAAATCTTTAAAATGTAAATTTCACAGAATGTGAGCATATTACATCAAATATACAATACATACATATACATATAAAGATAAATCAAAATATAAAAGAAAAACTTTGTAGTTTTGTAATTTCAAGTTAAAGTCATTTACCAGCAATCCACAACAGCAAAACATATGAACTGTTTTGATGGACATAAAAGTACAAATAAACTTAATATACAGATATAAACTGCTTCAGGTCAAGATCTAGTATATGAAAATAGCCTACCTGTTTAAAGTATATGCTCAATGAATTATTTTAATTATGCCTGATAACAATTATACCTTTGTTAAATAAGGTATTATCGAGCCTGGGTGTAAAGAAAACATGATGGAAAATTAATGTATTTACAAATCTTAATTTCAATGCAATTTGAAGACAATTAAAACAAAAGTTTGGGTTTTGTCATGTCTGTCAAATTAGATATTTCCAAAAATTCTAAAGAATCACACACGATATTCAAAATAGATTTCTTCTTAAACATAATATTAAATTAAAAAAAATGGAATGTCAAGAAAATGTTTCTCACTATCAAATCAATTGTGAAGTCATTATGGATCAAGCACAAAAAAGAAACTTTTATAACATTTACTAGATCTTGACCTTAATCCAAGCGTTCTATACGTTTTTTGATTGAAGTAATGACACCATTATAAATATTCTTGCATATATTGCTTTTTGTTCGATGGTGTAAATCACAATAGAATTAGTGAAATGCGAATCTGAGCGAAGTTTGAATGGACATTCGTTGTGTTTATCGAATGTTGAGGTAAAAATTAAAATTAAAAAAGAAGAAAAGGGGGGTTACTTCCGGCACACCAGAACGGGGCAGTGGGCGTGGTGCATGACGTAATCACTGACGCTGCCAAGAAAGGTGCGTCTGAGCAGGCCCATGCCGCGACATCCGGTCACGATGAGATTCGCTTTCTCCTTCTCCGCCACGGCAATAATGGCTTCCCCAGCGTCTCCGTGCTTCTTTACAAATTTTCCATGTCGCTAAAATAAAGGTATTTTCTTTCGCAATTTTTTTTCTTTGTTAACATTGACGTTATATATTAATATATTTTAAGCTTTTTTTTTTTTGGCATAAAGCAAAATATTGATAATCTTTATTGAGCAGTGAGACGATGCATTTCATTTCCAGATAGAGTTCTAAAACTGTTTTCTTTAATCAAATATTTTTAATCAAAACAGATATTATGCAAATATTTTACTATTATAATAATACGATCAGATATTTTTACAAAATTATGCAATGCCATATCTATTTATCATTATTTAGTAAACATGGTAAATTTAAAAGTTGAAAATTTTCCCATTTCTTTATAGAATGCAGATCTTCTTTAAAGGAGATTAATGCGGTCTGAAAATGGCCATGACCACAAGGCTCTCTTAAATAGATTTAAAGGTGTCTTTATGGACAATTTGATGACAACCTGACTTACCACGCCGCATTCTTCCATCTTCTTAGAGTATTTGTCTTCCAGAGTTTCTACTTTCTGTTTGATTTCTTCCAGAAGTTCCCTATGGACATGTGGACCTTAAGAAAAAGAAAAATGAATATAAAAATAAAATGCATTTTATCTTTCAATTATTTTTTTTCACTAAAAACAACTCCCAATGCCATTTTGCATCTATAACTACTTTATATTTGCTTATATTTGACCGTCAGTCTTATTTTCACCGTTGCAAAGATTTAAAAAGCAATATAAAAATATCTTTACAATAGAAATGCATAGTTTTAAAACATTTACATAGATTGTTATTTAAAAAAAAATACATTTACAATGTATAACTACATACCTCTTAAAACTGAATTTATATGGAATAACCAAAGGATCGAGAACATGCCAGGAAGTTAGAAATATATATATATATATATATATATATATATATATATATATATATATATATATATATATATATATATATATATATATTGTACAACATGCAATACAAGTACATATCAAAAAGATATTTCACATCAAATAGGCATAATGTGTATATGACAGCTCATTTGTTTCTGGCCAGTTTAAGAAAACCTCACACCTGTCTTCAATTTTTAAGTATTTTGATAAAAATTGCTTTGAAAACTTTATTAAATGAATATATAAACAGCAAAACTTTAATTTAAAAACACCGTTTTTCACCTTTTGTTGAGCTCGATTGAACTTTTCGATTTAAAAAAAAACGAAAAGAAAAAAATTTAAATTTCATATTCATTATTTAATATCATTTCTAGTAGATACAAGGAACACAAGAATATATAATATATATTACATGATACTAACGGGACTAAATAAATACAATTTTAAAAAATCAAGTTTATAATGTTGAGGTATTCATTTTGCACATCAAACTTTTCTTTTTAAATGCCTAAACGGTATATCATGGTATTCGCCTCTGTTCATCTTACTACCTCAAATCAAAAAGGTACATTTCGTTTAAGAGAATATATTATACGAAGAAAAAGATTCACAATAGGCCCATTTCAATTTTATTAAATTTACTTGTGAGTACTAAATAAATAACAAAAGAACTGATTTAGTACGTTATATTTTTGTTGTTTGGATACAATGTCCTGTTTCATAAGTTTTATAACTTAACATATATAAAACAAAGCTGATATGCAGTCGACTAAAGAGTAGATAAAAAGAATATTGCTCTTGGGTTTATAAAACGCTTTGTAGTGTTCGGTATGTCTAGATTACAAGTCAACGATGTACAATATTAATACAGTAACTGCACAAAGTCAAATGGAAGAGAAATACTGGAATGTTCCATGGATTTAGAACTACTTCCGGCAGACGAGAACGGGACATTTTGCGTGGTGGATGACGTAATCACTGACGCTTCCCAAGAAGGTTCGTCTGAGCTTGCCCATTCCTCTAGTTCCGGTTACAATCATGTTGGCTTTTTCTTTTTCTGCTACGGCGACGATTGCCTCCCCTGCTTCTCCTTCTTTGGTCACGAATTTCGCCGATTTCTAAATTGGAATCAAAGATATTCTGCCAGTTTAGTAGACATTTCTACAATACATGATTTACAATGTACATTTTCTTTCTGATGGGCGGAGGTGAAGGGTAGGCGTGGGGATTTGGGGTAAACAAACATGTGACAAAGCATGCAATATTTTACTTCGTTCATTAAATTCCAAAATTGTTAAATTATTTATAAAAACTCATTGCGGTTTTAATTATTCATTGATAATGTAAAAAAAAGAGTCATTATTTAATCAAAACTCTCAACTGCTTTTATATGATTGTGTAATTTGTTACAAGTGTATCTGATGTTTGGGGCAACGAAACCAGAACGCAAATAAATGATAGGGCTTCTTTTTTTTTATTTAAGATTGGTCTTTAGAAAAAAAACAAAAGACAGAAGATAGACTTACAACGTTGGACGCCTCCAGTTTCTTCTGGTACTTCTCCTCTAGAACTTTGACCTTTTTTTTAATCTCGAGCAATAGCTCCTGGATGACAGCAGGGCCTTAAACACAAGCAGACAAACTCAAGTGATAACGAAACAAAAACAAAAGAAACAAAAGAACCCTGAAAACACAAAAGTGGCGGGCTTTGTTAAAACGATGTCGACTTTTGACAAATGGTAGCGCTGAGTTTGGGGAAACTACGGCATTAATATAACCCCATTGTTGAAATGTGTGTATCACCCCGATTATTTGTGTTGTTAATATATATACATGCGCAGATCTAGAAGGGTGTCGGAGGATCGTCTGGAAAATTCAAAGTTATTAAATCCACAGTGTAAAATTGCCGAAAATAGGCCTCGTAACCACTGGCAAAACAGAATTATCCCTCGGATCCTCCTTCGAACATGTTCTGGGTCGGCACAATGTAATAGCAAAGCGAGCTCTAAGAACCAGTGCGCGCGGAAAAAAGAACGCGCTAAACCTACAGATTCATCAAGAAAATGTTTTGGCAACATCCCATAATGCTCTCTAATGATTTCTCCCATAGTGATTTGCCAAAAATGGCTGACATTTAACTCGTAATTTACGGTGCCTTGAAGTTTGAAAACAATTTGAGTACCGCATAAGCTTTGGTGAGATCCATAGATTTTAACGTATGACGTCACAGTGATCTCGCGCTATATTTCCCGCGATAAATTTAGAGGTGGATCAAACACCTGTAATGCGTATACTAGCTATTTGAGTATAAACTGCGATACCTTTGTTTTTAATTTTTTATTATTTTTTTTCTTTGGTGGGGGGGGGGGGGGTTGATAGAGAGATTTTATATATATATATATATATATATATATATATATATATATATATATATATATATATATATATATATATATATATATATATATATATAAGCAAGAGCCATACTTAAGGTAAGGTTTGCGGCTTGCATTTTTTAGAAATTGTACCAAAGTTACATACCATTTTGTTCATCATACTAAAGACCTTTTTCTCATGAAATTCAAATGGTTTTGCCGGACCCGTTTTATAACTACAAAAGGTCAAAGTTCATGATTTCAAATTTTCATGTTGATGAAATGTAAGTAATTTCGTGAAAATATATACATTTTATATGTGACTATTATAAGGGTTATTTTTGCTTAAAATGTTCGAAAATAATGTCACTATTTATATCATGGCTTATTTTTTAAAATTTCTGATGAACTATTTAAAAAAAGAATAAAATGCAACAAAAGTTATTGTTTGGACTACTATTTTATAAACGAAAACATCTTATTTGAAACCTTTCCAAGTCCACCGATTTCAGGAAAAACGTATCTTCGTATATGTGTAACCTGGTGTTTCTAAAACACTATTCAAAACTATACGACACGGACTTCGATTTTGTGGAAATTGATAAAATGTTTGTGTTCTGTTACTTTTTCAATGAAACTACAATACCTCGGGAAATAACAAAAACCTTACATCAATTATGACGCCATATAAATTTTGACGTCAAAGCTGAAATAAAGGGTACTTGGTCACAATGAAACCCTGTGAGTTATCTCCCTGTAACCGCAAACCTTACCTTAAGTGTCAAATCTATCCAATTTTAAGCAAATTTTTCATGCATGTACAGTAAGTACAAGTATGGAGGACATTTTTTTTAATAGGTCATTTTGAACTAAATACAAAAAATAGAGAGAAAAAATATAAACAGTTAAAAAAATCTATGTATATATTGCATATTGTCAAACCATTAAATTGGGAAATAAGAAATCACACACCTTCAAACAGGGACCGAGGGCACGGATACAACGTATGTAATAAGAATGCAAAAATAAACAAATTTAAAAAATATTATGAACCAGAAAAAAATGAAAGCCAGATAACACAAGGTACCAAAGAAAAATAATACTGTATTTATCGTCTACACTTTTGATCAAATTAAACACAAATTAAATTTTACAGACTTATCAACTCTCTCCAAAAGTAAAGAACGCTTTTAGGGGGAAGCAAGTCAATGTATTTTGTAAAAAAAAAATTTTAAACTTACATGTAGAAATCTCTGTGTCTCTGTTATATCTCTCTCTCTCTCTCTCTCTCTCTCTCTCTCTCTCTCTCTCTCTCTCTCTCTCTCTCTCTCTCTGAAATTCTTTGATAACTTTCAACATATCACTAAGTTGACAATGATGCAAGGCACTGTATACAGGGTTATTTTCGCCCCGTGTAATTTTCGCCCTTTAACACTTGCAAACGGTTTCGCCCCGATTTGAATTCGCCCAGATGCAGTTGTGTTAACAGAGATATCATTTGTAACATAGAAGTCGCCTAGTCTTAAATTCACCCTCTGACAATGAGGGCGAAAAGGGCAAAAATAAGACGGGGGCTAATATTTCCCTATATACAGTATGTGTAATTCTTGCTGCGCTCGCCGTAACGGTAGCACCGTTGTAAGAAAGGTCCAGTTGGTTTTCTCGAACATCGGAAATCGTTGCAAGTTGCAACATGGCATGCCTTTCCGTACCGTTGTGGCACTTTCTGTGTGAGTTGTTACATCTATTGAACAAATCACGCACTGATCAATAACGCAAATCAACTCGAAATGTGATTTTTGAGTTTCGCATAGAATTATATTTTTAGGTGTTCTTAATACTATTCTACCATTTTCATTTTTGTTTTATTTTTGGAATAAAAAATCAGTAATTTTATTTTTAAGGAAGAAACAAATGCTGTCGTTTAAGTTAAACTTTAAGATTGTGCAAAACAAATCAAAATGCGCAGAAACCTATATACTATTATGTACACAAGCATACAACATCAAGACATGCGGGCAAACATAAACACCCCGTACCGCAAGAAGAATCTGTGCCATTCTGTCAACTAAATGTTAACAGAACTTTGAAAATTTAACTGAAATGCTGAGACGCTGAGACATGACAGTCATTATTTATTTCAGGACGTCTGATTTTGGGAAACAGATGAAAGAGCCTATCGCGCATGCTCCAAGTCAAGAAGGTGTAGAGTTATCGCCCTTGAATTATCAATTATACGAGTTATCTTTCTTCCCCCCAAATAATATGACTAACTGTATAAAATAGAGGTTCTCCATATTTGATTAACCTCATTACAGTGTCAGTCAGGTTTCAATTGACTAAATGGCAGAGCTTTATCCTGTGTACAGCAACTGGCTGCTGCTATAAGGGCTATGACTGCTGATCTAAAGAACACTAACCCTCTATTATTAATGAGCAGATATCGGTAACCAATAATTGTATGCGTTCTGAGAAAGTGTGGTATTGCCAAAGAATATTATCTATGTCATGATGGTTTTTCTTCAATTAAGGTGTCTTGTTTCAAACGGGTTGGTTTATTATGGCTAATAAAAATAACACCCAACTGAACCTATAACAAAATTGTAGACTTTGGGAATGAATTAGATGTTCGCTTTTCATCGATTTTGATTGTTATCTTCTACAAGTCCTAATCATCTGTTAATTCCCCTAGGACATCCCTGTAATTGATATTTCACTCGCTTTACAACAAGCTACATACATGTACAACTGTCAGATTACATGTAAAGTCGTATTGTACTTGGCTAAAAAAAAAAAACCTTTAAATCTGACCAATGCTGTAGATTGTGTTATAATAAATAAATATACAAGTTCTTATAAAAACTTGTTACCCATTCATCTTATTCATTATTAAAAATAAATTGTTCCTCGTCACTCTTAAATGAACAATATATCTAATCCGCAGCCATTTTTGGCATTGACCTCTGCCGAAAATACATTAGGTCAATTTGCTTCAAAAATGATCATGATAATCTGTATTAAGTCCATGTACATAAACAGATAATCACTAATGAGTAATTGCTAGAAATACCAAAACTGGACTATCTCCGGTTAAGGAGATTTGGGCAGTTGCAGGTCTTTATGGGGATAACTCTTTTTTAACTGATTTAGAATCAGATATGGAGCGACTATGTATTAATATGCTAGTGACATATGAATCAGAGATACGCTCCAGTAAAATGTAATGACCTTCAAACTGCTAACAAAAGTCTACATCTACTATAATATCATGACCTTCATTTCGCCGTTCGAAGTGTTTTGGAGTTGGGTTAGCGTGTAGTATTACGTGTAGTGTTTAGATGACGTACCAACCCATGCAGTGAGGCAAGGCTGTGCAAATAATATATACATGTATGTACATGTAAATCTGTATAGGCATGCAAGTTAACATTTCGGCTGAAATAAAACATCCCCCTGAAACTGGGTCAAATAGGTCCGATCGCCTCATCACCATATTTGTTGCTTCTTTTAATTTGAACTATCCATAGATTTACATTTTATACAACCAAATAAAAAGGTGCCAAGAGAGAATAAAATATCATCAACATCCCCGTTTCTATATGACAGACAAAGACAATAATTGGGGGATCAAAACAAAGGGGGGGGGGGAAGAAAACAACATATACCCCACAAACTTAAAACAGATCTAGATATATCGAGACTAAAAACAAAACAAAAAAGCAAAACCACAACAGGAATATGGGGGATGTTTTGCTGCGGTATTCGCTGAGGACTGTCTAGTGTATAACTTACGATCCACTGGAGTACCAAGATCTGTAACACAAACAACACAGCGTATACTGAGACAGGCAGACAGACAGACGGACTAACTCAGTCACAACTCACCGTGGTACTGCTGGCTTACTAAACGACAAAGGAGGAGGCAGAAATTAATCCAAAGCTCAAAAAACTAGAAAATAATCAGACTTCTCTTTTTTTTTCTTCTTTTTTCTCTTTGTTCTTTATTTTTGTTTAATTTGATTCTATTCTTGCAAAACTACTAGCGCATACTGTAACATGATATAGCAGCAAAATTAAATAAAAGGCATTTTTTTTTCTGGTCGTGATTTGTAGATTGAATCAATCTAGCTGTTGATGGGCTTTGTTATTAAGAACTGTGTTATTGGAATCTAGAAACCAGATGTATCGATCGTGGCTTTTCAGCATCGTCCAGACGAAATGTCATGGTTGCACAATATATTACAATCACACAACTTAATATAAATAAATTACATATTAAATGTCGTAATTTTAAAGCTTAACGATGCAATATGAATCGCGTTATATTTGCTTCTCTTTATTTTATTTCATTACATGTTTATAATAACGTTGATCCACCCCCATCTCCCTCTATTTTTTGTTTGGTGGGTAGCTTGAAAGTAGGTTAGCTTTCCGATAATTAAGTCTTCTAAGCACTTAACTACGTCTTAAGCTTTGGTGTGGATTTATCGAGGAGGGAATGGTCTTGCTCCTAATTGTCCTAATATCTCCCTCTAAAGACTATCTGGTCCGTTCGATAGGGCTTCCAAGCCATGTTTACCAATAAGTAGCTGACGTTGTAAAAATAAAAGGAGGGTTTTGTGTTGAGGTTTAGTGGGAATGTATCGTTACAAGTAGATTGAAAAGAAAAGGGGTGGTGTGTTCAGGGTGTTTCGAACTCAGACCCAGATTTGAAGAAAAATAACAACCAGCCATGTATAAGAGTATAAAGATGTTCCGTACGTTTTCAAATAAGCCAGATCTGGCAAATACTATAATCACAAAAACAGTTCGAAACCAAAACCGACATTTTCAAAGCCAGAACGTATATTGTAGTTCCCTCAAAAAATTAAAAGAAACGTGTGCATTTTTATTATGTTTCATTAGATAAGCTAATTAAGTTAGAAGCATTTTGTTCTGTCACAGACAAAATATCTACATGGTGTTAGCAATACGTACTGTTTAAGGTATAATGATGATGATAATCATAATGGATAATAGAATATACCAATACTTAATGTACTATCATAATGTTGGCATGCGCGGATCTCGGAAAATTCAAATTTCAAAATTCAATATTCATAGTAAAATTAACGAAAAAGGAACCCTACCACCCCCCCCCCCCTTTCCCTAGAAAATATTTCTGGATCCGCGTATTGTTGGTCAGAGGAAATTTTAAATGTGCTACAATATAGCGGATCTTTATATAGTGTCACTGTACGTCCGTCCATGATAGATTACAGCTAGAAGGAAGAACTGACAATATATATTAGTTGCAGTCCCCCCACCCACCCAGGGCAATCGTTAGGCATCTAATTTTATAAATGGCATAGTCTACATTGTCAGATATATAAAACCCAACACAATGCGAACGGGAATCCCTTCATATCTGGATTTTTTTTTCTTAATATGCCCCTGGCTCTTATGTTTATAAATCTATCAGATTTCAACTAAAGCTTTTTTTTTAAGTACATGTGCATCAGAGTGTGTATTTAATGACTGCATGCTTGCATGGTTTCTGTTTCCAGCAAAGCATCACAGCTAGCTGCATTCGTTCTTGTAAGAGCATCTGTTCTGTCCATGTGTATTGAATATCAGTTCATGTGAAGCGGTGTATAGAAGCTGGGAAGTGCTAGGTGCGATTAATGGCGGATGCATTCATGATATGGGTTTACACACCTGTATAGTATACAATCACGTGTATATAGATCCGTTAGTGAAATTTTAGTACATCAGTTGTAAAAGATATGCCAACACAATGAAGGTGTTAGAATCAACTGTCAGGAATCTAATATGCATGGTGTTTTCCCCAATGTCACACAATCTCTTTGAAACTGAGACTTTCTTTTTTCTCAACCTTTCAGACACATCTGGCAACTGATACATGTTCTAAATGAAATGGCAACAATGGAGTATTTAACCGAGACCGATTTTTCTCACCAGACATATTAATTAGGTAAAATATTAGCAGAAACACTTTTATGCCGGAGAGCTTCTGTATAAATACTTCCATAAGCACATTTATTTTACTCTGAGATCTTTTAACAGGGTTTCTTAATGCAGTCCCTGTGCGGTTTTTAAAACTAATATCTCACCAAAACAGCTTGTATATTTTATGTTTACTGTCTCGCATTTCTTGGATTGCAAAAGTTGATTCTCAAACACTTGGTTTTCTAGGTTTGTTGCCTTGGAAATAATGGTTTTTATAAACTAAATATTGGAAACGTCTCACTACTTACTGGCATCCACAAAGTTGTACCGTTCTGGAGTGTGGACCAAAATGATGACGTCATCTTCCTTCAGGAAATTCGCCGCATAAACTAAAACATAAGATATTCATAGGGTTATCTATGCATTGTAAATTATATGTTCATGTTGGTGCAAAAATAACTGAAATAGACAACCATAACGTTTTGTGTAAGCTCAAATAATACCAGGCATTGGTGAAGTATTTTTATATACATGTAAGAGGTTAAGGGGTGATTGGTTGAGGATGGGAAATATTCGGGTAGGATTGTTTTTTAGTTGGAATGAGGGAAGGGGGGATTGTTTTTGTTCTATGTTTTTGGGGGGTTTTGTTGGGGTTTTTTTTTGGGGGGGGGTGTTTGTTTGGGATTTTTTTTTGGGGGGGGGTGGGGGTGTTTTATTGAAGGGGAGGGGGTGTTCTTGATTTGCAATACCTTGTGGTTACATGTATAGCATCTATATCTAATCAATAATGTTAACTTTGCTTATGACATCTACTGTCTGCTCGCGACAAACTGTCACGATCAGTGCATAATTACAAGATTATCTGATTTATCTCAATATCAACAACTACATGCCTCCTCTTCATTTAATCTATAATTTCTCTATTTATTTTTGTTTCGTTGTTGCATGATACACCGTATTGAATCCCCGAAGTACAATAAAATCTCAACAAATCATGCACGCTTTCTATTCTTTGCACAATCAGTCAGGGTCAACTAAATTCATAACCCCCCCAAAAAAAACTAATATGATAAAAAAATACTGGCAGAGTAAACTGAAATGAAATGAAATGCCCTGTGTTTTCTTTCATTAACAAAATGTAATGACAAATTACATCCCTATAGACTACTCAATAATGCTATCCAACACAAAGTCGATATATTACGAAGTCAGTAGCGTGTGGTTCTGAGAATTCGTTATAACTGGGAATTCGTTATAACTGGGGTCTCCTCGGTGAGTTCCTACAATTGTTTCGGTCTTGTATACGTCGATATAATTCAGTCGATAAGTCCTACATTATTAATAAATACCATGTACCTTTCTACAGAACGAATTTTGAACATCGCTATATACCAAGCATTCGAGTGTCCAATGCTAACAACCCGTCAACATTCCGAAGTCAAGTGGGATAGTAAAATATGGAGGAAGTGAATTCGGTTGAATTTTAAATGCTTTTTTTTTTAAGCGGTATACAAGTTAGCAATAGTTTTGTAAATAAACAGGTATGCAATTTATTGATATATGTTTTATATTGCTTTCCACAATATTGGTTTGTGCAGTCATTAGAATCAATTCGTCTTGTACCAAGTGACTAATGTTTGAAATCTTAAGCTCGCTCCTCCAGAGACACATACAAGGCACACATCTGTCTAGATTGTGTGTAATCCGTCTATACTTAATACATCTTGGCTTAATCAATACTTCATTATCTGTTGCATGTTCCCTGATGTCGATTAAATACATGTATTTATTAAACCATCGTTAACTAAATATTGTTTGACGAGGGCTACATTCATTTTCTCTCTTTCTCATTCCTATCTCTCTCTCTCTCTCGTCTAATTTTAAAAAGTAAATTGTCGCCATGTGTTTATTCTACACTCTCTCTGTCCTCTCTCTCTCTCTCTTTCCTCTCTCTCTCTCTCTCTCTCTCTCTCTCTCTCTCTCTCTCTCTCTGAGAGAGACACAATGTTATCGGAGAATGTCAAACAAGAAAACATAAGCCCTTGTTCAACCCCCAAATGTCAAAAGGAAATGAAGTGCAGTACAATAAAGTTCGCGGTAACTGCACCTTCTCACACACTGTAAATTCCTTTGTATGTATAAATATACTGGTAATCTTAATGCATAGATAATAAGCAGTCATGTTTTAAGTGATTCTTATGTAACAACAATTATGTAATGAGTAAACCCAGTCCTTCTTGCGAGCGATTTGATATACATGTATGTTGGAAAAAATAAAATTTAAATTCAACAAGGTCTCTCGAATTTAATTTTTTTTTATACGTAAATTTCACAGTTAAACGGAGAAGATTTCTTCTATTTGACCCAGGTTTTTGTGTCGTGTCCATGCATAAATGGCAAACAAAAATTGAATACGTTTGGATTTAAAAGTTCGATGATAGAAAGGAGGCCCCTCAAAGTTTATTCAACTCTTGAACCCGGGGTAACAAAGTATGTCGCCTGTACATACGTTTGCTTAAAAATGGACATGTCTTTTAATCCAAATGTTTTTTATTTAAGAATGTGAATATTTACATATCTATAGTCTATATAATGAGATCCAAAGTGATATCGTGCATGGGTACCAAAGAAAAACGCTATTTATACTTATCAGTCAATATGGAAACATTTTTCAATAAAAATAAACATGACAAGAAAAAATCGCTATACACCTTTGAATGGTTTCCACACGGATGGATGGTTCTAAAGTGTTCTAGAACATTTAAAATAAGATGTACACAAGGCGGGTCGTCGAATCTTTTTAAAACCTGCTTATCGATAGACGATTGAACATTCATAAATTTTGAAGCCCAGAATAAACCGCAGTAATGATGATAATGTTATTGCATGCAGTATGTGTACAAGCATCCACATATATATATATGCATAGGTATGTATATACATGCGTCGCCCCTCATGTTTCGCTGGAGGGTGTGAATGACCCATCCGCGACCCGCAGCCATAGGGCAAACTTGTGTGTAAAAATATCAATGAAAATACTCACAGTTAAACGCTTCTTCTGCGAAACTGCTTTCGTCCACACCGATAACGACTTTCCTGCCTCCCTCTGCCATTTCTTCTTTCTACTGTTGCTACTGAAAAATAACAAACGCCACCAGTGACAGTGCGGCAGTGTATGTTTACAGTGGAAGTAGAGTTTTCACTGCCCAACTGTAGCGATCTGCTTCGCTAATCAATGAATGGGCCTATTTTGGCATCTAACGTTACAAGAGTTACCTCGCTTGCTACACGAAACCAAATGACTGAGACGTAGGCTACTTCGCACTGCAATTTAAATAAACTACTCAATACTGTAAGGAAGAGACAAATGTCAAGATATTGTTTCGATATATTTCCGTGCTCAACGGCGGGCATAAAAAGCCCATTGTGCAAGATAGATGAAAAGAAATCCAATCTGAATCTTACCTGACGTTTGTGATGACGTTATTTTTTAGGCATTCTGACGTCATATTTACGAGTCAAACCATCGAAAATATACGGTTTGTTCCACATTATATCGTTTCCGGCGTAACTTTTCAACGAAATTATACATTTTAGAATTGAATTCAATGTAGAGAAAAAAATTTCTTCAATGAAAGGTGATCTCTTTTTACCCGAAGAAATTCGCTAGAACGAGAACTTTCTTCTGGGGATTTATAATGGGGAAAAACTGACATTTTTTTTTTCGTCGGAATCTCTTGCCGTGTAAGTCTTCGAACACCTCGTATACAATTTGTTAACGTTATCATCAGTGCACTTTCATGATAATTTCAAAGAAGAGATATATGTATTTTGATACATTTTAATTCTAGAGAAATTTCAAAATATCGTTTTAACCCTGAGGTGTTTTGAATATATTTTGGGAGAGGTATTTTTAGAGGCCTAGTGTATAATTTTTGCTATATATATTATGCTCATACTGTGTTTTAGAATTTAGTATGTTTATTTATTTGCATATTATTTTTTTTTATTTATAGATAAATTACTGTCACCAGGGTTAATTTTGCTTGTGATATATTGGCCCAATCACTGTAATTTTTGACATTCACTGTATCAAAACACAAACGTAATTTGAATGTGCAAACATTTTTTTTTCCATAATGCGATATTGAGACAATCGCACCTTCTCTGGCCTTTCTGACGTGAGCTGTTTTCCGAGCTCGGCCGGTGTAACGAAGGATTTTGACCCGGGTTGAAAATTGACCGGGAGTATTTTATCAACGTTGAATATTGAGACCAAAGGTGCTGAATAAAGATCCTATTCTGTTGAAAAGTGCCCCGCATCGTGGAATTTTGATCATGAAACCGGTACAAATTTCAACAGCAAATAAGCACAAGTTAAAGAATTTATATGTTTGACTTGGATTTATTAACAAAAAATTTACAGTTTTTATTCATATTTGTTCTTTAGATTCACATGTTTACATCTTTGAATGGTCGGACGAAAAAATGAAACATCTCAAAGATTTTTTCCCCGAATTTACATAATATGTTTTACGGTTGTAGTGAGCGCAGCAAGAATAACAATTACCTTGCATCATTGTCAATTTAATAAGTGATATTTTGACAGTTATCAACAAACGTCATAAAAAAACTGTGTAAAAGAGAGAGAGAGAGAGAGAGAGAGAGAGAGAGAGAGAGAGAGAGAGAGAGAGAATTATATATTTCGACTTGCTTCCCCTAAAATCGTTCTTTACTTTTGGAGAAAATTGATCATTCTGTAAAATGTAATTTTTGTTTAATTTGGTCAAAAGTGTAAAGTGTAGATACAGTATTATTTTTTCTTCTGTACCTTGTTGTTATGACTTTTATATTTTTTTCCTGTATGATTCATAATTTTTTTTTACTGAAATTTGTTTATTTTGGCATACGTTGTATCCGTGTCCCCCGGTCCCTGTTTGTAGGTGTGTATTTTCCTATTTTCAAATTTAATGGTTTGACAATATTCAATAGCTGTTAACTATAGTTAACGAATTTTTAACTATAGTTTCGGATCCGTAAACTATAGTTAACTATAGTTAACAGCCGATAAACCTAGTTTATCGACTGTGAATCTATGTTTAGCTCATTTTTGTGAATTTGGCGTGCCATAGGAAGCATGTAAAAAATCACTTGGGTCTCACCAAAGCTTGTGCGCTACTCAAAACTTGTCTTCAAACATCAAGGCGCCGTTAATTTTAGCCATTTTTGGCGTAGCACCACCACAGGGGCTTGTGTAGAAAAAAAAATCGATAAAAAATAAAAGGGGGGTACCTTACTGTAGAGGAAAAATAACTATTTCCGCTAAGGTATACCCCCTTTTTTTATCGATGTTTTTTTTTCTACACAAGCCCCTGTGATTAACCCTTCAAATATATATTGACTTTTTTATTCATACCGAATATACAGTATTTTAAGGTATTGGGTGTATATCTTTTTAGAGAGCTCTATTATGAGAAAAATATACAACGTCAGATGCCCGTGGATTTAAGCTATGTCGATTTGTCCAAAAAGTAACGTTAACGGTCAGTATTTGTAGGACATATTTATCAAAGATTATCATGACTATATAATCGGTTAAATTGCTGCGGAAGTGGAATGAACCTGTGCACTCATTAGAATAATTAATCCGCAACATAATATATAATTTTTTTCTTTTGAAATTAGAGGATGTTGACTATTATTTGTTGTAATAATATATAAAAAAAAAAAATAGTCGTAAGTAAGTATTTAAATTGTGATAAAAACAAAAACGTTACCTAATGAATGAAAATGAAATATTTCAAGCCTTACTTCAGAAACAAAAGGCTCATACGAGTTCGGAATATTTAAAGAAAAAGAAAGCAACCAACCTTTTAAAGTCCTCGACAAACAGGAGTAATGACCAAAACACATGGCTCAGATAACGTGGCTAGCATATAGAGGCTCAGTTTACCGATGTTAAATTTGAGAAGTGTATGTACTAAAATGTGCATGTATATTTTCGATTTGAAGGGGGTGGGGTGGAGGGAGTACCTAAATTAGGCCTATATCCATCTATATATATCCTTGTGTAGGACGACAACAATAACATGTCTTCCTCTACAGACAAACTGTAACAACAAGTGCTGAATTAGCAATGTTCAGACTATGTTCAATAATAATCTTATAAAAAATCAAATTTCTTTGATATAAAGCGAGATCTGGGCCATACGCCCTCATCGAATGTCGTAATTTTCGATCGGTTGTTGTACGAGGATAAGGAGAGGATGCAATGTGCCTTCATTTCTTGATTTCAAATATGCTTTGAATTTTTTTAAACTTATTTTGGTTGTGTAATAGTATGTATACATATGTTTATATAAAGACTCAGTACTGCCTCGCTCCTACTAGCACTGGCTAGTGGGTTAACCCTTTAGCTCAGTCGGTAGAGCTTTGGTTTTAGAAACTGAAGGGTCCCGAGTTTGAGCCTATATGTAGTTGTGTTCATTCCTCCTCTTCTAATACAGTTGTAACGCGCTTTCTGATTTGTTAAAAAATAGTTTATCTCGTACATTGTATAAATAATGCAGCTTACGTCACAGTAAGACTTACGTCAAAAACGTATAAATTTAATGTCAATTTTAAGGTTAATTTTTTCTACAATAAAAAGCAGAAAAATTAAATTGTAAGTAAATAAATGCATTCAATAGCATTCTCAATTTAAACTTAAATAAATTTAGTTTAGAAAGTAAATATACGTTTGGGGGTTTTATTTGTTGTTGGGTTTTGTTTGTTTGTTTGTTTTTTTTTTTTTTTTTGTTTTTTTTTTTGGGGGGGGGGGGGTGCGTAAACTGTCCAAAACGCAGTTATACTTTATAAATTGGGTAGCTACTAAAGTCATTCCTCGTAAATAATGATATTTTTGCATAAAATGTTTATTAGTAAAAAAGATAGTTCAAATATCTAAAATTACGTACAAGGGGTGTCGGCAGGGGATTTGACCTCTCGTTTTTTTAAATACAGTTTAGAATGCCTTTTTCTTTATTGTCTATGAAATAAAAAATGAAAATTAAACACCTCCACCCACTCCAATTTATTCTAGATATTAATATAAAACTTTAAAGGTTTAGATAACCCCTTCTACCGCCACTGACGATACGGAATTCGGAGTTGCCCCTCTTGCTGGACTCTCTCAACACAAAATATCTCTCTCTCTCTCTCTCTCTCTCTCTCTCTCTCTCTCTCTCTCTCTCTCTCTCTCTCTCTCTCTCTCTCTCTCTGGGTGCTCGGTGTATGGAAATATATTTTATCTGGAAGAAATTAAAATTATGATAATGATATCCAGATAAATATGTAACGGCCGCCAAATAATCAGTTATATTATAATAAGCGAGAACCAAAAATAATATCTGGCAACTGCCATATAGTTATCTGGCAGCCGCCATCAAATAATTTGGCTTTTACAATTGCAAACAGTTTCGCCCCGTTTTGAATTCGCACAGAACAGTTGTGTTTAAAGAGAGATTATTAGAAATATTTGAATTCGCACAGTTTTAAATTCGCCCGCTGACAGCGAGGGTGAAAGGGACGAAAATTAAACGGGGGCGAATATTTCCTGTACACAGTATAAACTTTTTAAGGAGGCTGGATGGTCAACAAATTAACCATCAGATCTACCTTAATTTTAACCATCATATCTACCTAATTTTAACCATCAGATCTACCTATATATTTTAATTTATGATATGTTTAGTCATAAACTAATTATTCAGTAAAGAAAAAATCCATATATTTTACCTTATATATTTATATAAAGTTCTTCTAATTAAGGAGATCAATACAGTCTAAAAACGGCCACGACCATCGAGCCCCCTTAATAAGCTCACATAAATTCTTTGCTCTTCCGGAGTTCGCTTTTCGGCCACCAGTCTCTTCACTTAAAACTTCATTTACTTCTTCTTAAGAATAACAAGACTAATTTCTACTAAACTTGGCAAAATACACTACGAGACTGGAGATGTAGGACATTTAAGTTAGTTTCGGTAGTTTCGGTTTTTAAAATTTTTCCACGAGGGGTCCAATGTTACCAATGTTATTTTGAGTTTGCCCGGGGGGGGGGGAGGGGTCCGAGGCATATTTTTGGTAATTTTGTAATGTAATTTAAAGAAATTTGAATTTTGGACCCCCCTAACCCCCCCCCCCCCTAGATCCGCGCATGTTCAGTAGGTTCCCTTCAAAAAAAGGAAATTAGTATTAGTATTAAATGGATATAGTTTCTGCAAATGTTTTTTTTTTCACTACATGTAGAACAAATCTTTAAAAGACCACTAATTTTTTTTTTAAATCATTACAAGCTTCCCTATAAATTGTGGATTCAATTTTGTTAAATTCATGAAATTTACGATCACCTTGGGGTAAAATTTGTCATGCCTTCCTTTAAAAAAAGGCAGAAGCTACATCTTGTGATATTATTAATCTGGTTCTAGCTGATTTGAAGAAGTCTGTCAGACATACTTAGTACTTCTTAATACTTCCTCAATTCATAGATGTTATTTGCACTATTGCCCTAGCCGGTGTTGTTAATTTTACAAACAAAATGTTTTGAAGAAATTGGTGGCAATGTCATGTTAAATTGATTGATTTTCAAGTCAACTTTACTTGATTTGTTATCCTTTTTATTTTTTATCAACATTTGTCAAGTCCATATTAAATACCTAAAATTTATGTTCCAAAGACACTAGAAGAGAAGTTACACAAGAATCCAAACGAATATTAAAAAAACACTTGTTTAATATTTAACGGTCTCCATGGTAACATTCTTTAAATGTAGATTGAACCATAAATATATTGCTTGAATTTGAAAATCTGCAATATATAATGATTTTTTTTAACTAACTTAAGGAATAAGGAATCATTCTTTGAGTATTATGAGGTGATAATTTTGGTCGGGGCGTAGTCAAATCCAATAAAGCCCGAAGGGCTTTATGATCGATTTGACCATGCTCCGGCCGAAATTATCACCTCATAATATTCAAAGAATGATTCCTTATTACTTATATTTATATTATTTCCAATTTCTACACTTTAAAAACAACATTTTTAAAGCACTATTTTTTTCATGTAGCCCTTTTTCGGTTATGCTATCAAACACGCCCATTTTGTGTCAGTCATCTTCTATGACATTATTGGGCTATAGACTTCAAAATTGATTCGTAATATTATCACAGACAAAGGCAGATGAAAATGTAAATATATGGTTATAAACTCTCTAAGTAATGGTATATCAAATGACATATATATGAATTGTTCGATACATGTATGCAGCTGAGACGGGTGCAAAAATGCCTCCTTAACACTGGCATATGTATCCGGCACATGTTTTATCTGTGCATGTCTGCACAACTCTATACATAGCTTTAACCTAGCTTAGATTGTTTTTCGTGATATTATGCAACGCGTTCCCATAGCAACCAAATTTTGATGCCCTGTAAACATTCGGATCACGCTCACCCTTTTCCGTAACGGCCGAGTAGTTACGATTGGTCCTGTAAATTGTCGGAGACTTGCGGAAACAGCCGAGCGTCTGTTTAAACGATACATGTTTACACCAACGTTTGTCAATTTATGCAAGGTTATAAGAAATAGGTGATCCTGCGTGTCAGTACTTTTATATAGAACGCATGTATAAACAGAGATTCATGTCTAATATTATGGACATTTCAATAGTTCTAAGTGTCGGCGCAATTTAAAAAGGCAACAACAAAACAAGAACGATGTGATCTCACCTATATAATTACATCATAAAATGGTCGCTCAATTGAATTTTTTTATGTTTATTGAGAAAACCTGTCATCGAAGATTAGGATTAACTGTTTAATTATAGTAATCTTCCTTGGCTGTGCGCGGATCATCCGTTTGAACATTTTATCTTCGCATGCAGAGTGTATAATTATATGTGCCAAGTTTTGAAATGCTTATCAGGGCATGGAAATCGTGTTATAGCCAACTAAATGTACATAAACTGTTAAAACTTAAGTATTTGTTAAAGAGTTCAACCCCACCCCCATCTAACTACCCCCACCCCAACTCCAACTCTAACCCCTCCCCACCTCAAAATGCTGTTATAGACTTATCGGTGTTGATTGCGACGATCCGGAAACTTTTTAGATTATTCCTTTTTAAAATTTAGATTTTATGATTTATTTCTACTTTTAAGATTCAAATGTATGATGCGGGGTTTTTGGTTGTTTTTTTTTAATCTTTTTGTTCGTGCTCAGATGAGATGACGTATTTGGGGCCATTGCATAATTAGGAAAATCCAAAATTTTAATTAAAATATTTCGAATTCAGACACTCGAACTCTTTTTTATTTATAGAAAACATAGTAATATTTACATGCACATACAATCTGTTCTCTTCATTCAACTTCTATACTTATTGTGTAACTTATTATTCAACATTTATACTTATTATGTAACTTCTAATTTACATATATAGCTACATTGTGAAGCAAGAGTACTTGTAAATATTAAACCATGATGTATTATTTTCTCAAATTATTCCTCAGAATCAGGAATTAAGTGATTTTTTTCACAAGAAAAAATCTATCTCCCTTAAATGAACACTTTCTTGAAAAACGTTTATTATAATTACATAATATACTCAAAACATCTATATGGTATGTCAAAATATTCTAAATCATAATTGCAAGTTTTTATATTTCACATGAATGTGTAAAGATAGCTACACACAAAAAAAAAACAAACCCAAAAAACCTTATTATCATTAATACACAATTTTCAAGTTGATACGAATTGAAGTGCATAAATGCGAAGCCAAATTTTAATACACTGCAGATTTAAAAATGCACGATCATGGATACCAACGCTTTGTCGACTGATCTTACGTGTCTACCAATACGCGCGCAGGTGCGTGGAGCTGGCTTTTGAAACGTACTGTAGTATAAAACTTCACGTCTCCGCGCTCTCAGATTCAGAAGCTTCTCGGAAGCCTTTGAATGGGTCGACATTTAATGATGCCTTTCAGACTAAGAATAGCGGGGGGAAAATAGGTCTCCGTTTGACCTATAAATCGCGGGAGGAGTCTAGACGACAACTGGTCAATTGGACGGCGACATTTTGTGTAGACCGGGTCACAATCAAGAACTGGCAAAATGCGTGCGGTGCTATGTGTTTGTTTATGTTTGGACGTAGTGATATTTACATGGGTAAGTAATATACACTGTTTATTTCCCCACCATACTGACAGCTTAAATGTGTTGAAGAAAGAGAAGCTTGTCAATTTTCAGCGAGTTTTGTTTACGTGTATAGAAAATTTACACAAGAGAGACGGTCAGCTACACGGGGTTGTTATTATTAATATGGTGACCTCTTGACCGATCGAAATCCGTGTGTAAATCTGTAAACGCACTGAAATCACACGTGAGCATTTCGCTTATTTAGTTGTATCCTTCATTCAAGAAAAGTGTAGATGTTTATTATTTTAAATATGAATTCGAAATTACATTGCAGTCTTATCAATGTCACTTTGATTTCAGTATTGTATATATCGTATTTATAAGTACATACGACCGAGGATTAGAGTTCACGGAAATGTAAAATTCATTCATTCATTACACGCATGTATGCATGTTCGGTGTTTTTCGATCTAAAGATGTATTACAAAAGACGTCAATCTTTTCTTATCAACATAGTTTCAGACTCCGTAAATCGCTGTTATTTAGGTGTAACATTCATGATTAATTCTCAGAAAAAAATTAAAGATTCTAATTCAATTTAAATATCGCTATAGATAAAGTAACGCATTCCGTTGAGCAAAAACAAGAAATTGACCTATTTATATAGCTGTACTTAAGCATGAATGAAAAATGGAATGTAAACCTTTTTGTTCTCTCAGCCGTAAAATAATAAAATTTGAAAAAAACATGCCTCTTTCGCAAGTCATGAATTTTAATTTAAAATTTGCCATTGTAGTTTTGTGTGCTATAGTGCATAAATTTATAAATTATGTCGAATATTACTCATTGCAAATGTGTACACTCTACACATAATCTAAAAATACATGCATTTGCCCTCTGTATTTTATTAGTTTTATTCATGATCTTTAAATCATTTTAGTTTAAGATTCCATTCTTCTTGATTTAATGGCAGTTGATTCTTTGATGACGTTTAGGGTTTCTGTTTTGCCTTTACACGAGCTTGAGCATTTAAGAATGTACTGCAGTGCTGAGGACATTAATCATTCAGAATCATAATTCAAAATCATTAAAACGAATATATAAACGGTTGAATCATAAACTTTTTTTTAGTGAAGGCGTGATAATAAGAACTGTGTATTGCTCTCTCTCTCTCTCTCTCTCTCTCTCTCTCTCTCTCTCTCTCTCTCTCTCTCTCTCTCTCTCTCTCTCTCTTCAGATATGTAAATGATTTTACCGGGTATTTCACTAGAATACAGACAATAGACTAGAATCACCCTCATCATACGGCTCTTCCGAACGCGGAGGACTCTGTAGAACGCGGAGCAGTCTTTAGTTGACACGGAAAAGCTAAGGTCTTTAATTTTCTTCAACTCGCTTATAAATGTTTAATTGAAATTTCTTTGATGTTTAAATCATAAAAAGACTATTAAGCTTCCCAATGGTACAAATGTCTAACAAATCGAGAAAGAAAATTTTCCGCTGTTGGTGTTTAAACATCAAAATCGTCGAAAATGTTTGTAAGCATAAACTTTAAGTAACAAGTGTGACCGTGCAACTCCATGTCAGCGCAATTTTAAAGAATACATATACAAATCTGTCAAAATCATAAATCTACATTCTACATTGATAGAAATGAAAGGCAAAAACACTTAAATTTTATTTAAACAAAACTTTTCTCCGCGTCCAGTCAGTTCCATTTCAACATAGTCCTCAAGTTCAACAGAACCAACATCCGCGTTCGTACGATCCAATTTTTATCGACCCTATTCCCTTTAAACGCTCATAATTCATTACAAAGTTAAGTTAATAACTTGAAATTTGAATAGAATGTAGATTTATGATTTTTACAGATTTGTATTTTTTACATTGCGCTGAAATGGCGTTTAACGATCACACTTGTTACTTAAAGTTTATATTTACAAAAATTATCGACAATTTTGATGTTTAAACACCAACAGCAGAAAAAATGTCTTCCTTGATTTGTTAGAATTTTGTACCATTTGAAAGCTTAATTATCCCTTTATGATTTAGTTCTAAAAGGAATATCAGTTAAACATTTTATGAGCGAGTTTGAAGGAAAATTAAAGACCTTAACTAAAGAGTCCTCCGCGTTCGGAAGAGCCGTATGATGGGGGTGAGAAAGATCATCTACTGTGTATATAACTGTATGTGTTTTAACTTCATAGAAATTAATCAATACATGTATCTGTAAGATTAGATCTTGATACCCTAGGAATCTTGAGTAAGGAAATTTCATTTTATCGATAAAATAACTAATCGCCAAGGCAACCGACTTTTTTTTTCTCCTCTTAAAATAAGTACTTTTAAAAACTGGTATTTTATTTTTCCATCAGGAGAATTGTACATAGGAATTATGAATTTAAAAAAGAAATTGACACATTGACAGCAAGATTGTGTTACGAGAGAAAAAAGGTCCACCTTTGTGTTCTTAACCAGAAAAGATGAAGAAACTCGCCGAAATACACAAAAATCATTACACTCGCACTCAAATTCATAGTCTTCACGACAAGGCATTTTCATTTTTTTTTTCTTAATTTTTTCTTTGTCCTATGAAACAGACAGAAAGAAATGATATTGAAAAATGATATTGAAAAGAATTAAGAGAAAAATTCCTCTATTCATTTTATTTTTTATTTCAATCTCAACACCATTGTACAATGGTACACAGAGATTATGATAATACAATATGTGGTATTTCTTACTAATTAACAACGCATGCGTAAGCGAGAGAGAGAGAGAGAGAGAGAGAGAGAGAGAGAGAGAGAGAGAGAGAGAGAGAGAGAGAGAGAGAGAGAGAGAGAGAGAAATAAAAACATGTACAAGATCCACGCTGACTCGTCAATACAAATGTGAAGTATGGGGGTTCTAACCTGGGGAGCATTTTTTATTTATGTTTCTAATAAAAGCACATAATTTCCTCAAAGAACCGTGTTTTGTACTAGACATTATAAATTTAAAACCAATAGCATTATTTATTTTGATATTTGTATTTGATAAACATTGATTGCGTTCTTGTTGCAACGAGTTACAGCTAAGTATGTAATGGAATTCATCTCCTATTTCGCACTTATTGCAATGAGCACAGAATCTTTCATGTCTAGAGATATTTGCCCAACGTCCACTTTCAATGGGTAGATGGTGATTATATGTTCGGAATCTACAAAAAGTAATTGCATCTTTTTTTGATAATGTATCATAATAATGTTCAAATTTTAATTCTTCCTTAAAAATTCTATAATTTAGAGCTTTTGCGGATGATTGCAGAATAGATTGCCAATTTTGCTTGAATTGGTCTATCAACAAGTTTTATTTTTGCCTTTAGCCTTTCTGAGTTATGTATAGTTTGATCAATCCAAATATTAGATAAACCGCAGATATTTAGAATATGTTTGATGTTTTCAAAGCATCCCCCCCCCCAATTTCGTGATTCATACAGATTCCTAGATCATATATTAATTTTGCATCTAGGAATATATAAGTTGTTAAAAATAATCAATGAAAATTGATTCACGCGAATTGACAAATGCTTCGAGTTAAGTAATTAAATGTTCCCGCGAATCGAAATACATGATTACAAGGTTAATTATATCTAGTGGTCAATCGCAACTTCTCGGGCACTTTCGACAAGCGGAACGTGTTTTTTCCGAGCTTTACCGAAAATGCCCGAGAAGTTGCGATTGATCCAGCGGAGCCTTATCCGTACTCTTTCTTTCCAAGTCCAATCTTTCGGATATAGGTGAAGCGTCCGGATATCTGAAATGTGTCTTTTGTGCTCATAAATGGTAATGTATTTTTTTTTTACAATAAATGTTAGTACATGTGTGGTCGTTGTTGCCTTTTATACCAAGAACATAGAATAGTCCGTTGAAAGTCACTTTTTAAATAATAGCTTTTTACACCAGGCCAGAAATGCGAATTTGAAATACACATGTCTATACATCTTTACATTTTTGTGAAGTACTTACTAAAGATATTCCAATAATATCTGCGGGGGTAAAAAAACCGGGGTAATTGCATGGGCATATACACTGTACATGTATGTATGCCCTTCTGTAAAACCTTATATTTAAATTGTAATTAATAACGTTTTTGTGCTAGCGCCTTTGAAAGCTGATGTATGTCTATCTCACGAAGTCATAATGCTCATGTTTCTAACAAACAAGGTCCTTCTAGTGAATGACCATGGGCTGTAATAGCTCTGTATTAACTTCACCCTGGGATCAGCGAGCTGTCCAGCGGGCACCATTTATACCTTAGTCTATATTACCGCTAGACTCCACTGACCACAGAGCCAAAGAGCGATGTCACTCATGTTATTGAAGTCTGGGGTCTACAAACTTTAGTTATAAACTACAAAGTTACATTATATACTCAGTACGGTTTCCCCTAGGACGCATATTTTTGGGTTATATTTTTACAAAAATACTTTAGTATTTACAAAGGCAATGAGTTCTGTGTGCAGTTAAATTTAACAATCTTATGACTTTTTAAGGAGAAAAGAAAAAAATATAGTTTATGATCTTTTACAAACTTTCCAGAAGGTCAAAAGTCAATGATTAAGGTCACGTTGATGCATATTGATATTCTCTCTCTCTCTCTCTCTCTCTCTCTCTCTCTCTCTCTCTCTCTCTCTCTCTCTCTCTCTCTCTCTGAGTAATAAAACGCCAGTAATAAAATTGTCAAGTATGTTGATTTTGAGATATTATTTTTTTTTAAAAGTATTAGATTATAAGCTTAAACCACGCTGATCGGCACTCGGTTGCACATCGGTTACAGGAAGAATTTTCCGATTGGCCTATTTCTGAACACACCGGGAGTATTAAGCCACCTGCAGATCTTTGTGTGAAATAACAATGCAGGAAGACGTTTGATTTTTTAAGAAATCTTTTCATCTCGTTTTGGATTTGTGGGTCAAGAAGGGGATAAGCGGGCGGGAAGACCTATTCACCAGCTCTGCTGTCACGAATTTTACGTGAATGCCCCAGACAGGGACCAACACGTGCGCTCCCATTGATTGGGGTCGAACTGCCGCGCGAGGGATGGCATTGTGTCAGAGAGAGAGAGAGAGAGAGAGAGAGAGAGAGAGAGAGAGAGAGAGAGGAGAGAGAGAGAGAGAGACGAACATGCATGTATTTTGTTTCGAATTACGACTGAACTATACCACAATAAATACTATGTAGAACACACAAGTCGTATAAAATCAAGGAAAGATGGCATGCACGCATGGGTGAACAGATCATCCAGTACGGTATTTTAATTTCTACACGATGTCTAGTGGCATTGAAACACACTGACCTACATTTAAAAATATAATCAAATCTTAAAAGAAAAAGATTAATTATAGACACACCGAGCATCACTGATTTAAAAAAAAATGCCACTAGGCATTTTAAAAAACCCATTATCCAACAATCATGGTTAATCGATAAAAAAAATTAGAGTGATGGGGGGGGGGGGGGCTAAATTTGAATGTCGACGCTTATTTCAACTGTTATCTTGGGTGATAAAATAAAACCTAAATAGGATGATCATTTCTAATTCGTCCTATGTAAAGATATTGCTGGCAAATGAATCTTTACATTTTTTTGTATTCTGCTCGATGAACTATAAATACTCCCACGCTATATATTACAAGCTATCTGGGTTAAAACATAGAGAAGGAGACAGTTAATTAACGAAACATTTGATTAACTGTAAACCAACTATTATTCGCGACGACTTAATATCACGATTTATCTGAGATGAACTGGTTCGCGGCGACTAATTTTCGCGACCAAGCCTTACCCACACCTGTTTTTTAATTGCAATTATATGGCAAATACTGGTCCGCGGCGAGAAATATTCGCGACAATGAGGCTCTCCCGAACCTCGCGAAAATTTCTCGCACGCGAATAAAAGTTGGTTAACAGTACCTGTATCGTATGTGGTCATGGTTCATACTGTAAATTCCTAATTAAACGCAAGGAATTAATATTCGCGTAAAATCGCGAGATTGCACATGCAAAATCTCGCTTTTATTTTTTTGACAGATGTAAACTAAAGAAACTATGATAAAAATCTGGTGTTCGCGATTTCATATTCTTGCGATTTGATGCACAACGGTTGAATCGCGGAATTAAGTACTCGCGAAAAATAAGGAATCTACAGTATCTAGTCTTTTCTTTCTTAGCCTTATTCTGTTCCAAGATAAAGTGAACGCAGATGGTTTGTCGATTTCATCTTTATTCAACACATCATACCCCCTTTCCATTAAAAAAAAAGCCGGAGAACATTTGTTCCCTATAAAACTTAAAAACAAATGGTACGCAACATATTTTGGTTTTTCTTTTTAAATCATTTTGCTTTGAATATAGAAGGAATTTTTGTTGTTACACAAGACTTAGTGTGTATGATAGTATATCACGCAACAAAATATATTTTAAATGTACTTTTATTGCATGTTAATGATTTACATGTAACTTATTCTTAGAACATGTAAGTTATAACAAAGAAGAAATCAAAAACATTTTAAAAAATTTAAATATTGCTTTGATCTGCCCCCAAAAAATTACAGCACAATAAGTTACAAAAGTGAAGGGTTTTATACAACGTAACCCACCCCTGCGAATGTTATTGTCATTTAAATTTAGACCACGTGGTTTTATTTGACCATTTCAATTTCCCAGTAAAAATCGTACCTCGTGTTTATAGTCTATTTCCTGATATCTAGGTACTTGTAGTCAAATATAAAATCTAGAGGTTTATTGATTTTAAACTTTATCTTCATTAATTGGTGGATAAAATGAGTTCTAGAAATAAATGTGACAATAGATAATATATCGGGGTTTTTTTCTGATGTTGCAATTAACATGCTTAGTAGCGATCCCCACTAAGGATTAATTTTCGATCCGCGTCTGACCTACAAATGTAGTAATAGCATCAATATGGAAACATACTAAACTAATTTATGCAGAATGTTGCATATGAAAATGGCTCGATATACTAAGTTTTTATACAAAACCGATACCCATTCTTTTTTTTTTAAAAGCATGGTATTGCATAGCAAAAGCCTCAAACATCAAGCAACCCATTGTTTATATTTTCAACCACGTGTAGAGTGGTTGAACACGAACGATAACTCTGTTCGGAACATCATCGTTTAGTTTAAATAACTGTTACATTAAAAGTTTAAAATTTATCAAGTTTGAATTGATAAATTTTAAACTTTTAATGTAACATAACCGCTAGATGATGAAATAAGACATATATTTTAATAGATTTTCATGTTTTAAAATAAAGCAAAATAGGATATGATATGAAAAACGACCAATACTTACGTATTTTGAGAATATTATCCGAACACTTATACTTCCGCTCGAAATTTCACAGAAACCGAACAAATCTCGGCGAAGTCTCGTGAACTTTCATTCGAGCACCTCTAGATTTATTACATACTTAGCAACAATAAAGAAAACATTCCAAACACATTCGCAGGGGTGTAACTGGTCGCGGATGACTTTAGGCTAGTGGCGGATCACTTTACACTAGTGGCGGATCACATTACACTAGTGGCGGATCGTATTACACTGGTCGCGGATCACATTACACTCATGCATATGTATCTGATTTGTTTCAGTTCGATTGAATTATATATATTGACTCGTTTGACAATTCTGTTGAGTTTTGTCACGTACAATTGTACAATCTAGATCAACTAAAATAGATACATGTACACGTAAATCGACAAAATGGAATAGATCTGTATATACAGGAACAATTTCTTATTCCGCTCCTTTCTTACAGTGTATGACGTCATTATCGAATGGGACACAAAATACACGTATGCATTGGATAATGGGAGACACATATCAGATGATTCATATAAATGTAGTACTATATCAATTCGTATGAATACATATGTATTATACAGTGACGGACTTTTAGAATTTACTACCAATAAACGCGTTTAAAAAAGTAAGAAGAGATTGTGTGGTTGAAAAATGACTTGATGTTAAGGTGGCTCACTACACCTTGAAATAGTTTTTCAAATCAGCAGAAAATTCCTTGATTATGATAGAAAGCCTGAAGGATAAAATGTATATAACTCAAATAGGCGAAAAAATTTTGGATACAAAAATTATCTTTTCAAAAATTTATCCCAGGCAGTATGAGCGAAATCCCCACGCGGATTCGAACTCAGGATCTGCGGTTCACAAGCCCGATACTTAAATCACTACGCTATGACGATATGCAACCAAATCGATTGATACAAACAATGCAATTTAACAAAACATTTAAATCGTTATCTTGTAACAGTTTAAGTCTTGGTGCAGTGAGGTACCTTAATTGTCTTTTTTCAGCTACCTCCCAGAATAGAAGACCTTTATATAAACAAGTAAACAATTTTGGTAGCTTGTTGTTTAATATTTTTATGTTCAATAGAGCATTTATAATTTCAATGAAGATTTGATGTGTAATTTGTTGAACACACGGTGTCCTTAGTTTCGGTCGTCCATTTTGAATCCTAATCGTGTCAGCTGCTTGTTTTAAGTTTGACAGCAATCGTTGTTACTGCTGGTAAAACACGAGGACTGTCAGGGAGAAAGTCAAAGGAGGATGGTGTAGTGTAGAGAACTTTTGAACCCAGAAGATTCTGTGATGAGAGCTTATAATTATGACACGTTGTCAAGACAGAGGTACCCCACTGTTTAAACATCTGATGAATGGAGCATTTGGTGTTTGGATTTGTAATGTTAGAAAAACAGAGAATGAGGAAATGGCCAATCTCACACCTCTTGAGAGAGATCGGCTTCAGCTAAAGATGTAATTAAATTCAGTCAGTGACCCGTATAAAAACAGTTAGACTACCAAGGTTGTTTGGGCGTATAAGCTGTGTTTGACAGGAAGCATTTAAGATATTTTTGATTGGTTAAGTGCGCGGCCATTTTCTTTCCGGGTTGTTGCTGTCTGTATACTGTAACTTCTTATATAAATAATCAAGAAACTTGATTATACGCCAAATGTATTTAAATAGCAAATTCTTTATATTAAGATTTAAAGATTAGCATTTCTTTTCATATAAATATTTAATCCTTTCATTCTTCTTTTTTCAGGGGAAGGAACTGAAAGTTACCTCGATACTGGTAAGTCAAATCGAACACGCCCAAATTACGTCACAATTAAAACTGTGTTGAATGTTATCAATTCTTAAGTCCAATCACTTCGAACATTGTGTAAGTTCAGATAAGTGAAAACCCTTAAAACAAACAGTCACTTCTTTGTTTTTATTTCAACGGCCATCAGCTTTACGACTTTTGATTCCTATGACGTTATTTAAAGCAGCTTCAATTTTTAGCGTATAAAAAGCGCGTATTTCTTTGTTCAATCACGCATCGATCTACAGCGGTCTGACATTAGCCTCAGCTGCTTACTGAAAGCATGGATTCAGTAAATACGATGTTAAAAAGGAAAAGTATATTGGATTTCATGAACTTTAGTATCACACGAAAATAATTATATCAGAATAACGATGCTTTTAATGAAGTTGGAAAGACACGGAATAGCCATGACACTTGATATACACGATCCATAAAATATTTCGTTGAGAAAAATAATATTGATTCCTAATTAGTAATCGCAAAAATCGAAGAATTTTATTTTGTCATTATAAGTGCATGAGATGAACTTGCACAAAGTTTATTATCTTCAATTTTAGAGGCCTCCATTTTTAATGAAAACTGGGTCCCCCGGTCAGTATGAGGGATACATAGTGGATGTACTGGACGCTCTCGCTGAATCGAATAACTTTACTTACTCCATTACACCGGAACAAGATGGCGTCTACGGGGTCAAGGACGACAAAGGGAACTGGAATGGCATGATGGGACAGCTCGTCAGCAAGGTTAGAACAACAAGGGTGTACAGTAGCTCTTGTGCTTTTAATTCGATGTCAGAAAATATGATTGAGAAATTATGATTGTGAAAAATTATTGTTACAAATTGAACATGACTGACAGCTTGTCATGTCAGTTTTCTATTCATGTGTAGGTATGATCAATGTTTGGTACGTAATGTTATAGCTAGCATATTTGACGCGCACATGGAAGTGACGTCATAAAATGGTAGATAATTATGTGAGCTTTCAGTAATAATTTCGACAATGATCGAGACGAGATTAAAGATTGTTCTTGCATTAGTTACTTTAGCAGATTATATCGGAATTACATCGAAAAATGATAATGAAAATATGAAATATTAAAGCAAAAACCAAATACAGTGAAACAAAAAAAGGGGGTCGTGACGCCCTGCTCCACAACCTACGTGTCATTTTTAAACTGAAATCTTTAAATGTTACATATCTTTTTTTCAAATTTACAGTTGTAAGAATTGATATGAATAATTTCAGGGTAAACATGTTTGAAAGGCAAATCAGTATTGATGAAAATCTTTATTTGGCCAATATGATAAACTCTGTGATTTTGTTAAGTTCAAAAATTAGTTCAAAGTTAAAAAAAATGATATGCAAACAGATTTAGTTTGTTTTAGAATTTAGGCATCTTGTGTACATTTCTAAAGCTTTGAGCGATGAAAGAGGGTTGCACATTTTAATAGTTAATATATTTTTCGATATTTGTGCATTGTTGATAAATTTGTATTGTGATTAGACTTCATCCTCCCGATATTATTTTTTTACATAGTATTTTACAGTATTGTTGTACCGTTTAATTGCCCAACTCGTTTCCTTTGATTAAACACAAGGGAAACAGATGAGCCGTTTAGGCCGCGGGCATTGTCAAATCAATACAATAACACACAGTGACTGACATTCCCCTGACCTTAAATGCCTTAATTCATACTCATTTATGCACATGACTCACAAAGAATAAAGTTTATTTTTTGTACGTTGCATAGACAATTTGAAGATTTGACATTTTAATCGGATTCGCGGAGCGAGAATTGCATAATGGAATAGACAGTTTTAGTGTGCTGCCACTGTTTCACGATGCGTTTGGTTTTTACTGAAGGTTTATTGGCTTGTTCTACAGGAAGATGCGTAGGCGCAGCGCGACGATTCGTCACAGTTACTAGTTAATTTCACCTTGGCCTTTGGCGCTAGTTAGATATGTCAAAGAGAACAATTCAGGCGAAGAGTTGGTTTTATTAGCATTTTTTGTTTCTTTGGTGGTTTTTTTTGTTTTTGTTTTTTTAGGGGGGGGTTGTTTTGGTTTGTTTTGTTCTGTTTTGTTGGGTTTTTTTTGGGGGGGGGGGTGTTTTGGTTTTATGTGTATTTTTTTTATTTTTGGGTGGGGTTGGGGGTTAGAATGGAGAGTGGTTGTTGGCCAACAATGGTTTTCAAGAATGAATTATCAGGGATCGTATAAGTTAATTAAACGCGTGACACACATTGTATATATGAACTCATGGCTTATTCTCTCCAAGAGAATACATAAAATATAAAAGAACAGAGAAAATGAAATGTTATTAAACTTTAAAAGAAAACAAAAAAAATTGTTTTCTTTGTTTTTGTTTGTTTATATTTGGGTATTTTTGAAATTACTATCAATCTGGGACAGATTTGCATTTCTAGAAGTAATGATTGGCCTATATACAATATACTTTTGAATATGGTGCGGAAGAAAAATACACTGATGATTAGTTGATTGGTCACTACAAACTGGTTTATCAAGAAGTTTAATCATTAAGTGAAAAGGAGGGGGTGAAGTGGTAAAAAAAATCTTTAAGCATAAAGTCGGTCCTTGGCATTTGCAGTAGTTGCTATCATTTTGTGTAGGAGTTAGAAAGATTGGAAAGCTTGGCAAAGGCTCGAAAATCGTGCTCCCAATTATTTGGTTTGTAGGAAAAATCTTTGTAGATTATACGCCCAATTTAATGTATCGTATAACAAAAATCACTTTTGTTTTGCCTTTCTTCTGGGTTTTTTCTCTCCACACAGAAGTCTCTATGTAAACAAGTTCCTGAGGTTTTGATGTTCTCCATACGTCCTACTTTATTTATCGGTTTTGACATTTATTTTTTCAGTCAAATATATCTCATGATTTTAAGTAGAAAAAAAAATCTTTAAAGATAACTGAAACTGAACGTGTTTGTTTTCATTAAAAATATTCGTAGGTGGCAGTGGGTTTCAATCTATCAAACAAGTATATTATTTTTATCAGTTATTAAATTTATATCACTTACGCTTTCCCTCGCAAAAAATCATTAAATCGCTAATAGATATGCAACTCTTAGTCTGAGAAATTTGTAATGAGACATTTTTAAAAAATTCTAAACAAAATTTGGTCTTGGTATTTGGTATGTTTTAATTTTTTTTGGGTGGGGGGTGGGTGGTGGGGTGATACATTTTTTTTTCTTTGGTTTTGTGTGTTTTGTTTTGTTTTGTTTAAAGCTGCTTGGTCCGATTTTATATCAAATTTTATGAACGCTTTTAAACAATGGTTATGCTAAGTATGTGTATAATAATAGACATTGCAGTAGTTTTCCCGGTTAATTTAGCCAAATTTCAATGAAAAAAATTATGTACAAAATTTGTTAACAATACAAACGACATAAAAGGGTGTCGCGTTATTTCGCTTCAGGTTAAAATTCGTCCCTGACGTCGATACTGGTATAGCTGGATTACGACTTTGACATCGCTATAAACAAAGGTCATAATGCTCAGGCAAATTAAAAATAAACCTGTGTACATTTTGTTCGCTAATATTTCTGAAGTTTGCTTTGTTTACAATCGATGTATAACATGCGGGTTGAATAAACCCAATCATTCGGGGGACGAAACCAAACGTTTCCCTTTTCTAAACAATCCCGTGATGCATTTTGGTTTGTTTTTTCGTTTGCCCAAAAGGAAATTATAATTTTTATTTACTTTGAATATTTCAAACTTTGAAAGGAGACCGATTCTGCTGGTGTAAATAGGAGAAAGTCCATAACTTTCTAAGATAATTGGTTTGTATGGAAAATTATTTCATACTGTACAACCAAAACATCGGACAGAGCAGCTTTAAATTAATTCAAACATCTTTTTGATTATCAAAAGCAGTTGTTTCACGCTGATATCCAGTGATGTTAATACTTTTTTTAACTCTTTCTTTCTAAGAAAGCTGATTTGGCGGCCGCCGACCTGACGGTTACAGACGCCAGAAAGATGGACGTGAGTTTTACCAGCCCCGTATTTCAAAGCAGTAAGAGGATCCTGGTGTGGCGGCCCCAGGTTCCTCCACACAATGGCCTGGTTGTCCTGTTTCAACCGTTTAGGTACATGTCTCTATGAGTTAGAAACTGTTAAGTAGAAAACACAATTATGTTTTGATTTACAGTTTATTATAAAATGCCATTATACATGTATGTTAATAAACATTGTTTATAATTTTTCTTTACAATCGTAACAACTCGGCCATTTCCGCTCGCGAAAAAATTATAGTTACTTTTCGCGAGCGAAAATGGCCGAGTTGTTACGAACGATTTTCTTTCTTTCTCTTTGTTATTTTGTAGGTAGCTTTTTTTTAAGGGGGGTAATTTTTTTATTTTAGGTCAACTTGTGTTTTCATTTAATGGTTTAGCTATTATAACGCTATTGAAATTAAAAGCATTCCAAATTTATCTAAGATCGAAGGAGTCTTATCTGGTTTTCGACTTGTTACAAGTAAATTTGATTAAACGTTCATTAAATCAAGATGAAAGGAAATTAAAATATCATATTTTTCTTTTTTTTAACTATTATACAACTTGGCATAGAAATAGTAATCAAAATTTAGAATCTAACAAGGACTATATTTTTGGCGGAACATTGGCGTAAGAAAATATCACATGTTTTCATTCTTTGCTTGAACAACAACTAAAAACAATAATCAAAGCAAAAAAAAAAAAAAAAACGAGAGAAAAAATATTTTTCTTTGAAGGGAGAGAGGGTCTTGAGTTTCATCCTCTTATTTCAATTTTTAATTTCTTTGGAGGAGGGGGGGTTGACTCTCATACTCTTATGTCAAGTTTTTCGTTTTAACTTTTATCCTCATCTTTTATTCCAAGTTTTTCTTTGGAAGGGCGGGGGGGGGGGTCTGAGTTTCAACCTCTTGTGTCAAGTTATTCATTATCTACTAAAAAAGTTGAAGTGAAAAAAAAAACACCAAAAACAAAACACTGCCTTTTTTCTCCCATTACTTTATTTTCTATGAACAGTTTCCTATCTATACTGTGGTGTAAAATTTCTAAACTTTTCACCGTTATCTTTAATGGAATGCCCTTCTGAGATAAACTTTAGATAAAATTCAAAAAAATTTCAAATTAACCTCGCGTTTATTTTGAGCATGCTCACGCGCTCTATGGTTTTGCTTTTCAAAGAAATCTCAAAAGGCAGAGAGAAAGAGAGAGGGAGAAAAAAGTATCACAAAAATCACGCATATTGACATGCTTCTCAACTCCAGCAATTAACTTGTTTAAACTAAACAATATCGTGACGCAAACCTCTAATTAAAAATCATTGGAGAAACATGCATTTTAAACTTAATGAAGGACAAAGGGTCGTAGACAGAGCTATACAAGTATAACCCCTTTCTTACTCAGTTCTGCTGACCTAATGGCATTGAGTACGTGGCGCCAATCCCACACATCACCCACCACCCCACCCTTCTACACTCCAAAAAAAATAGACCATACTTTTATCCATTGGCGCCCTTCTCCGTTCTTGTAGGCCAAAGATAGGTTTAAAACAGGAAATTTTGGTGATCAGTAAAATCACCCGTATAATTCTTTTCCGTCTGATTAGTGTAGTATGAATTCATATAACACATGCATGGAAAGCATATGGCTGGACCGGGAATCGAACCCGGGACCCCTGCAACTCTAGTCAGGAGCTCTACCACTGAACTATCCACGGTCCTTATAGCCCCAACTACAACAATTACTAGTAGCATCGGAAAATCCCAAGAATACGGCCTCATTTAAAATGGTCTTCTAGAGAAAGCATGCATGTGTCCGATATATGCCATCTTAGGTTAATTTCAGTTGATACTTGATAAACGGTTGTTTTGTTCTGTTTCTTTTGAATGCACTTCCATTGTTATTTAAGTTTTCTTTCAATATTCTGGCAATGTTAGTTATTAATATAAGCCTGAAAAACGATACGTGTACATACATGGTATATGTGCAATTACTTTTAACTCTGTAATTATTAGTAGTAAGTTCTTTTGTAAAAACATAAACAATTTTTTTTTGTGTTTAATGCCTTAAACAGGTTGAATTTATCTCGATAAGACTTTAAACAACGCTTTAAAAAAAAATCTCAATCCACTTAAAACGAAGACATGCATGTGTGGTTTGATTTTTATCTCGATGGGACTTTTAACAACAAATTGGATTTTTTATAACATTTGATCACAATTCCTTAAAATATATTACAGTGGAGACGTGTGGGTGATGCTGATGGTTGTCTGTATGATAGTGGGTATACTACTGGCGATCATTAACCGGTACAGTCCCTCGGAGTGGAGCAAGATTCCCGAGGCCGAGGATAAAACCAACAGCCGGGACAGCTTCACCGTCAACAACGCCCTGTTCTTCGTCCATACCACCGTATGCTGGCAAGGTAAGCGGGTTTTTTTTAACGGAAATCAAAGTACTGAAAGTACTGACATCACTGTTTTGGGTTGTTTTTTTTTTTTTTACAAAAACTAGAATTGGTCAATTAATTTGATTTTAATGCAAAATCGCTTCAGAACAATTTTTTAGTGCATTTTTGGCACTTAGGAAAACATTTTATGACATTTATTTGCAAACATTGTACCAAAATTGGGTCCTCTGTCGTATGGAATTGTCGATAATAATATTATTAGACTATTTATTTGCATATAAGGTGGTTTATTTATTTCAGAGTTTAAGAAAATGGGATATTTGTGGAAGCGTAATTAATTCATTTAAAAGGGTTTTTTTCTGAAAAATTGCGTTTCATTAACACAGGTGGAGATTGACTATCGAACGATATATTTAGGAAACATTGCTTCCCAATGCGTTCTTAAAACGAATGATTCAGAAAACAAGAGGCCCATGGGGCCACATCGCTCACCTGAGCAACAATAGCTTTATGTGGGTGTTCAAAGGATATTGTGCCATATGGCCCCTCGGTAGAATAACAAAAAGAATGCCGTATTCAAATTTTACACTTATTTTTGCATACACTTAATCTTTGACATCGTACCTTTATGAGATACCATTTACACTTCATAAAGCGATCAAAATATATGAGAGCATATAGGTACATTTTCTTCTTCAACTTCTTACTACCGGTATTTTTTGTATTTTTGGGAGTTGATTTTAATCAACTCTCCTATGCAGTTACTCAGGCAAACCGGAAGTGAAACAGTGTTTGGACCTAAGCACAAATCAACACCGCTGACAATATTTAGTTCTAATCGATAAATTCGATTTAATGTGTTCTAAAGCATTGTTTTTCAAGGAAACTTATTTATAGATACCTTGTAAATAGTCAGATTTTAAATGGTACGAACAATTCAGATATTTTTGTAGTCGTACATTGTATGTATTCCTACGCCAGAGTTCAGTATAGTCTCGCATTCTCTCACCAGAGGTCGTGCTACACAAGTTTCGCTTAAACCTCTGTCAACGCCCGATGTACAAGATTCTTGTACAAACTTAAACGATAGGCAAAATGTACTTAAAATCTATGTAGTTATCCCTTTTATCTATGAAAATGATTATTAATAATTAAATTTAAATTTTTATCGCCTTTATTTTTATTTCAACGTTACTGGGAGAACTATATAGCGGAAGTATTAAATTAAAATATGATCACATGATCTAGTTTGACAGATGTTTGATAAAATCAGTTTCTGTACGCTACCGAATTAAATTATCGCTGATTTAACATAAATCAGCTGCAATGTCATCTCCTATGATGTTTTTAAACGTGTCCTCAAAGTCTTCGCCCGTCGATGAGTTCCCTTCAAGCTGATTGTACAGAAGAAACGAGTCAACAATGCCATGTGCTTGCCATATGCTTGTTTTGATCATGTGACAGACTATTTTTCCGGCGTTGACAGAGGTGTAAGCGAAACTTGTGTAGCACGACCTTTGGTGAGAGAATGATAGTCTCGTTCAACCTGACCTTCATGCATATGGAGGGTAATCGTGTTCAAAAATCCAGACCTGTAAACTTGTAAATTCAAATATGCAATCGTGTTGGTGTGTAAGTCTGAGTATGAATGTATGTGATTCTGATCGTGTAACCTATAAAAACTCGAGCATAAACACTTTAAGATTTGACTCATGCACATTTTGCTGCTTAATTGTTTTTGTTAGTTAATTTAACCTTCAACTTTGCACATTTTAAATCCATAGTTTCTGCATTTGTATCTTCACCCTCAGATATAGCACATCTGACATGTTACAAATCGACAACTGTAAAGTCTACAAGTTTGCCGAAGTTTGACATGACCTTATATGGCAAATGCTCGCTGTGTTAAAAAGGCATGCCGTAATCGCCGGGATGGACTAAAATAAACATAAAATTCAGTTAAACTGTTCTAATTAACGATACTATTTTCTTTGGTTCAAAAATATTATTTTTTTTTATTTTTTATAAAAAAGATTGAGGTATGATTGAATCTGGACCAAACAAGAAGAGGTGAATGTTTGTAAAAATCGGTGCCGGTGTGACGAATGCGCTGTTTTCTGCATGTAATATAATTCCCATGGACACTGGTACATGTAATATACGATAAGGGTTAACTTTTACTAAAAAATGAAATGCCTAAAATATATTCTAATATCGCTTAAATAATTTGACATGTAATTTAAACTGAAAAATATAAAGTTGAATACGTACTCTTTTCTAGAAATGAGAAATGAGACGGAACAAGAAATTTCCTAGGCGTGAATAACTTTTGTGCGGCATGGGATTTGGAGACCGCCGTGAAGCTGATATAGCTTCATTGCTTACATAAATGCTAAGAATGTTGAGAGTGAATTTTATATTTCTCATTTCTTTAAAATTAAACGACTTGCAAAAGAATTTGGTAATTTTTCGCGGAAAAATGTATGTATCTATATATATATATATATATATATATATATATATATATATATATATATATATATATATATATATATATATATATTTCAAATATCAAAATGACTTTGTTGTGCAAGTGCATGATAAATGATAAAACAATCTGAAACTGTTATGAAAGAAGTTTTATAATCATTAATTAAAGTACAAAATGTTGTCAAAAATTGAAAGGTTCTGAAGAAATAAATAAGAGTAATAGTATGTCTATGTTTATATAATTATTTTTTTTTTATTCGAAAATCGAATTTCTGAAATTAAGGTGGGTTAAACAGATTTGATTCTATATGAACTCTAGAGTTTTAATTTTAAAGTCTTATAAATAAATACTGTAATGACAGTAATTTAACAAAACTAAGTAGCTGCTTTATGGTAATCAGTACATGTTCACAAGTGGCTGTAAAGCTGTATAGCTTTCCGGAAAATTTTGATTAACCAACTTCACTGAGTGTGTCTAGATTGAATCGACATTCAGGACGCCATACTTATATCCCGTAATAATTGCTTGATATCAAAACTTTTTTGCCAATTAATTTTTACCTTATTTTTTTATATATTAGATACATTTTAATTTCACGACAGTTAACCTTATCTTTGGGATTGTGGTAGCAATAAGGATGCTTTTGATGATATTTTCTTTATTCAGCCGAACTCTAAGTATACTTACACGATTTGTTACATATACGTTAAGACAATAAAAATGCGTGTATACATTTAAAAAGAGCATGATATTTAAAATTTTCCAGATCTAAGACATCTGATGCCGATTGAATTCTTCACTCGCATCTTTTCTGAATTCTCTTGATATAATGGACGCCGAGCCTATACTTTATTGTTCGAAAAATCGTACTTCCTAAAAAAAATGTTGTTATCTAGAAATAATATGATGATATGTAATATTTTTTTGTTCATTCTGTGCCTATTCCGGCGATTACGGCAGGCCTTTTCCTGCAGCTATCTGTGACGTCACTGTTTCCATATATGGTCATGTCAAAATTCGACAAACTTGTTGACTTTACATTTGTAGATTTGTAACATTTCAACTCTGCTATTTCTGGAAATCGGAGATATAAACGCAGAGACTTCCGATGGAAAATGTGTATTATAGTGACAGGTTAAATGTAAATAACAAACAACATTTTAAAGTATGTGGGAAGAATTACATTGAAGGTCTGCGGAGTCAACTTTAGAGTGTTTATGTCCGAGTTTTATAGATTACACGATCAGAATTACAGACATTCATACTCAGGCTCACACACCAACACGATTGCATATTCGAATTTACAAGTTTACATGACCGGATTTTTGAACACGATTACCCTCCATACATGCAGCTGTCTCCGTAAATCTCCGACAAGCAGAGAGTCTCTCTTGGAGTTCAATATTGCTTGGATCCATACAATTTCTCAGAACTATTTTGATTACTGACTGATACGTAGTTTGATAGAATTATTTTTTTGAATATTTCACATGATTCATATTGGGTTTTCACGGAATTCCTGTCGGAGAATTCATATTTTAAAAAATGTGCGTAATTCAAATACATATATAGGAAACTACTTGCTGTGCAAAATACCGGTAACAAATCGTTGATTTCAAAATAAATAATAATCGATAAAATCAACTCCCGTCAGTACTTCAGTACTTTGATATTTTAAAAAATCCTATATGTGAAAGAAGAAAATTGTACCTCAATGCGCTCGTATTAAAAAAAAACATTCAAAAATTTAATTGGTCTTCTGCATTATAAACGAGTGTTGTTTACCTGGCGTGAATTCGTGCGATGTTTTAAAACCTTACTCACTTGATCAATGAATACACTCGAATGAAAAATGGTGTCCTGTGAAATGTTAAAGAGCTATTATAATCAATGCACAGGCGTCGGAACGGGGTGGGTTGGGGCTAAGTTTTGCAAAGTTAGACATAGCCATACTCAAAATCCTTTTTTTTTTTTGCTTGTCAAGATTTCTAATAAGGTCAAGCCCCCCCCCCCCCCCCCCACCTATTTTCAATTTGCTTCCGACACCACTGCAATGTATTGACAGGCATATAACTCTTTTTTACTAAGGTCCACCCATTATTTTCATCTTTATTCAAAAACAACAATTTACAAATGGCTACAAACCAATGATTTTCCGCTGTAATATTTTCTTAAAAGCGATACTACATTTATCTCCGTGACAGTAATGTGTCATTAATCTATAAAAAAAAGTTTTAAAGCGATCGTTTATATTTGTGTCAGAAAACCATCAAGGTTGGTGTAGATTTCATATAATACATCGTATTAGGAGGGGGCCAAAGAAAGTAGCTACAGCATATCTTCTTTTAATTTTTCTGTACACGTATTTAACGTTTAGCTAGAAATTTCTAGTGATCAATCAAAATTTCAGCGTCAATCATAAAATTATTAGCAAGATATAGAGCTCGCAATTCTGCTAGGTTTGAGTCAATTTTTTTGTTCAAAAGAGTTTATTACATTCAACTTTAGAATTTTAAGCTTGGTATTTCCTATTCAGCAATTTAAAATGTAAAAGAACAAAAGCAAGGCCTCAGCTTTGTGTGCAAACAGAAAATTGTGAGCAAAGCTCTGTATCTTGATTATAATTCGAAGCTTGACACTCAAATATGGAAAGTAAATAGAAAACTGTAAACAATTAAAACAGAAGAAACGTGCACTAAAAGAAAGATCACAATTTATTTTTCATCACATATATACCTATATATTTCTAGCAGCGAAAACAATCTCCGTTTATACTGAAAATGCTGAGCATCTTAACAAAACACGTTGCATTAATCAACCATTCCGTAGATATCGTACCGAATTACCAATAAAATGTATAGTACTTTATAATATGTTGTAAGTGCAAATATTAACGCATTGAAATATTTAACCTCAATTTACTTCACAAAATCGGCACAAATCTATGTTGCATGTTTCAAATATTCTCTTCGCACATAAAGTGTTGCACAACCAGCAAATTCATCTTTGTCAGTTTAACCCACACAGTAACACACATCATGGCTGCTTCGAACAAAGAACTTCCGTTTTCGAGGTATGGAATACCGAACCCGAAGTTATAAACTGATTGACAGCTATTATTTCTTTATTATTAGTTACGTAAATTACTCAAATTTGGAACTGAATTAGCCCATAATTTTTGCAATTTATATTTTCCTTTCCATAAGGATTATTTTTCCTAAATTACGTTGAATTTGACTCAGTGGTTCTTGAGAAGAAGATTTTTAAAAATGCACCCCCCCCCTTTTTACAGTTTCGAGATTTTCTCCGTTTTGAAAAAAGATCAGTCTTTCATTTCTGCAATTTATATTCACCTTCTTATAAGGATACTTTTTGCCAAATTTGGTTGAATTTGGCCAAGTGGTTTTAGAGAAGAAGTTCAAAATATAAAAAGTTTACAGACAGACGGACAGACGGACGACGGACAACGGGTGATCAGAAAAGCTCACTTGAGCTTTCAGCTCAGGTGAGCTAAAAAACCTTAAAATTTCTGGATCCGAATTCCGACATAATGATCAGAAAACTTTTGTTTTTGTGTTGAAGTGAATAATAACGTTAAAAATGATAGGCGCGAAGAACTAGAGGGCGTAGCAAAGAATTTCATTTTGGAATGCCAAAAATTTGTTTAGTTTGATGTATATTTATTAAGAAATTTACATCAGTTTTGGTGATTGATGGTTAAAGACATCACATTTTATAAACACTCGTGCTATAATAAAAAAAAAAGATATCGAGGAACGTTTAAGAACAGTTTCTTTATTTTGTCTGCCTTATGTCACAATTACTCAAAAGAATAAAATAAAAAGTGCAATGAAGTCTTTTTTTGACGAGAAATTTAAAATAAGTTAAGAAATTAAAGAAATTAAAAAATTAATTTTCACATTGTTCTGTGATTTTAGGTTTCAAAGAAGCCCCAAGGTCACCTGGTGGTAGATTTCTTACTTCAATGTGGATGAGTTTTGTTCTGTTTATGATCACTGCCTACATCGCCAACCTGGCGTCCTTTCTGATCGCCAGAACGCCTGACAAGCCGATTCTTCCGTTCAAAACGTTCCATCAGATGGAACTGCAGTCCGACGTTGCTTATGGGACGAAATCTTGGGACAATTTTTTGCAGCGTAGTAATGATCCTGTATTAAAACGACTGCATTTCATTTCAAGATCTGACCCTGACAATCTTTTTGAAACAGACGAGGAGGGCTTTGAAAAAGTAATGTCGTACCAAGGAAAGTTTGCCGCCATTATGGAAGGTCATGTGGCAGAATATTTCGCGGGACGAGACTGTAGCGTGATGGTGGTTGGGGAGCGGGTCGACCCGACAGAACAAGCTATAGGTTGTAGTGACGCAACTCTATGTTCTAATTTGTCATCAAGCATGAACAAAGTGCCACTGAAGGATCTCCGCCAAAAATGGTGGCCAAACAACTGTAATTCAGAACCCCTGAACGAGTTTTTGAATAAACCGGAAGTTACCTTGTTGACGCCTGCGCGTCCATTAAATACTATTGACCTGTCCATAGCGTTCATTTTACTTCTACTTGGCATTATCGTTGGAGTCATTATGTTGCTGGTTGAAATCTATCTTGCAAGAAAAAAAGCTAAGGTAAGTTAACAATTTTTTACATCGATGTCTCATGTATTTGTGTTAAACAATCATGACATTAATCGCATTTCAAGCGATACTTTACCGTTTCTAGTGTTAGGAAATAGGAACCGTCAACGGAAGTTTCGCTGTGCATTCATTAATATTTCTTGGCATCAATTTTTCGTGGATTCTTTGAAAATTTTCAAAGATAAATAACTTTGTGGCCAATAATACTAGCAATCCAATTTGTTATTTAAATATTGCACTTCAATGAACATTTGATTTCGACAACAATGAAATCCAAGAAAATTGTTATTCAACGAATATTAATGAATTCTTAGATAATATCCTCTATATTTTTAGAAAGAAGGGCCGATTAAACTGAAAACTACGAACGGCGACAATGCATTGTCAGAGGGAACGGAGGAGGAGAAAGCACCGATTGCCGAGGAATGTTGAAATAAGTCGTCAACTTCCGGTTATCGTCAATCACTTCCGGCTAAACAGTTTAGCCATTTCGACGAGGATGCTGATTTCAAAAGGGAAACAACACATCTGTGTTGAATGTCGTAAATTGTAAACACATCCACGGCGAAAATATCTGTATATGTGAAGATTTAAGAACACTATGTGTAAGTCCGGTAAATTAATTGGTCATGCGTAAAAATCATGTTCGAAATACAGTGTAAATCTATATATATCTCTTTGACGGTATCAAATTTATGTGGGTTTTTTTTCAGTGAATTAAATTTCAATCGTTGAATCATATTCGTGTTTCAAACATGGTTTGTCACTTTAATCATAGATCAACTAATTCAAAACTGTTGCTTTCAATTTTATCTATCCATTCGTGCATTTGCAGACGACAATATGAGACGGAAATGCGTCATTGGGAAATTCAATATTACTTGACATTTCCTCCAAGGTTTTTGCTATCTTTGTGGGCTGCTTCAGTTTAACTGTGTACCTGTTGATTGAGATTACGCAGACTTTGCTCAAAGCATTTCAATACAACGAGACTGATAAAAACATTTTGATTTAGACACGTGTTCGTTCTGATTGTTCACTATCAATTAAAAAGTAGGATTTCAACTGTGAAATTAATATAAGGTGCTCAATAGAAATTCTACATAGTTATTAATTTTTTCTTAAAGGGTTACGTTTTGACAGCCTTATTTAATATCTAAACGTAATTATTGATTTCCAACTCAATCATACATGTACAGGATGCCTGTTTAGAAGTATATTTTAAGGAGGCTGGATGGCCAATACATTATCAATCAGATATTTCTCAAATTATTAGATATTATTTTTAAGCTATAAACTAGTAGGCCTGTTTGGTGAAAAAATATGTCATAAATTTTATCTTTAAACAAATATTTTCCTCCATCGCTTTTGTAAGGAGCTCTTTTTCTCAAGTTAATGAAATGATCAATAAATTCAGACTGAGTACAGTATAAAAATAGTCACAAGCCCTAGCTATTTTAACACTGCTCCCTTTTAAATAGGTAGCCCTAAAAACGTATACATTGCAGTACAGTTTTCCTTGCACGAGTCTTGCCATGGCCGTAAGCTTAAGGCTAATAGCACCCACCCTCGCCATCCCTGCCTCTCCTAGGGTCTTGATTCCCAAATGGTTTCATTTACATTAGGAGACGTTGAATGACATGATTATAGTTTTCTTCAAAACAAAAGGGCATTGATCTTCAGTATTGTTATTCTAGTTGTTTGCGTTGTAAAGGGTTTTTTCTTTCTCATCTTCACTATAAAAGTCTCAATACCAGTAGATCAGTAAGGTGCTTAGTCGACTGTCACATTACTTTAACATTTTTATATTCAATCCAACCCGTGGTGGTTTTGTTTTTTGTGTTTTGGTGGGTTTTTTTTGTTTTCGTTTTTTTTTTTTAGGTTTTTTATTTTGTCGATTGGAAGAATCTAAAATTTCAATTTTATTAAAAAATTTTTAATATCAAAGCACGTCATCTATTGTTACATTTTTTTGAATGACGTCTTACATGTATATCTTCATTTTTTTTTATCTTTTTCATTATCTTCTTACATTATAAAAGAAGGAAAATTTGTTCTCTATGAAAACTGTGCACGACAATGGCAGTCTTGTCGTTTATTGAGCCTAAAGTGTACTTAAATTACATTGCTTTTGTTGGGTTTTTTTTTAAAATTAAAATTGAATTTTTAAATGTTTAAATCGTTCAAACTGTTCAAATTTAGACATATTAAGTAGTTCAGCAAGTATTCGATTTAGTCTGATCTTTTGCGACGATTACATTGGAATTGATGTCATCCGCTACCTTTCAAATGTTTTTTTTTCTTACGAATTGAAGTTTTTCACTTCAAAGAATATTTGATATGCATAGTGTGGTATAGCAAATTTCAAATGTAATTACTTTATTCATTTTGATTTCATTGAATTATAAGCATTCAATTATCTAGTCTATATTATACCTCATTTTTGTCTCATCTCTATTATCTCTTGCTTCATATCCAAAGAAAGTTGAAAAAAGAACCATGTTTGTACAAACATTAAACTTTCAAATTTTCCTCTAGGAGTACGCGCTTTAAAACCATCAAATGATTTTAACCTTTATTTTTTTTTCTCATTTTCGAATATCAATTTAAGTGAAATATGTCTACTTAGTCTGCTTGTCAGAGACGCTTTGTTAGGAAATAAAACATAGTTCTGTAGAGAAATGGACACCATGAGGTCATGTCGTAATTAACAAAAATTTTTGAACTTAAGTTTGAATATTAATAAACAATTGGGCAGATTGAACTATGTGAAAATAAACATATTCTTATTCATTTATATTGATTTCATTCACACACACACACACACACACACACACACATATATATATATATATATATATATATATATATATATATAATATTTATAAATTTTTTCTATTTGAAATTGAGTACTTTTTGTTTATTTCAGAGTCAATGTTGTGAGATTATTGCATTATGAGTGGATTGAATAATTATCTTTTTACTTGTGCGATGCATGGTAAAGTGTATATGTACTAATGTATATATATATTTCTGTTGTTTATTAAATAGACATTCGATGAAATAAAAAGAAGCGAATCTCTTTATTTATGCATTGTATTACTTGATTTTTACATCTTCCGAGTATGGTTCCCTCTATTTCATAGGGAAACTTATAGTTACTTCATAGCTTTATAGAAACTGACAGGACTGAAATCTACACGCCCCGTTTATCGGTTGGTCTAAATCTGCACGAAATAATCATGATGATGTCAGACTCAAATTCCCATAGGAGACAATTTGGCCGTTTCTTTTAACTAACGTGCTGATGTACATTAAGAGCAATTTAGTGAATTTTACTTACTTAATACAATCAATTTATTAATTTATGCGGATTATGAAGGTAGCGATCATTGCAGAAAATTTTTTAAATAACCCACCTACGCGGGTTATGCACTTTTTCTGCAATGTCGCCACCTTCACATCCTGTATGAATCTCCAAATAGAGCATTTTATTCTTTTATAAAATACTGTGAAATGATTAAAATTACAGTAGCCACTTTTCGTGGATTGCCAAATTTTTGAAGGTTTATTGATATTTATTTACATCCACTAAGTATGATTTCCTCTATTTCTTACGAAAATTGAGTGTATCTCACAGTACTATAGAAACTTACAGGACTAAAATCTACACGATACGGTTCTTAGCAGTTTATCAATCGGAAAATTCGAAACGTTCAGCAACCCAAGAAAAACCACGGACTTCACGAAATAAGACTCAAATTCCCATACTGATGTATATCAACAATTATAACATACTTTTACTTCACTCTTTGCAATCAATTCATTAATTTGCTTAAAGAAAGATGTAAATATAAATAATAAAATGCTTTCTTTGATGATTCATGCGGGTAATGAAGGAAGCGATCATTGCAAAAAAAAAAAAAAAAAAGGAAACCCCTCATCATGTTACAGAGTCCGTAGCCTTCTGTTTTTGGTTTTCAATTTCAGTTTCTCAATTTGAAATTACTAATGAATAAAAGGCAACCAAAAAAATTCGATTCATATGAATTATTAAAACAGCATGTTAAGAAGTGTATAACCGTATCTTTTTTTTTCTTTTGAAAATACAAAAAAGGCAAAGACATTTTTTAGTCACGTTTATCTTTTTTTTTTTGGAAAAGTCATGTTATAAAGAGTTCAAAACCTTATCTTTTGAGCTTCAATATCAACTTCACAATTTGAAAATTCTAATAAATAAATAGGGCATCAAAAAATATTCAAAATTTAATATAATATATACATTTTATCCAATAACAAAAATTTAAAAAATTAATGCAATATTAAAAAAAAAAGATTTTTTTAAATTGTATAGGTGATATGTATTTTTACAATATATCTGAAATAAAAACTGGAATTGCACATATTATACAGCGTATAAGTATTCGCCTTAGGGAACGTTATCATTTATTCATGTATTTGCGTCATATTATTAATAATAATTCGCGAGTCCAGCGAATGCAAAAATGCTCATTGCAATAACGTGTATCCTCATAATCGAAGGTTGATGTATATTATATGTATCTATAATATAAAGTCATGGAAGACTACACCTTTTCACAACATAAATATTCCTACACTTTGGAATAATAAAACATGATCCTTTTGCATAAAAAAAATAAGTAGCTTAAATAAAATGTATGGCACATGTTGTCATGGATACTAAATGTTTGCGGAAAAAAATCCGCGTTTTCTATGCAACATAGTCTGCATCACTCGATCGATTTTTTTTTCTTACAATGGCGTTTTCGTCTCGTGGCATATAAATACGAATTTTATAACTATGTTTAAATTTGATCTAATCACAGTTGCCATATTCAGCAGGAAAACTGAAATTTGGTTTGTTTTCTGTCAATCTCACAACTTTTGGGCGTGGTGAAGGTAAATCGTCCAATGGAATTCCTGTTGCCCATGGCAACTCATTGTTGACACCGTGTTCATGTAGGCTGTCATAGGCGTCATCACGACCCAACATGCCGCCAAATACGAAACTCTTAAATAAAAGAAATATTTTATTGTTCCTAAAATGACAAAAATATAGTAAACACTATCATTACAACATTATCCATTATTCAAGTTAATTTTATGCATGGTGTAAGCCAACCTATACGATCACTTTATATTGCGAAATAATAATGTCAGTGTCACATTTTTGCAATTATGAGTTTCATTACATTCATAAAACTCACCAAAATCTTCGCGTTCGCACATAAAATTGAATTTTATAACTGAAGGTGTATAATTATGTCTAAATGTTTTAGAGATTACCCGATCCAGATTTCTTTTTTTGTGTGTCTTTCTTCAACGGTCCATAAATTTTAATTAAGCTCTGGTGATGTACTCGATTCTTACCCTTTCTGTCAAAATGACTTCAATCGCCATACCGGTTCCGAGCATAAACTGAAAGGGTTTAGCCTGTAATAAATGAGCGAAACTTACTAGTATGATAGCATAAAACGATTATCGTAACAAACGAAATTTTTGCTTCACATTTACTGGGAGGTCCATTTTCCTTTCTAAGTTAAAAAAAAATAAATTGCACAATATAGTTTGTCATATTCTAATATAGAAATATAAGCTAAATGTGTAAGGACTGTTACTGTGCTTTCAAAGAAAGTAATACATTAATTTATTACTTATTAGGTTTCTTACTGATTGTCTAGGGAATATGTAGGGTTGTTGAAGTTCACTGAAGGTTTACATATTATTTTGGTTTTTCCTTGGACTATACATGTATATTGACACAACGCTATTATATAAAACGTTCCACTTAATTGTCGTATATTTTCAACAGACGGCAAGTATAGCAAATTTTAGATGGCAACATGGCGGTCAAAGTGTCTTTTTTATTACATTTCTTTTATTTTTAATCTGTAAAATGTTTGGGTACCCAACAAAAAAACACTAATCAGGTTAATAGTTAATAATATATACATTTTAATGATGCATGTTATTATATACATTACCTTGTTGATGTCCAGAATATCAACTAGAGGAATGAGGAGGTTATCTTTAGACGGACTGCGTGTTCGTTCAAAACACAGAAAACTAAAACGAAGTAACACCAAAGCAAACCTAAGTATAATTATATTTTGAGAATAGGCAAACACAACTCACTACATGGGCACAGTCTTATTGAAGCTGTAGACACTCGTGTAACATTTAGCTAAATGTAGGTGAGCATATAGAATGATCAGACGATGTACATAAATATAACTTTAATGAGATTGCTACGCAAATTCATGCACACTAAAGCTTCACTTTACCGTTTCAGAAATTCTTAATATTGAGATTTTTTTATAGACATTTTAAAACAATATGTTGTCTAGAAAGAGTGTTTGAAATCACCATTGCAACCAAAAATGCTTATTTTGATGCTATGAATCCATAACATTTAAGATCAGTCTGCATGGTTTGAACAGATCTATTGATTACTGCTTTTAATACCAAAAAGAACACTTTGTTTACATGAACTGAGAAATTCAATGATTACAGATATCACAATGTGCCATAGAGGTTCAGAAAAAACCCAAAGTCCGAACTATTAATTTATAAAAATTTAGTTAAAATACTTATTACAGTTGGCTTTTAAAAAAGAAATTAAACTTTTTACAATAATTTATAGTGGAATACCAAATTTTCAATAAATCAATTCCAATAAAGTAAGTTTTTCAGATACCGTATTTTCAATAATTTACATTGGTATACCAAATTTTCAATAAATCAATTCCAATAAAATAAGTTTTCAAATACCGTATTTTTAATATCTAAGCATCATGTTTCATGTTGTAAAACCTCGGGTTTTTTTAAGTAAAAGATTTTATATGAATTTTTCTAGGATTTTATCAAAAGTTTGTATGCTTGGTGAAAAACTCACATGGTTTTCTCTTCAGTTCGATAAATGTCTTATTTTTCTGTTCACCCTGAACTGCTTTCTCGATATTGTTCAACAAATGTTTGCATTCATCTTTCTTATCTCTTTATTCTCAAAATGACTCAAGACATATGGGTTCAATCCTAGGTCATAACACAATATTATACCGTTAGGAAAGTTATTTGCATTATACTCAGAGCAGCTGCCATTATAATCTTCACAAAACCAGACGCGAAAATATCAAAACGAACATCGCTCGGCTTTTTCCGTCAAGTCGACCTTACGGAAAAAGCCCAGTGATGGTCCACTGATGAGAGCATCATTGCTGGCCCTGGATGACAAAACTTTACGTGAGGTGGATTACTGTAAACATACACGTAATAAAATTTTTAAATTAGTTGTGTATTTTATTTTGTGTTTTTTAGCCGAAAGCAGCCTCGCTAAATCAAGTGCATCGTCTTAAGTCATTCATATGTGTTTGTGAAAAAGAACATTTGAAAACACGATAATAAAATCTTCGTTTATCTATTGAAATAATTATAGTATATCACACGCTTTCAGTATAAAAATTGGTAAAGCGAAATTTCGACTTTTTTATGTAATAGCACGAGTGAACATAATAATTTTAAAAGATCACGATTGTTCTTTATTTCCAACAACTTATCCATTAAGCAATTGCCTACATAAACATTAAATAATGACATCAAAACGTGGTTTAAAAGCATAATAATTTAAAGTTTTGAAAGTGACGTTAATTTTTCAATCAATCACATGATCGATCTTTTATTCCTTCATAATTTGCATAATTAACATGTATACCGTTTACCTTTTTGTTAGATACAGTTTGCCGTTTTTAAAGACACCAATGCCCTTCTTCTCTCTGTTAACCAATGTACATCGTCTCCCTCCGCGCCACCCTGTTAAAATAGTTCAATTTACTGGATGATTAACACATAGATGGGTTTTGTGGCGTAGTTAAGCAAAAATATTTTAAGAGTTTTAATAACTTAAGAAAAATAGTAAACTGATGCAATATTTAGCTTTCCATAATGAAATCTAACAAAATACACAAAAAAGTTATCTCTAAAAATCTTTAGTCACAATGCTATAATGCTCTAATAATTAATTTTGTCGGGGCTGTTAACTCATTGATTTTGACTGCCCAAGGAATCACTTGATATTCATATCATACCAGATAAAGGGATTTCTGAGGGAGGTAAACAGAAGAGCTTGATGAATTCTTTATCTCCATCCGCCACTTCCGGTTCTGCAGAGTTCTCTGTATTATTTGAACCAGAAGCGGTATTCTCTTCTTGTGCATTGACATTTGTGTCAGGCAAGACACACTGCAAACAAACATCACGGTATGTGTTGTACAATCTTATTTTCTGGGAACCTGTTAGCTTTTTATTTTATCATGTACATGTTTGTAGATTCCTTTGTTAGAATGTCAAAAGAAAATTAAATCTTTGGAAGTTTTTTTTTGATACATAACTTTGATCAATTTGATTTCAAAGTTTTTACACAGAAATCTATTAAAACAATTTCTCCAGTGAACAACAAACAATTCAATTGTTTTCTTTATTTTAAAATGTTTTGCATTTTCCCCCAACATATTCCACAGCAAATAAATTGAAGAAGTTTAATTAATAAATTTGCATTAATTATTTATCCTTTAAATTATCTTACCCACTATGACCGAAACATGTAATGACCATATCGATCATTTATCACATTGTAAATATTGGCCTCCTGTCAATATGTTTAATGAAGTACAAAAGTATACACACATATTTTGTCTACAATGTCAACAAGTGTTATTATTAATACTTCAATAAACAAGCAATGGAAGCATTTCACTGCTGATAACTTACGTCGTCAATATGAGACTGTACGTGAGTCCATTCCCACTCCTGTCGGGTCGGGAGAGACTTCCATAGTTTGTAAACAGAATCATATTTCCGCTTGACTTTTGGAAATTTGTAGTAAACATAGTCAATTATAAACAGCTTTATTCCCATGTTTAAACCTGAATTAGAAGAAATGAAATGAAAAATGTCAAAAACTTCAATAATAATTACATGTATATTACATGTATAAACTACTGTATATTTCACTTCACAAATTAACAATTCTAATTCTTTATGGAACTTATTTGTGACTATCTTTAATTTTATCAATTTTTCTTAAAAATTTTATTTTTAATTGATTTAATTTTCTGTTTCACCATGCATATATCAAAAGAAAATATTTTAACCTTGATATCTCAAATCCTTGGAGAATTTAATTTTTTTTCTCAGCCTATGAATTTGAGATAACCAAGTTTGACTGTTATTATGGGGGCCAGTGTTGCATTACTTTTATAAAATTGGGTATTGTGTGAATAAATAGCTAAGACCTTTTTATTTTATTCATGGATTCCCTTTTTTACATGTAAATCATAACTAGTTTCATTGCAAAAAAATCAAAGGTTCCATCAGACACTATCTCCAATAAATGAAATTGTTACCATGACCTTTGACCTTTTGAGCAGTTGTCATAAAACCATAGGAAATCATAAAGTAAAATTTTCATGAAAGAATCTCAATACTTTTTACAGAGTGTATCATCCAGAAACTAAAATGTTACAGAAAAACAAGACAGATATGGGTGGATAGTCAGACAGATGAAAAACCCTGGGGTAACAAAATGCTTGTATCTAATCATCAATGTAGATATTGCTCATGAGTTTAGTTTTTTTTTCAGCACATGGGTAAATAAAGTAAAAAAGCTAAAGGGAATATCAAGAAAAATATATACATGTATACACATATTTATTTATAAAAATGAGGGATTAATAACCTACCCATAATGAAGAGAAAAATATTGAAGTCCACCACCAGCAACATTACAAAGGCACCACATAGAGCAGTGAAGAGCCGCCTAGCAGCTGGGGGATACCTCCAAGTCAGGACACTGTGGAGTAAAAAAAAGACCAGCACCCAGGTAAATAATCTGGATTATGCAGTTAAGCAAAACAGCATGAACACTGTGACATAAAACATCAACACCATTATAAATAATCTGGATGGGATGTTAAACATTTTGCAACTAATCTATCAATACATGAATTAATCAATCAATACTTTTGCTTCATTTTAATTTACAGGTACTATGCAGGCATGAAGCATCGTTTTTGAAAGTGTGGGGGGGGGGGGCCCAAAAAAAGAATTTTTTAATGAAAATCCTAATCTGAAGGGGGTGTTAAGGGGAGACATGCATAGCATTTCTTTAGCTTAAATTTCACTGTTGATTTCTGTTTCTTGCTCCCAAAAAAGTTGGGGGGGGGCAACCCTATGGTAATTCAAATTTTTATATGTAAACTTATGAAAAATGTCTATAAAAGTAGGGGGCAGCCCCCCCCCCTTATGCTACGTGCCTGCAATGAAAATATCAATGAAAAACATTAACAAAAATTGGATGTGTATGCAATCAATCATTCAATCAATCAATCAATGTTTTAATACTACTTAATACTATTAAACAACAAGAATTAAATTATATTTTTAAAAAGTACCTTTCAATTTTTTCAAGACTATCAGCAGCTTGCCCAAGAAAGTCCTTCATTTAACAAAACAATGAGAATTTTGAATATACACATATACTATATAGTAAGTGAGCTATATCCAACATTCTGAAAAAAATTCTATTTATTAGCGTTTGTTCATGCAAATATGATTATATCTATACACATAATATTAAAAGGATGTATTGATTTGGTTAACAACATTTTCAGCAAACTTTTCTTATTGATATGTACATGTATGTATTAATTAATATTATCATATCATTGAAACTAGGATTTGCCTATATACATGCTCAAAAGAAAATCTGTGTTTTTATGGGTGTGTTTTCTTCATTTTTACCTGCACTTTCTTGGCTATTTGTACAACTAAGTTGATTTTATCTGATATCCCTAGGGAGGTCTCCTCTTTCTACAACAATAAAAGAATTCTCATTATCACATGATATAAATATATAAAATATAAAAATTCATAAAACCTTTCTAATTGCCAGGATATCCAACAATCTAACTATTGTCAAATATTGAATTCACCTGCGTATATGTGACCTTCCAGGTGAATATAAAACTTTTCTAAACCGGACTAAAATTCAGTCAGAAATTCAGAAATATTGGTCATCATCAGAAATCGTTCGGTCAGAAATTCAGAAATATTGGTCATCTTCAGAAATAATTTGGTCAGAAATTCAGAAATATTGGTCATCATCATTAATGTCTTCCAATGAAATACAGTTTTTCTCAATGCTATGACTTTAGCAGATATAAACACTCTAGCTAGTCTAGGTGTATCTCTCTTGAAGATCAGGCTTACTTTGTTAAGTTTGTATCAATTAATCACTGAATCACTAAAAAAAACCCCAACTGTTGCCATTATTTTCGCAATCATATATTTTGACCTCAAAAACATGGTAAAATATTAGATATTGATTCACATTACACATGTGCTGTACTCTGTTATCTTTATAAATGTATTTTTTTTTAAACATGATCTTTCCATATAATATATATAAAACTTACTTTTGATTCACTTTCATCCTCATAGTGAAAAAAGTTAAATTTGATAATGATTCCTCTGAAAAACACAATTATTCATCAAAGGTAGCTTCATACAATCAAAAGAGTAAAAAATCCTTACAACCAAAACATTTTGAAATTATTTAATTGTTCTTTAAATCTTTGTAGACTGTGGTAATTATAACTGCTAATTTACAATCAATTGGTTAATGCTGTTAATTGCAAACTTTGTTTATTTTAGGAAACTTAAAAAACTCTGTTGATCATAGTAAATTACAGGTTATTTGCCTGTTGTTGTAAACTTATGTAAACAAAACTTGAAGGTAAAGTTGTTGGTATATTAACTAACATGTTGTATAAACTGTTGTAAACTTATGTAAACTTACAACTTGAAGGTAAAGTTGTTGGCACATATATACTAACTAATATGTTGTATAAACTGTTGTAAACTTATGTAAACTTACAACTTGAAGGTAACGTCTTGTTGGTATATTAACTAACATGTTGTATAAACTGTTGTAAAGTTGTTGGTATATTAATTAAGATGTTGTATAAACTGTAGTTGTAAACTTAATATGTAAACACATCTTGAAGATAAAGTTGTTGGTATATTAACTAACATGTTGTATAAACTGTTGTAAACTTAATATGTAAACACATCTTGAAGATAAAGTTGTTGGTATATTAACTAACATGTTGTATAAACTGTTGTAAACTTTATATGTAAACACATCTTGAAGGTAAAGTTGTTGGTATATTACTAGTAACTAACATGTTGCATAAACTGTTGTAAACTTATGTAAACACAACTTGAAGGTAAAGTTGTTGGTATATTAACTATAAACTGTTGAAAACTTACAAGGTACATTGTATGTATGTTGTTAATTTTACAAGCTGCATAATACTGAAAATTCTCAAACCATATTTACTGTATTCAAGGTCTGCATGTATTCGACATCAACATACAAACTATATCACGATATTCAATGTAGAAGCTGCATGTTTAAACTGCTTAACTATTTTACCATAAACATTGACATATGTTACATGCTTAATTTAATTATGTTTCTTTGTTGTTCTTATAAACCGGACAAGCTCTATAGCTATAAACAGTAACAAGTTAAATATCATCTTCATCTAACAATCCATGTTAAAATGATTACTCTATATAGGGTTATTTTCGCCCCGTGTTATTTTCGCCCATCTTTACTTGCAAACGGTTTCGCCCCGTCTAAAATTGGCCAAGACATAGTTGTGTTTAAAGAGAGACAATTTGAGACATTATAATTCGCCCAGTCTTAAATTGGCCTGCTGACAACAAGGGCCAAAGGGGCGAAAATAAAACAGGGGCGGATATTTCCCTGTATACAGTATCATAAATGGTACGTCTTAGAATAGTAAACATGCAGGGTTATTTTTGCCCAAAAAGTTATTTTCGCCTTAGTTAGTACATGTACGTATTAAACAATTAATTGTTAAAGATGTTGCCCCACCTTAACTTTGCTTTAGCCATATCACAGTTGAGGTAAAACATAATTATACAGAAACTTTTAGTTGTATTTTATTGTCAGCTCTATATATGTCAATGTGGGGGCAACCATTGAAACTAAAAGAAAAAGGGTACAAACACTTCCCAGTGAATAAAGTAGATCTGCTGGTTAAGCCATGCAATATAACTTACAAGTTTTGTAGATAACTAACGAAATGTCTGAAGATGAGACACAATAAGAAGACTTGCATTGCACACCCCTTCCAAACTGCATACATATACACCTAGTAAAGAGAACAGAACAATATATACACAGAAGCATGCAAATCTCATTGTTACATGTATGAACAAGAATAGAATTCCTGGGTCCCCCGCCATTCAAGCAGTATACTAGTATACTGTACTGTGGAATCATTAAATTTCGTGGGGGCCAATTTTCGTGGATTGCTTAAATTTTACAGGTTTGTGGGGACGCGACCAAGGCTGATTTAAGAACTTAACCAAGGTATTAGTGGTATAAACATTTGGTATAAATTTCATGTAAATCCATCAAAATTTGTAGGCATGAGAGCGCTTACAAGGTCAATTTTTGGATAAAACGGAGTCATTATTGTGGTCAGAGTCCCATAACTCCAGCAAAAAGTATCGACCAATGCTAATTTTCGAACTTGACCAAGGTAATAGGTGTATAAACATTTGGTATAAATTTAATGAAAATCCGTCAAAATTTGTAGGCATGAGAGCGCTTACAAGGTCAATTTTTGGATAAAACGGAGTCATTGTTGTGGTCAGAGTCCCATAACTCCAGCAAAAAGTATCGACCAATGCTGATTTTCGAACTTGACCAAGGTAATAGGTGTATAAACATTTGGTATAAATTTAATGAAAATCTGTCAAAATTTGTAGGCATGAGAGCGCTTACAAGGTCAATTTTTGGATAAAACGGAGTCATTATTGTGGTCAGAGTCCCATAACTCCAGCAAAAAGTATCGACCAATGCTGATTTTCGAACTTGACCATGGTAATAGGTGTATAAACATTTGGTATAAATGTAATGAAAATCTGTCAAAATTTGTAGGCATGAGAGCGCTTACAAAAAAGTGTGACGGACGGACGCACGGACACACGGACCCACGGACACACAGACCCACGGACACACGGACCCACAGACACACGGACCCACGGACACACAGACCCACGGACCCACGGACACACGGACCCACGGACACACGGACCCACGGACACACGGACCCACGGACGGACGCCCGGCATTTCTATGTCCCCGCTCCGCGTTGCGGCGGGGGACAAAAAGGTAATAATGGCAGTGCATCAAAAATTAAGGTAAAAGAGTGTAATTTTTGCTTTGAATTATCAGTATACTTATATCCAACCAAAAAATATGATATACAATATGTATATAGTTTTCCATGGGGGTTTTCTCACATGTCACAATATTTGCGAAAATGGAGTATAAATATGTAACTTCTTTTTAATTGTATCAATTATTATTACAATTTAAAAAGTTTCCGATAGCATACATCACATTGTATATTACTTATACCTGATATAATTTTTGGACGTGCAGCGATTTTTTTTGCAAGGTGAAAGTGATTGTGAGGGAACAAACGCAAAAATAGACCACTGTGAAAATAACAGCTAGGATATACCAATATGAGCTCAAGGTTTTTCGAATTACACATAATGTCATGTATCCAATCAATAAATGATAAAAGCAAGAAGATTTTTAAAACATTTTGATTAAATATTTTTCCTCGTTTGAAATGGTTTTTAGAAAACAATTAATAACAACAGTCCCTACCATGAAGACGATGAGAGTGTATGAGGAGGACTGCCATCGTAAAAGTCCTTGAATTCCTTTGATTGTGTTTATGTATGGCTTCAAAGCAGTGCCTGTAATATTTATAACAATTAATTAACATTCATATTACAATCTTAGTAAAATTAGATCTTTGATCTGCTCCTGATAGATCGCTACACAAAGTAGCGATCTAACAGAAGCGGATCAAAGATCTAATTTTAATTAGACGGTTCATAAAGTTACAAAAGGTTTTATATTTTACTAATAATACTAATCTCTAAACCCCCTTGTTGATTAATTGCCTGACAGAACAGAAATCAAATGATTCGTTTGTATTACCGGTACATTTTTATGTTTTGCCTGTAGAGATTTCGAGATATGTGTTGTCCTCAACCATAAAATTAACTTAATTAACTGCATGTAATAATTTGACCATTACAAACATTCATATAATTCACTATGATATTCTCTAATATTAACCCTCTTGCCAACTCACAAACCTGGCAGAAAAGAAATAATTCATCTGACAGTCAACTTTACTGTTTTTAATTAATGCAGTTCAGAAACATGGTCAACATTTAAGTATAATTAGTTTTTCCTAGAGCTATATAAAATGAGAGTAATATTTGATTGATAAACAATTAAATATGGATGTGATTGAATTAATATTTAATAATACGAAATTTATTAATACATAAACATGAAACCAACAGGCAATCATTATTAATACATGAAAGCAGAGCTCAGATAATCATGGTTATTAATGGACTGAGAGATTTATGCTTCTGATCAGTGGGGAGAAATGAATGACAAATTAACATGTACTTTAACACCGCATACATTTAAAAATTAGTTGTTGGCTAATATATTAATATATATTACCGTACAGCTAAAAAGGTGCTAAATAAACATGTTGTATTTTTTTCCTTACCAAATCTTTTGACATTTGCTTTTAAACTGAAATAAATATAAATGAGGAATTAAGTTAATAATTACCAGTAATTAAAACATCAATAATCATTTTGTATCCAGAGTTATTTTTTTACAAGAATACCAATACCCCCCCCCCCCCCCCCAAAAAAAAAAAATATGAAAAAATAAAGAAAAGAAACAAAACAAAACAAAAGCTATAACCATACAACAATTTGGTATGTAGTATTACAATAATTGTTTTCAGAAATGGGGGATTGAAGACCTAGAAAAGGGGGCAACCCATGAGGTTAATGGACCATTTCTTTATGAATACAAAAAATTAATTTTTACAATCATTTTTTGCTAAACTGCATCAGAAAATGTTGAGTAGGGGATTAGACATCAGCAATTTAATATTCATGCATGCCATATGATTATGTCTATGAACAGGTCAAAGGTCCTGTTTTAAACCAAAATAAAGTGACAAGACTAATAATAAAGAATTGCAAGATTTGATGCACATGATGCAGATGGTTAGCCTTACTCTGACAGATATCAGTTTTATATTTTTATAAAATCCATCTTAAACTTACATTGATATGTTGACCTGCCCATCTTTCTCTTGTTCCTCCTTTGCATCAACAGCAGAGTCTGCGGAAAAGTCCTCCGCAATGTCGTATACAGAACGGACTATCCTTTCCATAATGCTGTTTGAAAAGTTCCAAGACTTTCCTTCAATAAAAAACACATTTTATTATGGGAAAAATTTATTGATTACAATACATTAACCCAGCCTAGGAAACTGACTTTGCTGCAAGCATGAATTCATTATAAGTTCGCTGTCACCTGATGTTTGGATGTACCTGTTTTATTTGAGCCTTTCTCTGTATATTTTTTGTTTTGTCTCGTTCTGATCTCCGAGCCCATTCTCTGTAGATCAGAAGTAGATGTAGAGTCACTAGAAGAGTCCAACAGCGATTTACTGTTTCTGAAATTACACATGTACACATAACCAAGAAATTTGTAATTTTTTCATTGTGTCCTGCAATCTTCTTTTTCTTCTCCTATCTTTCGAAAAAAAAAGTTTTCACATGGTTATAAAACACATATTTTTTTTCACAGTTATAAGTAATTTACTGGTAGAAATTCTATCTTAATTTTTTTTTTAATATTACTTGATTAATGCAAAATGATATTCAATGATTGAATGTACATGGCATTGTGAACATATATATCATTTCTTCATCAAGAGCTTTGTTATGTATTAGACAACAAGATGCTAAGATGGCAACTTTATTCATCAACACGTGTTCATATCCCGAACCCGATCAGTTAATATGCACATATATAACATCTTTCTTCTCTTATAAAATAAAAAACAATTATTGTTTAAGTATGTTAACATGTTACTTGAACAGAAAGTATCAGTTAATTTTACTAAGTAGCTGATTATCAGTAATGTCCACAAGGTTCAACTAGTCAATAATCTTTGAAATAGAAATTGAATGCATAAAGTAAGGTTGCTGACCTGTAAGCAAATAAAACATAATCATGTGAAATTAAATTCACTTAGTTAAATTGTCCTTTCACATTCGCTTCACAAATCTAACTTTTTTGGTGGAACAACACGTCTCCCTGATCTAGTGGTGTTTGGCTTCGGAGTAATGCTAGTAGAGGCTTGTAGAGTGGCGTCCGAGTTTTCAGTTTTGTTAGTGGTAGCTTGAGTCAAACTGGTAGGTTCTTGTGAACTTTCTTTGGGCGGACCTTCGACATGAAGCTTTCCATCATCCGGTTGGTCATCAATTGTTTCATTTGCTTTGTGTGTCGAGGATCTAAGGTGTTTTCGATTTCGACGCAACTGTCGATTTCCAACTTGCACCATATATGATCGCGGCGCTTCATGATGACGTACAATCACTCCTGGAATCCATTCCTTCTTTCCATGCTGCGGCATGATTCGTACCGGATCGGTTGGATAGAGCGGCAACAGCTCCTGGTTGTTGCATTTGTTGTCGAAACTGGCTTTCTGCTTGTCCTTGACTGACTGTAGACTCTGCTTTATACTTTCAAGATTTTGGCTCTTTGGTCGCAGAATATCCGATGCTGCAGGTAATGTATTGCGTGGCCTTCTTCCCATGAGAAGTTGTGATGGAGATAGATTCACTTCCTCTAGTGGCGTCGTCCTATAATCAAGAAGAGCAAGCTGTTTATCTACTGACTTTCTCCATAGACGCTTTACAGTTTGGACTGCACGCTCAGCTGCACCGTTTGAGCTTTGAAAATGTGGACTAGAAGTAACATGTTTGATGTCTAATTCATTGCAGAAATTTCGGAATTCATATGAACTGAATTGTGGTCCGTTATCAGAACGGATCTCCTTTGGAATTCCATGGGTTCCAAATATACATTTCAAAGTTTCAATGGTAGAGAATGATGACTGAGACTGTAGCTCCACACAATCAATATACTTAGAAAAATAGTCCACTACCACTAGGTACTTCTTTGACTCAAAGTCGAATAAGTCACACCCCACTACAGCATACGGTAGGTCTGGAACTGGTGTTGGTTTTAAGGATTCTGTTGGTTGCGCGTTCTGGAACGTGGCACACTTCTCACAGTCTTTAACAAGCTGCTCGATCTGGGAGTTCATTCCAGGCCAGTACATCACTTCGCGGGCACGCTGCTTACATTTTACAATTCCGAGGTGAGACTTGTGTATTAGACTGAGCATATGTGATCGAAGAGTAGGTGGAATCACTATGCGCATGCCTTTAAATATTACCCCATCCATTACAGAGAGTTCACTACGAGATGTCCAGTAATCCCGCACACTGACTGGAGTTTCATTCTTTGTGTCAGGCCAACCATTTATGATAACAGTGTATAAACCTTGTAGCTCATTAAGGGTGCGCTCTCTGATATCTTCTTGTCTCTCCCTGCTGACGGATAATAAGTCGAAAGCTTTTACATCCGCTACCTCAAGATCTGGTTCATTGTTCGGTAAGTAAGCTCTGGACAATGCATCGGCTGCTGCCATATCCTTGCCTTTCCGATATCTAAAGGTAATATCATACCACTGTAGCTTGAGTAACATTTTCTGAAGTCTCATAGGCACGGACAAAATGGGCTTTTTGAAAATCTGCTCTAGTGGTTTGTGGTCATTGTAGACAGTGACTGGCTTGCCAAATATGTAGCAATGAAACTTGGATGCTCCATGTACAACTGAGAGCATTTCTTTTTCAATCTGAGCGTATCGTTTTTCTGTTTCTGTGAGCGCCCGAGACGAGTACGCAATGACACGGCCTTCCTGCATGAGGATTGCCCCTAGTCCATCTTTTGAGGCATCGCATTGTATTTCTGTTGGCTTGCTTACATCAAAGAGTCCAAGGACTGGAGCAGTCGTACAAGCGGTTTTAAGTCTGTCGAAACTCTCTTGGTGTGTTTTATCCCATTGGAATGGAATGTCGGCTTTGAGAAGTTGTCTAAGAGGCGCGTTTATTTCACTCATATTTGGAATAAATTTGCAAAGGTATTGCACCAGCCCTAAAAATCTCCGCACAGCATCCTTGTCCGTGGGTGCTGGCATGTTGCACACTGCTTTAATTTTTTTAGGATCGGGACTGATGCCTTCAGAACTGATGATATGTCCTATGTAAGGTACTGATGTCTTGCGAACTCTGCATTTATCAAAGTTGAGGCGCAAGTTGAATTCGGTCGCTCTCTTGATTACTGCATCAAGGATGTGGTCATGGTGTTCCCGATCCCGGCCTGCGATCAGAATATCATCCATGATTGCGAATGCTCCCTCAATTCCTTCTAGCATTCGATCCATAATGCGTTGGTAAATCTCTGGGGCTGACTTTATGCCAAATGGGAGCCTAAGCCAACGGAAACGACCAATTGGGGTGTTGAAAGTCGTTAGGTATGAAGATTCATTGTCAAGTTTAATTTGCATATAACCAGATTTGGCATCAAGGACTGAAAATAATTTTGCACCAGGAATAGAGGATGACACTTCCTCTACTGTCTTCATGGGGTGGTGTTCTCTCTTAATGACCTCATTAAGATCTTTAGGGTCAATACAAATTCTCACTTTGTTGTTCTTAAGGCTCACAACCATCGAGCTTACCCATTCCGTAGGTTCTTCAACTGGTACAATATATCCATCCGATTCCATTTCTCTCAGCTTTTCGATGATTCGTGGCTTTAAAGATGCTGGCTGACGGCGCACTGGGTGAATCACACCTTTTGCTTGTTCATCAATTTTAATGCTGTGTTCTCCTGGAAGAGTTCCAGTGGTACGGATTAGATCTGGGAAGTCACTAAACTGTCCTAACTGCACCAAATCACATTCAACAGTGTCCACACGCATAATGAGGTTAAGCTTTTCAGCTGTGGAACCAGTTATGATGTTTTCCTGCGAAACGTTTACTACTTCAAACTTAGTTGTAAGAGGTGTATCACCAATATGACTAGCGAGTGGTAAGTCAACGCAGAATTCAGGACGGATTTTGTGGTTTGTGAATGAACGCAGTATCTTCTGTGATTTCCGTTCATTGCCGTGTAAGTCTGCTTTCATGTACTGTGACTTTACGATTACGTTACATTTAGCTCCAGTGTCTATACGGAATTCTAGAGGTCTGTCATGAACATAGATTGTAACGAGCCATTTATCTGACTTACGAGTGTCTGATCTGTCATCACTGGTAGAAAGAATATCTATCATGGCATTATCATCCTCATCACAGTCATCCGAATTGGATAAGTCCTCTGGTTCCAATGAATACATCTTAGCCCGAGTACGCTTCATACAGACTGATTTCCAATGGTCTGGTTTCTTACAGTAGTTACAAGTGGTACCAACTGCTGGACATTTGCTGTGGTTGGCATCAAATCCACAGCGTGTACAAGTGTTTCTTACTTGTTCAGTCTTCTGCTTCATTTTACTGTCATGTTTCCTTGTTTCAGACTTCTTCTGTTTTACTCCAAGTTTGGAAATTGGTATTTCGTCAGATCCTCGGATTGATTTCAGTTGTGATTGGGACATTTCATACTGGCGCCCTATATCTAGAGTTTTGGCAAGATTTAAGCCCTGTCCTTGATCAAGTAGTCGTTCTTGTACTTTTTTATGCGCCACTCCTGCGATAATTGCATCAATTAGAATGTCATCGGTGTCAGCATACTCACAGTCCATGAGGATTAAACGTAAGTCTTTTACAAAGTTATCAAAGGATTCGCCTTCTTTCTGTTTGCGCTGCATGACTTTGAATCGCGCGGCCCTCTTGTTTTTTCTCGGTCTGACGTACACATCGAACTTGTCCAATATTTTCTTGGGATCATCTTCCTCACCTTCATCCCAATTGAATGTTTTATATATCTCACGACCTTGTTTTCCTATCCAAATGCCTAACCATCCGGCCTTGTCCTTTTTGTCTGCTTTACACAAAGGTCCCTTGAAAACGAAGTCCACGTGTTGTCTGAACCGCAGAAACTCGCTGTAGGTTTCAGGGTGGGACCAGTTCATAGAGGGTTGATCGAACGAAAAGGACATGACGACTTAACTGACTGATGTTTGCTGACTCGTTTTAGAGATTCCTTACAGACGGACGTGGCTTAGTCCGCTTTCTGACACCATGTTATGTATTAGACAACAAGATGCTAAGATGGCGACTTTATTCATCAACACGTGTTCGTATCCCGAACCCGATCAGTTAATATGCACATATATAACAAGCTTCATCCTCGAGCTCAATATACTTAATTTTTATAATTACATTAACTGTAACTTAACATGAATATTTTGTTCTTAATTAATACATGTATTAAAAATTGGCGACATTACGTTTCTTTTGTTATTATTTTTTGGTACCTTTTTGATGATATCATCAGCTGAAGGTCCTTGTTTTTCCTTTTTTCAGCCTCTAGTTCATCCTGGAGTTTTCTAAATGCAGGTTTGGTGTATTTTTTGAGCTGATGTGCTGAAAAAAATTATCACAGTAAAAATTAGCAAAAATAAAATTTTTGAAATCAGTAATAAAATAAAATAAAAAACCTAATCAGACAATAGAACTTTTTTTTTTCGGCTAAAACTGACATATTTGCCATACCTGCTGAATTATATATTTTTAAAATTATTAAACAAGAGGAATTAATATCCATGTCAAATCGTGAGAAGCAACCCTTACGGATTTTAAAATCTTGCTTTTATACTGGCCGGTATATCAGACAGTTTTAAACTGTACGTATGAAATTTAATATAAAAAAAATGGTGCTCTCGATTTTTAATCCTTAATTCATCCGATTTGATACAAAACAGCTGAATCACAGAATTCATTAAGTACTCGTGTAAAATAATAAGGAATTTACAGTATATATATACCGGTAGCTCTTAAAAAAAAGGTGAGTCTTGAGAGCTATATATCTACCTATTTGCTAATAGGCACACAAAAGGTCCAAGTGTTCCAACTCTTTTTATTGCCTCATCATTGAGCTTCACGTATTTGTGCAAGACATTGTACTGTTATGCTTCCATTCATAAACAAGTGCTTGTATTTCATGTACTAGTGTTTGCATGCAGTTCATGTATTAGTGCTTGCACTAGTGTTTGCACTTCATGTACTAATGCTTGCACTTCATACTCTAGCTTTAAGTACTATAGAGATTCACTCTGATACAACGTACCCATCTGTTCTTTTTCAATCATGGCCGACTCCAGCTGTTCCTGAAGTTGTACTAGCTGTATTTCATAGACCTCCTTCTCACATTCTGTTCTGAACCCCAAGCTTCTCTTTAAAAAAAAAAAAAAACAAAGAAAAGAAACACTTTTAAAAGATTTGTATATATATTTTATGTTTCTTGACTTAAAAAAAGATAATTTCCACAAAACTGATTTAATTGCTTTTTTCATGAAAAAGTGAGTTGGTAGGATATATATCATACACCATGCATTATTAATATAAGCATACAATTTCAATTTCTTTATTGACCAATTAATTAAGAGCCCTCGAGGGGCAACATGAAGATTGTACAATAAACAATTACAATATGATGGAAATATTTCATTTATTCTATTGTTTGGTGAGATGAAATTGAAAATATTTAATACATACACTCACAGACACTTGCTTCTGCAATAAAATTTACCCTATATAGCGCTGTAATTATTATACTACAGGGTAAACACTTACTACAGAAACAAGCACCTGTGTACATTCACTATCCAACAGCCACACTATAATTAATCATAAGGGAATCAGCCCGATCATTTTTTTTAAATGATATGTCTGCCAAGCATTAACTCCTACTGAAGCAAGATCAGTCTCACTTAATTTCCCTACATACACACTAGCTCCTATAACTTATAGACCTCAAGAGTAAGCTGAAGTCAAAACTTTTGAATAGAATATCACTTTGAAAAACTTCTAGCAACTGTGTGCTGGAGTAAGTTTGAACCCTCATAAGTTTGGATCCTTGAATACTGTGACCCATCTTAATTTACAATGTCAAGGGTCCTGAATCCCCTTGTGGACATGAGGGCAAGGACTTGGGACCCTGACGCTATGAGGATGCTGGTCGTGGTTAGTCATTCATAAATTACATTAATCTGTAACATAATGATATGTTTAAATTTTGACTGATACGGTATAAAGATTTAGTTTTGGAACTTGTGCAGCTGTTGTGCCCACTCCCATCGCAAGTGTTTATACAAGAAAATATTTTCAAACCAATGATTAAATTGATTACAATGATCTGTATGCATGGGCATTTAGTTTTTAAAGTAGTGTACACTAAAGGATATATATTATCAATACACGTGCAATTATACGTACATGTACGTTCGGTGTGACCGCGGCCTCCTGTAGATTTGTCCGTTCTGTGTTGGTACTGACACTTCGCTGTCGAACCTCGCCATGTCTCGGCTCAAACATTTCTTTCAGGCTGTGCCTCTAATACCACATTTATGTTGACATGTCGCACTCCAGTACTTCATGCAGAGTTTTCGTTTCACGATCATATGATCTATTATTTCGACATACAAATCGGATGTTTTTCATGGGTCTTTAAATGAAGAACCGATAACGTACAAGTTTTTTAAACCCGGATAGGTATCGTGTTCGCCCATAATTATCGTTCGCCTTTAATATACCTTGTTAACTCCATATCCCGTTTGCTTTATTAAATATATCAATTGCGTAAACATATCTTTTGATTTTAGGTAGTTTTTAATATTTTTCACCCTTAAATTTTTTTCATTTTAGCATTCATCATCTTGCGATACTGTTTTTTAAACTAAACTTTAAGCAATGTTTTACTATTGTTCAATTAAAGTATTTCATTTATAGTCAATAATTTATCTTATCAAAGAAAGACCATGTAGTTAAGTCTGGTCACTAGAACATACATGTACGTGTTGAATCCACTACATGCAAATTAAAAAAAAATGCATTTTAGATAATTTGAAACTGCAAGAAGACAAATCATTTAAAATCTATTGTTATAAATTTATCATCTTCGCTAGCCAAGGGTTTCTGATCCGCACCGCTCCCCACGTTAGTGAGGAGCGGTGCGGATCAGAAACCCTTGGCTAGCGAAGATGTAAATCTATATATTAGGGTGAACGGAAATTAGAAAAAAATTGCGTCAAAGGCGAACGAACATACTGTACATTCATCCAAACAGAGGACACCGAAAAACCAGTCTCTTCTCTGGTTAAAACAACCAAATCCTATGATGATACTCTTAATACATGTATATTGTTCTAAATTGTCAATAACAATGCACATTGATTCCAGGTTTGTTCATCCTGATAAAAATTCATAAGAGAAATAATTTAACACAGTCTTGTAGATTTATTCCAAATTTATTTCAGAAGGTTTTTTTTTTCTTTGAAAATATTTTAACATTATTGCTTTTGTTCCCCTTGAGTCGCATATTTGGTCAATGATGGCAGTGGATTTACACAAGATGTCAGAGCTAAATTAATGTATATAAGTACATGTAAATCTATTAAAAAAACTAAATATACATAAATAGCGTACTCATACAATGTCCCCCAATTTCTTAAATGTTTTCTTTACTTCAGAAAAAACAAACTTTGCAAATGCTGCAAAAAAATAAATACAAAGGTATAGGTATTATCACAAGTCGTCCATGGTTCATCATGGCATTTTGATCGGCCATGATCCATATGAAAAATCTATTGAGGATCGAAATTCATACATATAAAACAACATTTAAATACATTATTATTATATTTTTATAAATAATCATTATTGGTCAGTGACAAAAGAACACCATCACCCGTTAGAGAGAATTAAGCGCAAGAAGAACTGTCACTGAGGTACCAGTATACATTGTAAAGTCTGCAGAGATCAAGCATTTGAAGGATTCTGTTACAATATGATAAAGTATCCAAGTCATACATTGTTTTATATCTGATTCTTATATGTTCATTTAGTGATAAAAATTTTTTGATCAACAATCAACAACAGTTCATGCTACAAGTATTCTGAATCTCCCATGATTTGTCACAAGAAATTTTTTCACACAACAATACATCTTATTATACTTTCATGTTAAATACTGAAATCTGATTGGTTTAGACGCAGTTGACAATCCGTTCCCATACCCTTAGCGTTAGCAACACACTTGGCAACAGGCCGATAGAACGAATTGTTACATGCGCGTAAATTATGCGCGTACGGTTCGTCGTAGAACTCACGTATTTTCTATATAAAAGCAGAAAAATTTGCTATAAAATTAAGACATTCAGTATAATAAAATAAATAGTGCCTGTTTGGGAGGGTACCAGTTGAAATTGACACCCCTCGAAAACCATTGTCAACCTCCGCTTCGCGTCGGTTGACAATGGATTTCTCGGGGTGTCAATTTCAACTGGTACCCTCCCAAACAGGCACTATTTATATAATGGCGAGAGGAGAAAAACACTTGTGTACAAGACACCCTTCCGATAGAAAACAAGGGAGATTTGCTTAATCACCATTTTCAACCTGGATGATTTATGCTGCACAAAGTACATGTACATGTACTAAATGTATATCTTAAAAACCTTTAACAAAATTAGTCATCCAATCATAACACGGCTGATATACATGTGATCACCCACCTATGAGATAGGGGTATATAATTATATATATCATCCATCATCCACTTTATAACAATTGATAACTGGGCAAACGTGGAACAAAACTATGACAAAAGAAAACAACATCGTAACAATAATAATTTTTTCAATAATAACAGTGTCTTAATTAATAACAAATGAAGCCTGTAATGGCCGATTGAGTACCAGTACATATATACTACTGTAGATTAATTATTAAACTTGAGGAATTAATATCAGCTAAACTCACAAGAAGCACACTTTGCAGATTTTAAAATCTCTTTTTTTTATTTTTAAAATAGATGTGACTATATGAAACTGAAATGTTCTGAATCACAATTTCATGTTCAAGCGATTTGATGCAAAATGGCAGAATCGCGGAAATAAGTACTCGCTTAAAATAAGGAACCTACAGCAACAAAATTTTACCAGACTGATAAATGACAGATGTAAACATGATATAAATGCCTTTTTTTTCCCCACTTAACAACAGAGTAAGAGAACATTTATGTGAACAATGCCGGTGTACAACTAATGCGACAGGAACTCAAAGCAATATGATAATCATACTAAAATGCCCCACATCTATGATCTAGCTGTCTTTGATGTTGAAAAAATTGTCATGTGTTGTTAAACAATTAGAGATGTTTTAAAAGACCCTGAATTTATAAAATATATTCCTTGTAAAAAAATCGCACTGTCACTAAATAGAATGAAAAAAATATGTTGTCATGGGGGGGGGGGGCAATATAAAGACCTAGACTGTTATTTAGAGCAGGTTTAATTACTCTTACTAGCACCTGTTTAAGAATTCATAAAGAATTCATAAAAGAAGCTGTATTTGTAAATATACCAAAACAAAGTTTAACAAGAAATATGTGACAGTTAGTAACATAGAAAGACATAAGCTTACATCAAATGCAGAGTGGTGTTACAATCTATCATTAAATATTTAATAATTATATTTATAGAATATAGTAATTAGTAAAATAAATAAAATTTCTTAAAATCATGTTTCAAGAGGAACACATGTAAACAGAAGGGGGAAAAAACATGTCGGAATCAAATAACAATTTTCAAAAGAATCAATTTTAAGACTCGTGTGGTTAACCTTTCGGAGTTTTCTTCTTCACTCTTTTTTTTATTTATTCAAAATAATAGAAACATTGTAAAAATTTTTAAACCAACTCAAAATTTTTTAAAAATTGTCCTCCAAACACCACATTTTTTCAAGTCCAGTATCCAGTGGGTTGCCTCCCTTTCTTACATATGATCAAGCCACCGCCACAGCGCGGCGGCTATCAGTAAAGAAGATGTCCTGGAGCGAGGCGTAGGTACAGTTGGATCGGCCACAGACTTTCTCGTCCGCCTGGAGTATCTGGATCCCCAGGGGCTTGTTGCAGACCTCACACTCATTCGGACAGATGGATCTCTCCCTACTCAACTCCAGACCATTGTCTTTCCAGACCCTGACGATGGAGGACATGAAGTAATCCATCATGGCCTTGGTGTGGTGAGGCGTTGGAGCCACGCGGAGTCGTTCGCTACCGCGAGCCACGGTCGGATAATTGATAGCCTGGACGTAGATGTCGTGTTTATTCATGAGCTCCGCGGATAGATGGGTGCATAAGGCGGCATCACCGACCTGAAAGGTAAGATAATAATTGATGATTGATTCAAATTTCTACAGATAATTCAAATACTATTAAGCAACTTTAATTAGTCTGCTGGAAAAATTTGCCAGAATCAAGGGATCGTCTGGGGCATGAATATTTCTCGTAGCATATCAGTTCTTAAATGGTTCTTGTTTATTTAAAGTTTACCTACAATATACAGGTCTATAATGGCTATTCAACATTGATTATTTGTTAAATTACCAGTATTTCATTAGTAAATTGAATGTAAAGTGGCCACAAATAAAACGTGGTTTACTATTATAAAAACTATTTCAACCAGGACCGAAGTATAACTAAAAATACAAAAACTTACATTGGATTTTTATTACAAATTTAAATGAAAACTACCAGTAAAAGGAATGTCGAAATCATTTTCTCACAAATTAAAAACTCATGTCTACATATGAGACGAGACGCTGATATTCCATGATCTCCCTTAACTGCTGTTATAAGAAGAGGTGAGATACGTACGTGAATGGGGATGATGTGACTCGGGGAGTGTATAGCAGGAATACCCGCTTCTATCAGGTTCTGTCGCAGGTAACGGACGTTGCTCTGATGTTTTTCACGCAGATGTCTCCCTTCTTCACCGCGCAAAACCTGAAAGTTCAACCAACATCACATGAACAATTAGTGCAATGTTATTTTACCCATCATACTATGGTGAACGTACTGAGAAAATTTATTAATTTTTTACTTTTGGAGGACAAATCTTACAGAGAATTTTTTTTTAGAAAGGATTTTAAAGTCTAAAAATTAAACTGTACAGTAAACTTTTTTTTTTTGAGTTATGAATTGAAAGGGTAAACAGTACATTTGTGCTTTATTTTTTAAAAGGCATAATATGCTATATGGAATCATTACAAAAGTTCAGCACTTGGTAATTTATGTTCTTGCAAACTGAAATAAAATGGCAGAATTAATTATTTTGTCTAAAATATGGAATCTACAGTCTCCAGAAGTCTGCTGATTTTGAACCAAATTTAAAATGTGCATATTTTCCAACAGCTTTAATATACATATTACAGAACTCTTCTTTTTAAGGAGATCTATATGGTCCAAAAATGGCAACGACTATCCAGCCCTCTTAAAAATGCCTCTCAATAGCCCACCTGTATGGACGCCCTGGCCCCAGCCAGTGTGGTGGGAGGGAGACTGGTGGTGAAGATGAAGCCCGACCCGTAACTCCTGATCATGTCTACGGTCCTCGAGGTGCTGGCGATGTAACCCCCAACGTTCCCAAAGGCTTTACCTGTGTAGGATATACACAAAGTCATCGTCGAGATCTTTCTGTACAAACTTCATCTCATTCTTGTATGTATGGTGAGACTTTCTCTTTATTCAATTCAAATTTGAATGTGAGGACAATTTTGGGGGGCAACCTACTTTTTTTTTTTAAAACCTTGATTGTACATGTATATTACAACACTTTGATTTTCAGTGCAATTGTAATGATTGGCAAAAAAGCTACTTGTAGCTGTTGACATAATCAAATTCAATCATCATGGTGTCTGATATTTTCTTTAAAATACCTTTATCATAATATACATGTACTTCGAAAAGTAGGTATCATCTTTATCTCAAAAGAATTTATATTTTCAGTTAAAAAGTTGAATGTACCTTAGTTTATCAATCTGAACTGTTTGAATATCAAAGAAAATTAAGGTTCTCTGTTCAATACTATAGATTCCTTATTTCCCGCGAGTACATGTACTTAATTCTGCGATTCAACCACTTGGTATCAAATCGCCAGAATATAAAATCCCAAACGCCAAATTTTTATTATAGTTTCTCAAGATTTTACCCAAATTTTAATTTCTCACGTTTAATTAGGAATTAACAGTACAAAAATCGTAACTTGGTGCCTGACCAAGAGTTCCAGATATGAAGAGAATTAAGGTAACCCCCCCCCAAAAAGTTTTTTAACTTAGATATCACATTGATGACTGACCTAGAGTTCCAGAGATAAAGAGAATTAAGACCCCCCCCCCAAATTTTCAAATAGAAATCGCACTGATGACTGACCTAGAGTTCCAGAGATGATGTCAATCTTGTCCATACAGCCGTCCCTCTGCCCAACCCCCGCACCCTGGTCCCCATACAGACCGACCGCATGAACCTCGTCCACGAAGGTCAAGGCCCCATACTTATGGGCCACGTCGCACAGCTCACTCAGGGGGGATATGTCACCTACAGAAAGTCAAATACAATACATCACAGGCATCAGTATCTAATCATTATGTTTTCCTTAAGTTTATCATTACTTCTATTTACTGACTACTGGTTGTCTTTGCATTATGACTTGTCACAGAAACATTTGATTTGAATTAACATACCGGTAGGTATATTGTATTATGAACAAAACATATTTGGATTAGGCAACAGGCATATTCCAGAATTTAAGCCTTCTCCATTTTTTCCAATCTGATTATTTAGATATATTAAACATTTAATTCATCTGATTTTGAGAAATCATACATGCTTCATGAACTAAGTAATTATTCTTTGATATTTACCAGTGACATAGAGTATACAGTTCAAAGGTCACAATTTCAAAGAAGGAAAAAAATCTGCTTTACCACCTCACCCATCCACATCACAATTACAGAAATACAGATTGTGCATGTGTACTACATATAATATTCTTCAATATTTACCAGTCATGGAATGTACAGTTTCAAAGACCACAATCTTGGGGGTGCCGCTATCCACTTTACGCAGCAGTTCCTCTAAATGGAGGGGATCATTGTGCCGGAAGATATGTTTTGGGACTCGGCTGTTCCTTATTCCTTGGATCAGGGAGGCGTGATTTCCAGCATCAGAAAACATATGAACACCTGGGTAAAAAATGTATTCTTTTTATGCATACATGTATGCCTCAAAAACTGCATGTTTCTATTGTAATCATTGAATCTCGTTCATATCACTCTGTTGCTATCTATTCCATCTCCTTTCACGGTAAAAGTAAGATATTCTTATTAAAAAAATTAATTTTTATGCTAGGAGTTGAACATGCAACTTCATTTACTAGTAATCTTGTCAACAGACTACCTATTTTCTATGGACCTACCGAAATATTGTACATTCCTTTGCTAAAAATTTGCTTTAACAAAGTCTATGCACTCTGAACCTACAGTCTAAATGAAAAGAAGAAACAATATGGTATCATAGACCTTTCATCTCCTACAAAACCCAAAGAACTACCAGTAGTGAATACTGTCTGCTCTCTCTCTCTCTCTCTCTCTCTCTCTCTCTCTCTCTCTCTCTCTCTCTCTCTCATGTACCTGGTATAGTTTGTCCTAGTGTGCACAAAGAAGTGTCGTTGGCCACGTAACAGGAAGTGAACACTAGAGCAGCCTCTTTCTGGTGCAGTGATGCTATCTCAGCCTCTAGCCCCTCGTGGAGAGGGGAATTCCCTGATATATTTCGCGTCCCTCCTGCTCCGGCCCCGTGATTCTTCAGAGCTTCACTAAAACAATGAGAAAAGAAGGTCAATCTAGATATATCCAGATCATGACAACCAAACCTTAACATGAAAAGGACAAATATGAAATTCATAAGAAATTTTTTTTAAAAAATGCATACAAAAATTATTTTTCCTCAGCTATTCACATTAAAATTTTTGTTCCTTAAAAATATACAAAATTGGAATGGATGCAAAATAGTGAAAAAAACTCAACTTCGATCTTTTTTTTTTTTTTAATGAAATTTACAAAATCAAAATAAGTGTTGATCTATTTTATTGATGCATTCTGTCTAATGAACTCAGATTATAATTTGGTCTGTTAGATTTTATTTTTATCTTAACATGTGAAATTCAAGTAAAATTTTCTTGTGTGAAATTTCAATTGCCTGCTTTATTTACAAGAATTCCACAATCATTTAAGCCCTATCTGACAATATAATGCCTGCTCTTTTATTTACAAGAATTCCACAAATTAAACCCCACCTAATAATATGCCTGCTCTTTTATTTACAAGAATTCCACAAATTAAGCCCCACCTAATAATATGCCTGCTCTTTTATTAGTTAAGTACATGAATTTCGGAGTAAAGCCCCACCTGACAGCGTTTATGACTCTGGGGTGCCAGCTCATGCCCAGGTAGTCGTTGCTGCACCACACGGTAATGTCCCGCTTTTTGCCGGTCGAATGGTCCTCCGCATAGGGGAATTCCCTTCCGCGGCGCATCACCTTCTTAAACACGCGGTAGGTGTGGTCACTCTTCTTCCTGTCGATCTGTGCCCCAAAGAAATCCTCGTAGTCAAACAGCTTGGGCTGCAGGGCTGTAATTGAAGAAAAAGGGGTAAAAAAAAAATCAATTAATATATTAATAGGACAAATAATTAAAGAAATAGGGCCAGATGATTGAAAATATTTTTTTTTAAATACTGGCAATCATGATAATTATAAAGTTAATTAATAGATGTATTTCTTTTAAAAATTGTACACTAAAATTTTCTCTGTGATTAAGAAAGAGGCCGGACTAAAATGATTGAAATGTACACAAATCATGATACTAGGTGAAACTACCCAGTTTATCATTTTACAATGCACTGCAGCTGTGTTTCTTTGAAAAATTCGGTAGCTGCAGAGTTTGTAGAGGTTTTGCATGCATTTTTTTGAGTTAAAAAAAAACCCAACTTATTTTGAAATCTAATTCATGCTTTTTTTTTTATTTTTAAACATCTTTTTAAAGATTAAATCAACCATTGTCAATTAAAACAGCTGTCAGTGGAAACATTAAATTAATTAGCACTGCAAGCTAGAATTCTGGTACTTCCAATTACCTTATAATTAAAAACATGAACACAGAATTACACAAAATCAGTATGCACTGGTCACCTTTTCGGGACATTAATACAAAGAATATCAGTTATTATATTCAGCAATTAAATCAAACCACTTTATTATTTGTTTTGAAAGAATTCATACTCAATGAAAAGAAAACGGTCATGTTTTGTAAATTTTCTATCATGCTTGTACTTATTTCAATACATGACGTATAACATAAAACACACTCTAGTGGTAACGATGAAAAGTTCCAAATTTATTGTGTTTATCAATTACCAATAGGTCAATTTTCTTAATTTTTTTTTTATATACACAATAAACACTATCTGGTTTTTTGAATTTGGGAGAATTAAATTATTCTAAAAAACTAAAAAACACATGGGAAAATGGAAATAAATATGCTACTATTTTTATGTTCTTCTTAGGGCTTGATCATGTTTATTTTCCCCAGAATGGAAAAAAAATAGCCTTAGGGGAACTGAACAAGCAGCATTACAAAAGGTGATTAATAGGAATAATTTATGGTAAGTTTGATGCAACTCATTTAAATGTAAAATGCAAACTACTGAAAACTGCATAAGGCAAATATAAAATTGCATAAATGGTCAATCTTGCAACTTGCTACAAAATTAAAAGCAATTAATCAAATGAAACTGAGCAGCAAAATTGGGTGCAGCAAAAATTAAAGGGTTAATTAATTAAATATCAATAATTGATTAAATAACTAATGCAAAACATATAACACAAGCATGCAGATAGACAACACACAAAGGAGACGAATCAATACCCTCGATGGCCTCTTTTTCCTGTACTTCCTCTTCAACTTTCACTTTCATTTCTTGACAATTTACAAATTATAACAGTATCGATTATTAAGTTGTTATTTTAAGCACCTAGAAAGCTTTCTGAACAATTATAACCATCAGGATGGTATGATAAATTGGAAAGAAAACTTTCTAGTACGGTATATTTTTAAAGATATATTAACAAGTTTCTGTGAAACATCAACTAGCTACTAACGGTACTTTATATATCACAACCTAGCTTCACTGCGTATTACCCAATGACTCCAACCCCAATACCTTACCATGTGAAATCACTTATATTCTAAAGGGCCAAATTCGTGGAATGTCAATTTTTTAATTGTGCATTGGGATGTAATTTCATGGATTTGCTTGTACTTATTAAATCATTTAAAATAAAGACTACCGGTAAATGTTTCATAGTTCATAGGGTGGTGAGGAAAACCTATGAAATCCCCAACAACTGAGCCCCAATAATTTTACACAGCATGAACCTGCAGTACACAAAATGTACATGTACGTAACTGTACAATGCACTGCATGATCCCCATCCCTAAATACCATATCAGGTCCGTGCACCCACCTTCCTCTGTGCCTTTGCCCCACAGCTTGATTTTCTCCAGAGTTTTCTCCACGCTGATCCCTGAGGGGTATTTCGGGGCAGTGACGGTAGCCTCAGCAGCCGCCGCCTTGGCAACAGGCATATCAGCTGTAGGGGCAGTTTTTTCTGCAATTTAAAAAGTTAAAGAAATATGGTACAATTTTCATTTAAAACCACAGTCTGCATCTCAAAACTTCATCACAATTATTTCTACTACAGACATTTAACTTCCATCCATAATGTGAAATTTATAAGATGACATCTTCCCCCCCCCCCCCACCCCCCCCCCCCCCCCCACCCTATCTCTTATTCCTGGGGGAGGGTACAGCATCCAATATGCCATAATTATGTATACAGTTGCTATAAAATGCATGCATGAACAATTTATCGGACGATATTCCATGGTACATGTATAAATAAGTCAACTTTCCCCAACCAATGATCACTGAAGTATCAAATTTAAACCTCCACAAACCAGCATATGGAGTACCTGGCTTTGGAGCAGCATCTTTCAGTGAGGAGATGTGAGTCTTCACATCGTTAACGGTCAGTCCTTCCTTGGCAAAGAATGGACACTGCTTCTCCAGGGGCTCATCTGAACAAAACAATACAGAAGTGAATACATCAACTATACAGATATTTCTTTTTGAATTTGCTGAAATAAAGTTTATACATGTAACGGTATGACAAATTTTATGCATGCCTGAATAATAAGTGTAATGTAGGTTTTAGCAACTTCCAGGTCATTGTGAAAGAAATACCATATTAGAAATTAGGAGATGGTTAGGATATTGGTAAGTTTCTTGTATTATACTTAGAAATTAAAGAGTACGTAAATTTAATGGTTTTTTTTTAAGGGTTTCTTTTTTTTCAAAATTTTATTTGTGTGTGTGAGGAGGGGGAGGGGGGACGGGGTGAAAAGCCAAAAATTGAAAATTCGAATTTTCTTTTCAAAGAAATTTAAAAGAATTTTTTTTAAAGTCTTTTTTTTTATAGTATACATCATGCTTATCATGTGACTGCACACAGGTGTGTCCTTGGAATTACAAGTAGTAAAAATATTGCATAACTTCTCATTACATAGAAATGTGATAGAATGGGTTGTTCACAATTTTTTTTATTAATTACCTTTCATCTAGTCTTGAAGTTTTTCAAAAATATTTTTCTGAATCAATGGCTTAACAATATTCTTGGTTTAAACTTCAATTAATTCTTTTTTCAAAGTTTTTCTTCTTCTGATAATTCTCTAATTCTCAAACATATAATAAAAAATTTTAACAGCACCTGAATCATCACTGAAATAAATTCTTTTTTGTCAAAAATACTACCTAACACTTGAACTAACTACATGCATCTTTTTTATATTCAAGCCATCCTTGAAAAAAATGCTTGTTTCCAATTGCCTCCTGGAGGTTTCTAGACCCAGGAGGGAGGAAGGGATTTTTTTTTTCAAAACTTTGAAGTTTCACTAACTTTTTATTTGGTAAATAATAAAAATCTCCATATAAGAAATAAGTTCTTTATTTTTTGCTAATAAAATTTTATAAGCGGGGTTATTTTAATGAGGTAGTAGCCACGGTAGGCAACTCCAAACAAACAATAATTTTATTTGGTCTCAGGTAAATCGTAAAGAGAAAAGAATATTTAATTTAAATACGCCCCCCCCCCCAAAAAAAAAAACAAACATCTCCCAATCCAAAACCCTGAACAGGCATGTAATTATAAGTTCTCTTAAGATGACCTAGTTTTAGATTACCTGTGACGGTCATCATGTCCGGTCCGTTCATGTAACTCATTACGTGCACCATGACTGGACACCTCTCCGCGTACGACATCAGCTGACTTGCCGTCTTCTTCACTTGGTTGACGGGAATCCGTGACAAAAACGGGCATCGCAAGGCAGTGGACATTGTTCTCCTGTAATATTGTTTATAAGCATTTCTAAATTGTGAAAATTACAAGTTCACCAAAATATTGATGTTTTGGGGGCTTTTTTTATACAAACTCCTTCAGACATCAAAAATTTACTGTTAGTAGAACATGTACATGAAAGTATTATGTACATGAAAGTTATGATATTTTATCAATGCACTGAATGTAAAACCTGAAAGATTTAAGACATTCTTCATAATGAAAATTATAGGTTCACCAAAACAATGAATACATTTTGAACGCCTTCACATATAAAAAATTAACTAATTATTACATGTACATGTATGCATGATCAATGTGTTGTAAATGTAAAACCTGATGGCAGTGATTCAAAATTCCAAAAACTAACAGGACATGTTAATACTCCTCAGATATAAGTTCATTACATGTTCTAATTACACACAGTCTACCTAAATAATTCACTGAAAAATGTCCCAGCAAAATTGAGATCCAAATCACCTGTTCACACACTTTTCTTGCCTGCTTATTATCACAAGTGAACGAAGGAAATTGTCAATTGATTTTGACTGAGCACTTCCAAGAAGAGCAGAGACAGGTACAGTGCAATATAGTTGATAAATCTTGGCCAGAAATATCCAGGTTTCACATGACAATCTACAGGTAGCGTATGTGAGTGTCTCATGATTTTTAATCAAGGTCGTTCGCTCGTCACTACTTGACTTGGGCATATATGTCAAAAGTTACCAATATTGAGGTTAATACATGTATAATATATCATAGATCATACACTTTGTGGTCTCAAACACAAATCAACTGATGATAGTGAATAGATGCTTACTTGTCTAGTCTTTATATCATTTTTATTGTAGACTGTATTTGTATCAAACTTATATAGGCTTTCAATTAATTATATAATATATCAATTAAATGCATCTTTAAAAAAAATATTTTTTGTACAAATCTACTTAATTGTTAGTCAAATTTAAATTATCAAATTTATCTTTAAAATTGAGAAAATTTAATGAGATTTTTTTTTTGTCCTAAAATTTTAATTAATAAAAATATTTATTAGACCCCCCCCAAAAAAAAATTTTTAAAAATCATGCTTTCTTTAAAGATGTAAAATGGTGATGAAATCATTCATTTTTAATACTGCAGACACTGTTCTCTTCAAAATTTCAGCTAAAAAAATCTGTTGGAAAGTTTTGAGCAAAATAATTTTGCTTAAAAAAAAAATGGGGAAATAATTCTGAATACCGAGTTACTGTACCTTAACGTCAACATGGCGCTTTAAAATAACAGAGCGTTGTCACCTAAAATATAGCTATCCCTGGAGAACCTAGAATGAAAACATGGTCCTCTGGTAATGACTTAAGGTCCATCTACCAGGAAAAAGCTTGTTCCTACACTCTTATAGTCATGTTCTAGACTTCTGCAAGGTCACAATTTGTCGAGCAAATTCTGAAAAACAAAAATCAGGAGTTGTTCCCCTTGAATACAACTCTCCCGCCCGAGTCATGAGACTCTCAGTCTTTCGGCTGCAGGCTAATGCCTTCAATTTCATAATCAAATAGATCATATTTGTTTAAACGTTCCTTGGAAGAGATAACCGCTGTGGCAAACTAAGTGTAAATTATTTTTCATGAAATGTGCATGTACGTAAACAAAAAAAAAAAAAAAAAAACAACCACATTAACATTTGAGTGCATTTGTACTTTCAAGTCCAAGAACCATGCATACTAGAAAATAGGGAGATACAGAGAAAGATTGGAAGAGAAATAAGTGATTGGTAAGTGATCCTAATGCAATGAAAAGAAAAGAAAATGTACAGATCATAAATTGTCACTATTTAGAAGCAGTTTGATACTTTTTTCTATGTCTTTCATTCCCTGAATTAATGTGTAAATAAATCATAGAAAATAAAAGGTCAATGACCAGGCACCCTCCCCCCTAAAAGCAGTCAAAACTGAGAGATGTGTCAAATAGGGAAAACAAATTACCTGGGACCTTAAATTTAAAAGGAAAAACTTTTATTTGGTACCTACAGAGGCTTTACATTTACGTATTAAATATTAGAATAAAAACACAAGAGCAACTCTTTTTGCATTATATGTATTATCCCAGTGATGATGTGTTAAACAAAATATGAAAATTTCTTTCTTTTACATTTAACATTTGAAAAATGAGCAAATACTTTAATAAAACAGAGAGAGAGAGAGAGAGAGAGAGAGAGAGAGAGAGAGAGAGAGAGAGAGAGAGAGAAAGAGAGAGAGAGAGATTGTTCAACTAAATTACACGGAGCATGGGAGATGTCATGATTCAACCAACATCTTGCCTTGTGTAAAACTACTAAAAGGATTTTTGCTAAAACTGGAAGAAGACTCACTTCCTGCAGAAATTCAGTTTGCACTTTGTTACACCAGGATTCTTAACCAACAACATGAGCTTTAATGTGTTAAGATAATGTGAGCTTATTGAAAGAGAAAGAAAGAGGGGGGAAATTGATCGACATCGTAGAAGTTCACATAAAATGCGTGTGTGTTACTCTAGCGCTCCTATTCAACATTTTCTAGCATGCAATCAAATTTTGCTGATATCATTTATTAGAAGTTCACATAAAATGCATGTGTCTGACTCTCCTATTCAACATTTTCCTCAGTAGCATGCAATCAAATTTTGCTAGTTAAAATTCACATAAAATGCATGTGTGTGACTCTCCAATGAATTCAACATTTTCTCAGAAGCATGCAATCAAAATTTTGCTTTGCTTCTTTATAATGCTCTAAGCCTTTCAACTCTCAATTTGAAAATCACAATAATTTTCCAATTTCATCATCATAAATCATCTGAAGCACAAAACAAACGTTTTATAACCATTGGGATTTCCCATTTAGTCAACAAGACATCCGAAACACAAAATACTTTTCACTCTGTATTACCATGCAGTGTGACAATTATTACTATTATCATGCACGTCAATTCCATGAGGTCAGCTTTCTTGTGACAAACATCAATCATAAAACCCCTCCCCCCTTAGATAGTCATTCACAGACCCTGATTCACAGCTTGTCTTGTGACTTCACCCTTGAAATAACCAAAACACTTTGCACGTTTGGGCACATGTGCCAACTTAAAGAAATGACATATCCAATTCAGATTCAATACACTGACTACACGTGTATACAACCAGCAGTTTTTCCTCCTTACATAAGGGTAATTCAAAAGACTTTAAAAAAATATATTCAAGGTCATAGGTGTATATTACTGATAACGGGGCTAGGTCAGGTAGAAATTTAACCAAAATCAAAAAGTTAATTTTTACAATTGACACATTTAAACAAATCATATTCAAATCATAAAAAATAGGAGAGCAAAGAAAAAAATCTTGTGACACCCTGGATTCTTTATACAGTCAAGGTTACAATATCAATAATCTCCAGTGTGTATTACCCTCAAGGCTGCTCAACCTATATCTTGTGACTTATTGTTGTTGTAAGTCTAACTGTTCCATCTGCAGAATATTTAATAAATATTAAAAGGATGTCTGACCCCGGTCTGCTTTATAGACCATGTCCTAGTATAAAGGACAGTATGAGATCACAATGTTTATGAAGGAAGATGCCCTTATGTCTGTCTGCAATGACCTCATCATCATCTATGCTCCATCTTCTTTTCAGACAGCATGTCCATTGCATTAATTTTATCTAGGATCACAGGTCAATAATTTAAGGAAGGTAGTAGATAGTAAAGAGAAATTCTCAATATTTTGGCTTTAAAATTTAGATATTTAGATATTTTTCTATATATCTCTGTACATGGCTCTCCTCCTAAAGGAGATTGATATATAGTCTAAAAATGGCCACTTAACTACCCAATAAGCCCTCTTCAGTCATTTGTTCTCAATGACACGATTATAATGTAATAATGAACAAATCAATACAGATCTAGTGATTATAATGTCCATTTTTTATGGCCATTAATTTTATATACACGTATGTATACATATATACCTGAAATCTTTCATCTCTATTAAAAAAAAAATTGGGGCTGATAGATTTTCTTTTCAAAGATTGGAATGGAGAATCTTAATTGTGTACAGCTTTTAACTAAACATGAAAGTTTCTTTCTTTTTTTTTTTAATTCATTTTAATCCATTCATATCAATATGTAAATATTCTAATGGAGAAAAAAATCCGATTTTTTTAGCAAATGATATTACATGTAATGATCAATTAAAAATTGACATTTTTAGCAACATGGCTGTTATGGTCACATGATCCAAAGCTGAATCTGCATGGGGACACTGCATGAGCTTCATACAAAACAAAGATATTTTTATTAAATGATGATAAGTCAGACTTGATAAAAGTTTATTTTTTTTTTAGCATATTATTTGTTAAAGTCTAAAGACAATGCTGAGCCTAATATCTACCACTAAGGACCCTGGCTCATTAAGTGAGGATTATTTGAGAGCAGGTGCTGAAAGTTTGAAAATCCTATTACAAGTTTGTACAAGAAAATCTCTAACAAAACTTGCATCTTTATTTATTGCCTTAACATCCGGACTTTGAATAGAACCATTTTAACAGGAGCTTGGACTTTAGGAAGTTGTGTCAAACAGCAATGTGACAGATGTAGACCTGTCTATTTCATTGTCAGCCACTCAGCCATGGGTCTTTGAAATCAACAAGATTTGTCTGGCTTTTGAGCTAATACTATGCAATCTGTGTATATTTCACTTGAAATCAGCATCATTTTCACTTGTTTTAATTCAATGATGCAAGAAAAAGATAGTTACATCCTAACCATAGTTCAAAGTCTTGTTATTAAAATGGTTCTAAGTTTAAATCATCTTTCCAGGACAACAATTCTTTCTCAATATGGTGATCGAGAGCTGATCATTTTAACCAATTTTTTTTTTCTCAAGCATATTTAATACAATGTACATGTAATACCTTTTTCCTTAAATTTACCCCTCTAAATACCAGTGTTTGACAATTTGATTTGAATCAATGACCCACTCCAGTATAAAAAGGTTAAAAAATTTACCTGACTATATTCCTTTGCCAGAGGAACATTATTCCAATTTAAACAAAAGAGTTTGAAAAAAAAAAAAAAACCACCACAAAATGTTCTAAAGATTTTAACAGAAACAATCTCAAATCTGAAATCACTCATATAACACACAAGTTTTCCTTCCTATATGAGAAAGCTTCAAACACTGATCTATAAACTTATAATCACTTTAAATTGTTTTTCTTTTCAGCAATCAATTTTGATCTTCTTTCGTGCATTATGTGATATCCATTGAAATGGAAAGCCTAGTAAGTACTTAGAGGTGCGTTAATTACTCACCTGTTGATATGGATCTCGATCTACTTGAACGACGCAAAATTATATCAAAATAAAATGTTGTGTGCTCTTCACTGAGGGCGAATCACAAAAATAGGGATGATTTCTGAAAGCACAGGAAAAAAAACTAGTCAGAAACTAAAAATGAATGCAGTAAATAAGTAAACATGTATACCGGTACATATTAAGTGATATCTGAAAGAAGAGAAAAATTTAAGTTAATCAGGAACTAAAAATTAACACAGTATTGCAAATAAAACATGTATATATCATAATATTTAGTAATACTATTTCAGAAAATCAATTATATTTCTGAATACAGTACATAGTTTTTCCACTTCTTTACACAAATCAGCCCTAAAAATAACTCATTTTTTTTAAGGATCTAAAAATACATTAAGAATTCCTGATTTCTCGAGTTCTTCAAACAGAGTTTTCTTCAACAAGCAATTCTCCACTGCAGACATTAATTAATATGAGAAAAAAATAGCTTCTTCTATTGTACACAGAAGATAATTTGTTTGGTATTAATTTGGTAAACAGTTTCTATACAACTACGCAAATTATGTCCCCACCTAACTTCTACAGAAAAGATTCTAAAGCGTAATTGAGAAATTTTAAGTTTACCATATGGAACAAACAGCTCTCATCAATGTTGAGCTAATTTTCCTTCTTAAAAATAAACAACAAAATCTGGAAAAATCCAGTTATGACGAACGCAGTTTGTTGCAATTTTACCTTTGGGCAACAAATTAATGATTTGTACACGTCAATATTTTACAGGTAAAAAATGGAAATATGAAACAAAAATACACGGAAATACCAGTATTTTGTATCAGGCGTCCTTTTTCCACGACACGATTAATGTGAACGATGAGGATTTCTGCATCATCGCACAAGATTTATTTTATCTTTTCATTGATAATGTCATCTCGTCACATCTTCCCTTTATCATAAATAACTGATCATGTAAAAAAAAACTCCAATAAAATGTCATAATCTGATTTTACGTCCTACTTGCCTGAATATAATAAGGCAGTAAACATTTTTTTCTGGCTAAATACTATTCTAATTCATGTCTTTAATATATCAGGAATAAAATTGTGCATATTTAATTATAAGATATTGTCATGAGTATCAGTCAACAAATATATATAAACTAATACTTGTATTTATACTAATTTCTAAAAAAGCTTATTTTGTAGGAATTTTCAGCTTTTTCTTTGGCATTTATTCTAATTCATCTGCACATGATGTAGTGTAATATTTGGGGCATGGTTGTAACCATAAGGCACATCTACTTGAATCAAATTTTGAGCCTCGTAGCTTTACTTACTGTGCATGTGCATCAGGAGATTGTGGATTGTTTGCAAAAACATGAAACCTTAATATTGTATTTTTAACATGTACGTAATGTTAAGGATGGGGCACTTAAAGACATTACTAACTTTGATTAAGCTTATTGTTTCCACTAAATTCAATACCGCATGAGCTTGAAGGAAAACATCTATGTGGCTATATACACTGAAAGTTTCCAATCAATAAATAAAAAACAACTGTATTCACAGAGTGTCATCAATACTACCTTGAATCAATGCAATGACCTTGAACTTTCACCATTCAGTTACTTAAGGTGGAATAATACATCTCGAAAAAATCACTCAAATTAACAGTTAATTATTTGATTATAAAAAATATAATGATACATAAACTGTACTATGTCAAATAAGCAAAAAATTTGCAGTTTGGGTATAAAAAATGAATATAATCTCAAAAAATCAATTCAGTAAGTAACAACAAGGGCCCCTGCGGTATTCGAACTCGGGATGTACGGATCACAAGCCCGATACTTTATCCACTTTGCTACGGAGCAAGTTACATGTCACCGTCGATAAAATTCTTTTAATAAAACGAAATGTCGTTTCAATCAGATGTCAGCCGGCCATTTTGTGATGATGTGTTATACCACCTTAAAGGTACCCATGATCATTTTGTATAAAAAGTTCTGAATGTAAAAATTGGAAATCAAAATAAAACATTTTAAATTCTAGACAGCTTACAGAACAAACTTATACATAGCTGCAATAATGTAGCCCTCTCCGATTTTTTATATCTGATGTTTACTGGAGATGGCTACAATTCCATAGGATCTCCGTAATGGTGCAAAATTAATTTTTTAATGCGTCTGACTTCGGTCTGAAAAGATTGTTTTTATAATTGACTTCCTTTAGCTAAAATGATTTTTTAATTCAGGTTGAACAAACTAACCATATGTAAATCAAAACCAGATAAAACACATCAGCATGTTTACCAGTCGTCCTTTTCAGCAGCCATGACAGTTCTCGCGTGATTTTGTGGGATTTACGCTTGGAGTTTTGATGGGCTTGATAAAGTGAAATTCAGTGTAAATAAGCGATCTTACCTCGTTCGATCACTAAAAAATCATTTAAGGAAATTGTATAAAATGAAAAATTCATATTTACCGCGTTAATTATGTTTAAAATAGGGGAATTCCTATATTCAGTTCAAGATCCGCTCATGAATTCTCATTGGCTGTCCCAAAATAAAACCATCAACTTGCGAGGTCAGTAAACATGGCGGACAAATTCAACTTGCGCTGTTGACATACAAGAAAAATAGCCGATATATGGACTATACTTGATATTTTTGGATTAATTTATGCCACACACATCTACAATGTTTGAGTTCAGGTAAGAAATGCAAATGTTATTGTCATTTATATACGATTTGAGACGAAATCGTTGCGGGAGTGAATAACTCCCGCACTTGCACCATTACGGAGATCCTATGGAGTTGTAGCCCTCTCCCAAAAAAGAAAAAAAAAAAATCGGGAGAGGGCTACATTATTGCAGCTAACTTATACAGGTATATATTCAATCGATAAAAAAAAAACAGAAAAAATTGGATGCCAGCCAAGTCAAAGCTTCTAATGCTTATTGCAGATAATTATTTGTCATTTTAGTTATTGATTCAGTCATCATGCTAGCATTTATCAATGTTAATATATACATCCATAAAAAATTCATGCAGACATTGTATCATGCGATTGATAATTAACACTGCACCTATGATTTACATGTACAGTAAAACACGCTTATAACGAAGTGTCAGTGACAGACGATTTTACTTCATTATAAACATAGTTCGATATATCCGTCAAATTTACAGCATGTTATAAATTAAGTAACGTGGAATGAAAATCACTTCACTGTAAGCGTCAATTCATTATAAGCTTGTTCGCTATAACTATGTTTTACTGTAGTCTAACACAATGTAATATTATACATACTAGTGTATGAGCTACGTATTATGCCATGTGGAACTTTCCTACAAAAAATATTCCTATATGATATGAAAAGTAACAGCTAGTTTAGAAAATTGATTATGCAAAAACAAAAAAAACAAACAAAAACTGAGCAGTATTATCAAACCAATTAGAGTTTAATGGGCCTTTTACTTTAGCTATAGGCATTTTCCCTGCATGATCTGATAAGTTTAAAAACAGTTTCACATTTTCAGAGACAATAAGATACTTGACTGGAGATCTTCTGATACCAATATTTATATACACTGCATATGAAAACAATTAAGGTGTACTTTATGAACTTCAAGCACACCTTCTGGAAGCTGAAAATTGAATTTCTGTATTCTTCTTAGCATAAATCATTGTATTAAGTTCCTAGCATGTCTTGAGAAATCTTGGTAACTCCACAATTTCAACATGCTATTTAGAAGACACAGATTTTCACGCTTTTATGTAAATTAACAAAAAAGTTGTTCTCTAGCTAAAGGAATAAAAAAAATTGTTTAAATGATCTCTTTCTCTGGTCCAGTGGGTTCAAACTGAATGCAAGAGTCTTTAACATTTGAATTTCAGTCAATTAATACTACATGGAAAACATACCATTTGAGCTCTGCATTGGGCTTTAAAAGTGGATTTTTGATTCAATTCCGTATTTGATTCAACGATTTTTTCAAGAATTTGTGTTTTTAATGAGAAGAGCATGAAGTGATGTACAATTTTAAGCAAGTTTAAAGATTAAATCTATTTACCCAACTTATAAGTGATCATGCTTATTTTTGTGACATTAAATTCAAAACAAAATGCCTATATTACTGCTAAGATTTCAGCAGTAGTTGCATTGTCCTATATACATGTATCTGTATCAGATTAGACATAAATCAGAATATAACTTGATGTGTTATATAATATGAAGTTCGAGGAATTCAGAAGAGGTTCAACATTTATTTATATAGTATCCAATACCATGAAGTAAACTTCTGTGAATCTAATTCATTGGTATTCAAATGGATGTAAAAAAAAATTTAAGCATGCATGAACTGATAAAAAGCCAGTTTCCATGACAGTCTGAATAAGAAAAATATGTTGAACTGAAAATTGCGCAATTTATAAAATTGCAAGTTCTACTCATGCAAGCAAGCAAAGATAAACATCATCTACAACGATGTCACAGGAACATTATTCATCGTGAACTGTATACAAAACAGGAAGTAATACAGACAGTGATTCAGCTGGATTCTTCGATACCGACTTAACAAGAAGTGGCAAAAACAATATTGAATGCAGGTTTTTTTTTTAATTTTAAATATAATGATGGCCATTGTTTTGCCATATAAAATGGCTTATATATTTCATCTTAGAAGAAGCATTATTGTATTGTAACCTGCTAATCAGCTAAGTTTTCATGAAACTGAATTTTCAGTAGAAGCTTTGCCAAAGAAAATGGTACAAATGAAGCAAAATATATCGATGTCACCTTAAAAATATCAACTATCAACACAAAGATTCCCTTTACAACTTCTTGTTGATTCTACTTGTTTGGTTATCGTGTACATTGTAATTCACCTGCATAAAACTCAGGTTGAAAAACTAGGATGTTTACATTTAAAAAAAAACACGCGGTGGCAAATGTTTCGAAATACTTCTGAATTAAAGACGTCATTATATACAGTAAATTGATAGGTTACATAAATTGTTTTAAATGTTTTTTTCTTCTTGCATGACAAATGGGATGCATTAATACATGTATAACAGCAATTTATATTGTAAATAGTATAAATACCCTGTTAGTAAAATAATTTAATTTAATAATATTAAGGATAAGGATATAAAGATAAATTTGAACATTTCCCAACAACCATCTTACAAAACAATGAAATCCAAAATATATCAACTAATATAAACAGTTCATAATTAGGTACAGAATAAACTGATTATATTGTTACATCATCAGCTAATATACTTGAGTGACAATCACAACAATCAAAGACTAACATATCATATTGTGAACATGCAGTTTGTACAAGTATAAAACATTTTGGCAAGTAAACAGGTAAACACAATCAATGTAACTGATCTCTCAACTGATAGTCTGGATCATGCAAAGATTAGAATTCCAGTTTACAATAAGATAAGGCAGAGAGATAGGAGAACTATAACCGTATATACATTATTATTGTGAATACTTGTCACGTACCATTTTTTTTTAATATAAAGAGGTGTTAAGATTTTTTTCCTTTCAGAAATCTACAGAAAATTTGAGAAAATTCTAACGTTACGCAAGTCACCGAGTGCGATTTTGTTTACATAAAAATCTACACCGTATGGTCCGTAGTTGATTCATATTGGTGATAGTTAAACGCCTTAAAGAGAATATCCCTAATTATTAAGTCTATATAATTTCGAAATCAAACAGTTAAAACTACCTGTGTCTTGAAACAAAAGCTCTGTGCGATACTGTACTGTTTATATATTCGTCTGACTTCCCTGTGCAGTGTCGGTTCGGTCAAGACTGGTTTCAATTGAATGTCGATCCCGATCAATATATTAACAAAATATGGCAGTCGATCTTGAATTTTAAAATATATTTTTCTTGCTAATAAGGAGTTTAACTTGTTTCTTGTGGACTTTTTGTGCTGCGTTGGAGGATTTTTTTTTATTGGAGAGGGAGGAGGTATTCGCAGGACAATCCAGTTTTATCCCACAAATGCACAAAAGTTATACTGTATATATCATAAGAGATTTATGTCTCTTATATCATCTTTGTGTTCACAATAAAATCTTTCTACAAATGTATATAGTTAAAAAAAATCAAATGATTTTGTCCGTCGCGTATTTAGCTATAAAAAGGCAAAGTTTATGTTTTCAATCTGCTATTTGAACTGTTTAATGAACCAGAGACGTCCTGGAATGTATATAATAGACATTGGCGCTTAATTGTAACTATAGGCTATTTCCATATACCGGTAGTCAAATACAAGACCGTGAGATTTAGGGTCAAGATCTTATAAATTCTATACCAGTAGTCTGTCCAAGTATTTGCTTCTGCTACTTTTTGTCGAATGAAAATACACCTACCTGTCGATCAAGCACAGTTAAAATCAATAAAATGGGGGTAAATCCAATTTCTTCATTGATAAAAATGATCTGCTGTACCCAGAAAACTAACAGGAACGAAAACAAATTTCTTGTGGAGATTTAGATCTATAATGGTAAATTTCTCCATTCGGAAAAACTCAGGACATCTCGCACAATTCATTAACGTTATCATCCGGGTACTTTTTATTTCGTTTCAACTTTGCAATGCAAAATTTCCGTGGATTTATATATATATATATATATATATATATATATATATATATATATATATATATATATATATATATATATATATATATATATATGTATTAAGAGGCCAAGGGGATTTTCAAACAGACAATCAGGAATTTTTTATTTCACTAATGAATGTAATTCGCAGACACGTACCATCGTTTTTTTTATGTTTTTTTTTTTTTTGGTGGGAGGGGGCATCTACGAATTTAAAGACGAATAGGGCCACGTAAAATATATTTTTATCTCGTAATAACGAGAAAAGCTCTAGTTATTATAAATTAATCATCTCGTTATTACGAGAAAAGATCTGGTTATAACGAGATATTTACATCTACCAAGTATTATTCCCTCTATTTCTTACGGAGACTTATAGTTAATTCATAGCTCTATAGAAACAGTCAGACTGAAATCTACACGCCCCGTTTATCGATTGGTCGAAATCTACAGCGGCTGAAACTGACAAGAAATTGACAGGACTGAAATTGACACGCCCAGTTTATCGATTGGTCGAGACCTACAACTACCTAAGAAAAATCACGGACTGCACGAAATAACCATGATGATGTCAGACTCAAAGTCTCACAGGAGACAATTTGGCTGTTTCTTTTTCTGTTAGCTAACGTACTTATGTACGTTAACAGTAATTTAGTGAATTTTACTGACTTTTTACGCTCAATTTATTAATTAGTTAAAAGAAAGATGTTAATATAAACAATAAAATGCTTTCTTTGGTGATTCATTCGGGTTATGAAGGTAGCGATCATTGCAGAAAAAAATTACATAACCCGCTAACGCGGGTTATGTATTTTTTCATATCCCGAATTGTAGACATATATGGCTATGAAAAGTGTATTTTTCCAAGAAAAGGTGGGGGTATTGTTATCTATTGTAAACCACACCTATCTCCATATATTAGTATTGTCGAAAATATATACGACAGCATAATATGGTGTAAAATTTTAACAAATGCTGAAAACAAAAATATCTACATTGCTATGTGTTATTTACCTCCTGAAAACAGTGTTTTTTATGAGCATTTTGATATTGATACCTGTATATTCCAATTACTAGAGGATTCAATAAGTAAATATAAAAATATGGGTTCTGTATATGTTACAGGAGATTTAAATGCAAGAACGGGTGTCAGAAATGATTACATAACTGATGATTTTTTGAAATATGTTGTATCTGATGGGAATTTACCATTTCTATACGAAGACATCGAAGTTCTTTGTGAAAGAAAAAACCAAACCAAAAATTACACATGTGGGAATATGAAACAAGACAAACCCTGGTTTGACGAAACTTGTAAAAAACTGTTGAAAGAATACAAAGGGCTACTCCATACGTACAATAATGAAAAATCATATGAAAATAAAGAAACACTTTTAGCTGCCAAGAAAAAATACAAAAAATACATGAAAAAATCAAAATATAAATACAAACGATATATGAGGGTGACATGTTTGATTTTTTGAGAAAACACAACCCAAAACACTTTTACAGTTTATTCTCCAAGGGGAAAAGCAAGTCTGGTAAATGTAGCCTAACGAATGACGACTTCCAAGCATATTTTAAAAGTCTTATTGAAGGTAACAGCGCTGACCACACAGAAAGTACTTGTGACTATATGAATCATAATGCCGTATATGAAGAGTTAGATAAAGAAATTACTTATGATGAAATTAGTATGGCTATTAAAAAACTAAAATGTAACAAAAGTTGTAGTGAGGACTACATTGTAAATGAGTTATTTATAAGATGTAATGATATTTTGATGCCTGTGTTGCATAAACTTTTTAACAAAATACTAATGTCAGGCTTATTCCCTGATTTGTGGACAAAAAGTTGTATTGTACCTGTACACAAAAAAGGTGACCTTGATGATGTAAACAACTACAGGAGTATCTCTATTGTCAGTTGTTTTGGAAAATTATTTACAAGTGTTTTAAATAATAGAATCCTAGAATGGGATAGCAAATACGATATCTTGACTGATGCTCAGTTTGGGTTTCGACCAGGACTTAGTACAGTAGATGCTATATTTGTTTTGCAATCACTTATTAGCAAAACTCTATGTAGCAAAAAACGTCTATATTGTTGTTTTGTGGATTTTCAAAAGGCATTTGACTCTATTAACAGATGCAAGTTATGGGATAAAATATATAAAGTTGGTATACGAGGGAAATTATTACAAGTTATACAATCACTGTACAATAATGTGAAGTCATGTGTCAAATATGGTGGTGTTTTAAGTGATTACTTTAGTAATGACATGGGTCTTATGCAAGGTGAAGTGTTATCACCACTACTTTTTGCTTTTTATGTGAACGATTTTGAGATAAACTTTATAAAAAACAATTGTCCATCCATTGAACTACAAATGATTAATATTTTCCTGCTAATGTTTGCAGATGATATGGTATTGATTGCTGAAACCCCTGCTGGGTTACATAGTATGTTAAATACACTTAATGAGTATACTATAGAATGGGATCTGAATATAAATGTGTCTAAAACCAAGGTTTTCATTTTTAGAAATGGTGGGAAAATATCAGATCTTGAAAGCTGGTCATACAATGAACAAAAACTAGAAGTTGAGAATACTTTTAAGTATCTTGGTATGTTATTCAACTTCAATGAAAAATTTTTACAAACACAAAAACATGTAGCAGATCAAGGACGGAAAGCACTTTTTGCAATATCAAACACTATGAAAAATTATTCTTTTAATGTTGAAACTCAATATTCTGTATTTGATACGTATGTTCATAGTATTCTTTCGTATGCCTGTGAAATTTGGGGTTTCCACAAAGCACCCGATATAGAAAAGGTACATCTCATTTTTTGTAAGAGAATTCTTGGGGTCAATAAAAAAACTACAAATAATTTAGTGTATTGTGAACTGGGTAGATTGCCTTTGTATATTAGAAGAAAGTTACGAATTTTTAAATATTGGTTAAAAATTAAAAATACAAATAATATTATCTTGAAGGAGGCATACGAAAGCATGCTTGTCAATAACGATAACTGGATGGTTTCCATACAAAGCGAGTTGTCTAGCATGGGTTTAAAATATTTGTTTGACGAAACTTGTTCTAATCAATGTAAAACCTACAAGACAATTGAATGTAGAATATTAGATATTTATAAACAAAGTTTGATGTCATCTTTTTCGACATCTCCGAAGAGTATGTTATATCAACATCTTGTGGATAATTTTTGTTTGCAAACTTATCTTAGGAGACCGATTAATTATATTTCAAAAAAATTTATAAGTATTTTTCGAACTTCATCACACTCTTTAAATATTGAAAAAGGTCGACACAACAAGGTGCCAAGAAATGAAAGATTTTGCAATCATTGTAATAAAAAAGATTTAGAAGATGAGTTCCACTTTATACTCATATGTCCTTTTTACGTTGAATTACGAAAGAAATATATAAAGAGTTTTTATTACAAAAAACCAAGTGTTTTTAAACTAGTTAAACTTTTAAGTGTTAACAATATAAAGGAACTCAATAATTTAGGTAAATATTTGTCTAGCGCTTTCAAAATGAGAGCGCAGCATTGTAATAATACTACAGTTTAAGCTACTTAACATACATTTATGTTCATTCATATTTTATGATATGTACATGATTATATTGTCTTAATATGTCCACTCACTTACTGCACATTGCACATTTGTTTATAATTTTATATGTATTATAATTTGTATTCCGATGAGTTGTAAAGCTCAAGGATAATAAATTGAATTGAATTGAATTGAATTGAATTGAATTGTTTAATTAATCACCTCGTTATTACGAGAAAAGATCTCGTAATTACGGGATAAGATCTCGTGAATTATAACAAGTTAACCATCTTATAATTACGAGAAATATCTTGTTATAATAAAATACATAGTAGTTAATGAGTGTTCCTCGTTCATCAGATCTAGATCTCCAACGTAAGTTGATTTGCCCACCCTTTCAGTCTATTTTTTACTTTCCAGAAACATTAATTCAATTTTGATTATTTTTAAATTACAACGATCATTATCTTTTAATTTCTACATGAAATGATCGGATATGACATTTGATCTTATATGAGTAAGTGGAAAGAACTTCATATATTTACATTTTCAACTGTCTTTGTCTGTGATAACATTACCAATCAATTTTGAACCCTAAAACCCAATAACTTCATAAATCATAAGTGACACAAAATGGGCGTGTCTTATAGCAAAACCGCGAGACGGTATTGGCTGCGACGCGCAGTAATACATAGCATGTGCTCCACGAAAAAATAGTGGTTTTAAATAATGTTGTTTTAAAGTGTACAAGTTGGAAATAATGTAAATATAATTAAGTAATAAGGAATCATTCTTTGAATATTATGATATTCTCTGTCGGAGCGTGGTCAAATCTATCATAAAGCCCTTCGGGCTTTATTGGATTTGACCACGCCCCGACCGAAATTATCACCTCATAATATTCAAAGAATGATTCCTTATTCCTTAAATAATTTTATTTTATGATGTTTATTCCTCCTAATTACGAGATCTTTTCTCGTAATAACGAGATAATTAACTCGTAAAAACGAGATCTTTTTTCGTAATTACGAGATCTTTTCTCGTAATTAGAGATCCTTACTCGTAATTACGAGATAAAAGTATTTTTTTATGTGGCCCTATTCGTCTTTCGAATCTTTCTAATCCGACAAGCTCCCCCCCCCCACCTCCCACCTGCGGAAAATCCAGAAAATCTAAAATCCGGATGAGAGGATGATTCAGTTTTCCTAACTACATGTAGTATTTAATTTTTATTACTGTAAAAAAAAAGCGGGGGGGGGAGGAGGGGTACGATATGCTTCATGCCTGGTTTGGGCTCAAAAGTATGTATACATGTATTTATGATTATCAAAATAGCATGCAAAAGGCGATGGAAGCAGGAATTTGGGACAGATCGAGTAAAACAAGCAGGGTATTGTTTAAAAAAAAAGCATCAATGAAAATATTCATATCTTAAATTTCAGAAATCTGTACGATTTTTTTTTTCCATTTCTTGATATTAATTCATAAACTTTAATTGTTTAAGTTATTAAAGGTAAAAGACAAGGTGGTTTAAATTTAATTATAGCTCAACAACCACAATCTCTCACCAGAGGGCGTATTACGCTGCGCTACAACATAAGTGGAGCGAAGCAGGAACGATAACTCTGGGTAGAGATTGCAACAACCAGGAAGTAAATTACATAGTCTCGTATTCTCTCATTCTGGATCTCAGGGTTGTCACGCACACCATATTGACTGAAATAACGCAAAGGTCACCTGGATTTAGATCAAACGGTGAGTTAGTATGCCTTTGCCTGATAAAATAAAACATTGCTTCAAATATTCATATCTCACAGCGGTTAAGAATTCGACATTCTCCTCACAGTAATATATTATTGGATTTACTTCAATGTCAATGGCAATAATGCACGTATATATACCTTCAATACTGAACCGAAAGTAAAGACTATTGTTATGAACTACAGGGACATCGTCAAGATTTTAGAATTTAGAACCATTTTGACAAGACTTAATATGGACTTTCAGTCGTAACTATCTATATTTCTTGCATCAAAACAAGTTAAAGATGACGCTCATGCGCGGATCCAGAATTTTTATTATTATTTATTTTTTTTGGGGGGGGGGGGGAGGGGTCCGACGGTTATTTGAGTTTGCGGGGGAGGGGGGGTCCGAGGCATATTTTTGGTAATTTTATAATGTAATTTAAAGAAATTTGACTTTTACAAGGGGGGGGGTCTGGACTCCCCCTGCCCCCCCCCCTTCTAGATCCGCGCATGACGCAGGTTTTGAGTGAAATATGATGGCAAAGATTGCATAATCTAACTTAGCTTTAAAGCCAGACAAATCTTGTTGATTTCCAAAGAGTCATGACTGAGGGACCAACAATGAAATAGACAGGCCTACGTCACTATGCTGTTTGACACAACTTTCCCAAAGTCCAAGCTCTTGTTACTATAGTGAACAGACAATTTATTTGATATGAAATATGATAGTTGTGAATGAAATACTATAAAACGCTTTTTATATATATCAAGTAAGAGGTATTTTTTTTATCATATGAGAAGAATATACCGGTAAAATGCATGTCAGAAGGTCTGTGCTATGTATCTTACTAAAAGTGAGATACCGGTATTGACATTTTTGTTCAGTATACTAGAAATTCAAAAAAAAAACCAACTGGATCTGCACATGTACAAAGCTTAAAGAGAGAAAAATTGATAATGATAAAGAATGATCAAATTAAATGCTTCTACCTTAAATTGTAATCTAGATTATCATAATGTCCATCTGCTGTTCTAAGATTATATACATGTATTATAATGCCTGCAATTCAGGTATGTGTACATGTGTGTGTGTGTGTGGGGGGGGGGGTGATAGATAGAGATGTATGTAATATTTTGATAGCAAATATTGTGACAGCATCTTTTAACTTGAATGTACGTTTCTCATTTCAGATGGCTTTATCTGAATCCCAAATACCACCCGACGCCCAGCATTATTTGGTGTGTGGCACTGAAGACTGTGAGAAGAACTGTCAGTTTTATTGCAATGACTGTCACCTACCAATGTGTGAACAATGCAGAGATGAACATCAGAAGAATAAGAAAACCAAGAACCATGAAGTGGTCCCTTATAAGCTACGCAAACGGCCGCTTCCTGTAGAGAAATGCAGGATCCACCCCACAAGACACATAGAACTTCTCTGTGAGGAATGTCAGATTCCTATTTGTTCTAAATGCACAGCCACAAAAGAACATCGCGGCCATGCGTTTACCGATCTAGAAATGGTCTTTGATGAAAAGGTTTCCTTAAAGTGTCATGATGAAATTGCCAAAATTCGAAATTATTTTGATCCAACTTCTCAAGATTTGAAAAAGGCAATTGCTAGGGATGCCACAGAAATGAAGAAGCTCATGGAAGCTATAAGAACATCCATGAAGGCTGAAGCTGAGGCTGTGAAGAAGCTGGTAGACACAATCACATCCGATAAAATGGAACAAGTCAACAAAATAGAACAGTCATTATTACAAACATTAATTGACCAAAACCAAGAAATAGATGATTACATCAACTCTCTCAATGATTTAATCAAAACATATTATGGTTACCTATCTCCCTCAAACATAGAACAATTAACATTTGCCCTCAAATCAGAAAGCTTAATCATTCGACCCATACCAGAGACATCAAAACCAGTCCCACCCGTATTTACTGCTGGTCAATACAGCAAGGAAGATGTCGCCAAACTACTGGGTAGAATAACTGTTCCTAACTCTAAACCAGAGAACAGAAAAATAAAGCCCATGGAGACTGCCTCTACACAGTTGAAACCTACAGGGAAACAGAGGAAACAAGACAGAGAGAAATCTGACGTGAAACAAACACTGTCTCTGTCTTCCTCTGTCACCAAGGTCAGGGAGTACACAGTACCAGGTGTTGATGATGTATATCATATATCACTGGGTAAATCAGGCAGACTCTGGGCCAGTGATAATAGAGGTAACCTTTTCCAAACAGATCTACAGGGGAATCAGCTACAGAAGATACAAACCAGTGGTGGATCTGAAGGCTACCACACAGTCACACAGGACGGGGATCTGATCTATACAGACAGAAACAACAAAGTCATCAATAGGATAACACCGGATAATACAATCACTGAATTCATTAAAACAGGAGACTGGGAACCACTCAGCATACACTCCTCCCACATCAACGGGGACCTACTGGTGGGGATGTGGAAGCATGGAGAGGGTAAAGTCACCAGGTACAACAAGACAGGGACAGAGATACAGAACATACAGAGAGACAACAAAGGACGGGCACTGTATAGTGAACCACACTACATCACAGAAAACATCAATGGTGATGTCTGTGTATCAGACTGTAACAAACATGCTGTAGTGGTGGTGGATAAATCAGGACAACACAGGTTCTCCTACACAGGTCAGAGGTCAAGGTTTAATCCCTATGGAATATGTACGGATGTACTCGGTCACATCCTGGTGTGTGATCGTAACAGTTACACAGTCCATCTCCTGGATCAGGACGGTCAGTTCTTGTCTCTACTACTCACAAAACAACAAGGGGTATATTATCCCCGTAGTGTGTGTGTGGATGATGAGAACAATCTCTGGGTGGGACAATGGGACACCAACACAGTGACAGTGTACAAGTATATACAGTGAACATTATATCTCCATACAATAATAATGTCCATACATTAGTCATGTACATGTACTGTGTGTATGTTGTGAGACAATGTAACAACAACACTGTGATAGTGTACAGTTACTGGTATCTACAGTGTACACTGAAGTACATACAAATCATCCATGTAACCCTGTGTATGTTTATTCGTAATATTGATTAATTGATTATTTTCATTGCTGAAGAATTGACAATTAAATATGTATACATGATTATAAAATTAACAATATTTATTTTTAGCTATTAATAACTGATTGATTAAAAACAAGAGGCCCAATGTCCTGAACAGTCATCTGAGTATGATGCAATCCTGTTAAGTATCTACACAATGGCATTTGATATACAGAGAAAAAACGTGGGGGGCTACATGTAATAAAATGACACAAATTTTTAAAATTAAAACATTAAATCAAATTCTGTTGAATGTAAATTACAAAGTTACTCATTCGCTATATGACTCTTGGTGAGATCACCTTATTGAAAAAATTTTGATTTTTGGGTGTATACAATTTGTTAATGATAAGTATCGAGTATGTATTGTAGGTATCTTTTTGAAAGAAAAAAAAACCAAAACGAATATTTAATTAATAAGAAAAATGAATATGATAATTTGACATTCTTTCCTTTTACATATATAACAATATGTATCCACGGAAAGAAGACTTGTCATTTTGTGTGTAAACTTTTGCTAGAAATGTTTAGATTTAAAGAAAAGATTAAAAAAAACATTTTCTTGTATAATATAGAATGGATTAAAAGAAGTAAACAAACTGTACATTACATGAAACATAAGTTATGGAAAATATTTGTGCTACGAAATATTTTGGCCAGATGCAATACAATCTAATTAAAATCCGCTGTTCTAAAGAAAAGTATGCTGCAATTCTAAAACTTAAATTATCCTTCAAATTCAACAGAGCTGCCTGATTTGGTATCATGACAATTTTTTTTTTCAATCGCCTCATCTCACGTGCATTAAAAACTAATGCATATATAATAGTACAAGTACACCGCAACCACATTACTGTGTGTCAATGACGGTAACTCTTTCGTTTCATTGATCATCCCCCTTCCAGGTCAAAGAATAGAAATAAAAGATTTATTTTCTCCTCATATTTTTTTTTCTTACGAAACGTTTAAAACTAATGTTCAAAGTTATCATACACTCGCGGATCCAGTTTTTTTTTCCAGAGGGGGTCGGTAAGGGGTGCCTATTTTTGGTTATTTTACTATGTGAAAATATCATGTTTGATTTTTCCATAGGATGGATTCGTGCCCCCCCCCCCCCGTACTTCTAGATAAACACATGAAACAAATCAATTTAATTCTATTTTGATTATTAACTGATTTTCTACTTTTAAGAACTTTTAAATCTATTGAAAATCTTTGAGGCTTTTCCCCGTATCAATCTCCCTTGCAGAGTTGTCGTTCGTTCCTCTCTCAGCCATGTATGAGCCGATGGTAGAGAGTGTCCCCGTATCTGTCCCTGATTTTTCAAGAACAATAAAATAAATTAAATTTACGTCATTGACTATACACTTATGTATGGTGTGCATATATAGATAATGATGCATACATGCATGTGCAAACGTGTTCATGTCCTCTCTTAATTACATAACTCTTTCCCCCTTTTATAAAAGTGTGCATATTCTTTATTAACTTACAGTAATTGCACAGAATCGTCTTGTATAGTCCCTTGAGTGTCCCCATAATTGTCTTATTGGTCAATTAATTGTAGTTCCAAAAAAGGGAGGGATCCGAGGGAGATTTTTTCGTTTGGGGGGGGGGGTCACTTTTTATCCACAAAGCACAAAAATAATGATAAATCCTCACATACTAATTAAACACCATGACATTTAAAAAAAAATTGTATTCCTTTAAAAATAAGTATGTGACCCTCACCTTTTTTTGCTATATGAATACGCCAACATCAGGGAGGCGTATTTTTAAAGTACATGGAATAAGGGGCTCAAATCTGAAGGAGTGGGGTGGCTAAAAAAAATCGTGCAGGCACGTAGCATCGTTTTTTAAAGTGGGGGGGGGGGGGTGTGTGACAGACTCATCCAAAAATGTTGACTAGCAAACAAACAAAAATTTATATTAAATAAATCCCAAAATCATGTAAATCCTAATCCGGGGGTGGGGGTTGGGGTGGTCCCTGCCCCCCCCCTTCCCCGATACTTCGTGCCTGTCGTACAAGATCGATGTACATTGTAAGATTACATCGGTGCACATTTATATGAAAGTTGAACGCATTTTAATTAAACATTAAGCCCATCTCTCATTAGCGTTTTGATAACAACTGATCCAGTGTCATTCTGCCCGTGCCAACTGCGATATGTAGCCGACCTTACCCTAACATCGGACCGATGTAAATTGGCTGTTTGTCTGTGAAGATCAGTCCGGAATTCAGATCTGAATATGTGTTTTTCGGGAAAATCTATGAATTAATATTTATAAATAAATGCTTAAATGTTTGTATTCCTTTTGCTGTCACGATCTTTACAGGAACAGAGCAGTACGTTCTTTGAAATTCCGTGTAGTACTTTATTGTGTCTTTATAGTGACGTGTGTACATTTTATATTTATAGTGACATGTGTACATTTTATATTTATAGTGACATGTGTGATGTACATTTTATATTTATGGTCACACGTGTACATTCTCAGCGATTACGCATCTTCGCTAGCCAAGGGTTTTCGGTCCATTTCGGAGCGGAGTGGACCGAAAACCCTTGGCTAGCGAAGATGAGATTATGTATAGTGAGTTCAAAAATAGATTAAACACAATGCATCAGGTTTGTATGCATGCCCTACGAATGCAAAACATGAAAAGAGATATTTTTAAAAACTCCACACATCTAGCAGAGAGAGAGAGAGAGAGAGAGAGAGAGAGAGAGAGAGAGAGAGGGGGGGAGGGAGAGAGAGAGAGGGATTGAGTTTCATTTGCATCAATTCAGCAAATTATGTAAACTACAGACTGTGCATCATTGAGATACGAATATTGACATTTTTAACTGTCTTTGTCTGTGATAACATAACGAATCAGTTTTGAACCCTAAAACCCAAAAACTTCATAAAACATGAGTGACACAAAATGGGCGTCTCTTATAGCATAACCGGAAAAACGATATTGGCTGCGCCGCGTAATAATATATAGCATGTGCTACAAAAAAGTGGTTTTAAAATAATGTTGTTTTAAAGTGTACAAATTATTTATATGTATATTATTTCTAATTTGACCACGCCCTTACCGAAATTATCACCTCATAATACTCAAAGAATGATTCTTTATTCCTTAATCAAAACATATTTAAACATATATGTAATCAAAATAAAAGGTGTGGTTTTAATTGAACCATGCATATCTCTGACATGATAATACTGATTTCTGATTAAATTCAATGAAATGCATGCCTTTAAAATCAATGAAATCAACGGTTGGACTTGGGAACGAAGGCGTTCGGATAACTGATAGGGTTCCATTGTATAACTTTCAAAAATAGTTGCAAACGGTAGATAACTATGTGCTCATGTATGCCTTCTTCCGATGATTAAGCAATATTAAAGAAGTTGTCCTTCTTTGAAAACCTGTACAAAAGTTGTCTCATGGCAAGATACATACGAAAATGCGACTTATTTACATGTATGTCCACATGCGACTTATTTATGTCAACATGCGACTTATTTATGTTACTTATGTCAACATGCGATATTTATGTTGACATGCATCTTAGTAATGCTAATATGCAAAATATTTATATTGACATGCGAGATAGATATGTTTACAGATAACTTATTGATGTTAATTGTTATATGAAAATATGCAATTTATTAATTTATCTTACATGTTCACATAGATAAGTTAGTTTTTAATATATTTATCCCACATGTTAACATAGATAATTTGCATGCATTTCGGCATAAATAAATTGCATGTCAACATAAAGAAGCTGCATGTCAACATATTTATCTTGCATGTCACCATACTTAATTTGCATTTCTAAATAAATAAATAAATTGCATGTCGTCGACATAAATGAGTTGTATCTGATATTTTTTGAAGTCACATGTGGGTAGTTATTGAAAGTTTCTGACATTTAAAAAAAATTGTTTTGATTACATTTTTTTTTGCATATTATAATATTGTTGCTTGTTAACATAATTATCCTGCATGTCGATATCGTTTAACATGGTGACCTACTTTACAGAAAAAACTTGCATACAAGGGGCAGAAATTTTCTATATCGTAGACTTCATAACGATGGTCAAGCAATTGAACCGTTTAAAGACCTAATATATGAACACTACTTTTCTTAAATATGGAAATATGTAATTTGTCCTGCATGTGTGTGTGTGTGGGGGGGGGGGGGCAGAAATCAATATACCGCCATACATGCGTGAATCCAGAATTTTTTTTCGGGGTGGGGGGCGAGGAAAAAATTGTTTGCTAGGAGTATGGTGGATTTGGGGAAGTCGGGTTCCAAGGCATGTTTTCAATAATTTTACTATGTAAACTTGATAAAAATTCTAATTTTGAAAGCCCTACCCGGTCCCCCTCTAGATTCGCGCATGGCTATAGAATTAATATGTGGGCGATATTTGATAATATTTAAAGATAATTTACTCTGTCTATAACCGGAGTATACTTTATAAGCATGTCAACGTAGGGTCACACATGTTGATGCATTATGCTCTTTTGACATTCTTACCCTGTATGTCGACATAATCATTTTGCATGTTGACAAAATTCATAGAATAATAATAGCTTGCATATAGAAGCGTACTAACAGGCCACCACCATATATATAGTTGATGCAAGCCATGCGTGGTATCTGTATAGTTCATTTGCATAGATGTATCTTTTACATTTTATATTTAAGCTTTGTTTTAAAAAAAAGACACTGACAACAAGGCGTAGATTACGATGGCTGCTATAGGAAATATCCTTCAGATATCTTTTATAAATAATAATAGGCAACAAAAAGAAAACCGAAAAAATTGAATAAACACATAGATCAAGCGTCAGGATGTTTTGCCTTCCTGAGAAAATTATTCAACAACATGTATGTATGTGTAAAGTTCTACTACAATATCCTTTCCATAAAAACAAGTACCATTATATGCATGGTTGTATGTAGCGAATGATGCGCATGTGAATTTGGAACGGAAATATAAGTCCTCTCATGTTGATTTGCATACTGCACAAACAAAAATGTAACTTTGTGAACCGTGGTACTATATACACCCTAAACCAGCTTTGATTTGCTTGCGAGAAATTTTCGGGAAACCAGTTGTCAAAAGTCTATATGGTATATCATTTTCTGGATAATCTGCAACTTGGTTGTGAAAATAAGTCTTCGCAAACCTGTTAGCGAAAAAAGTCGTCGCGAATAAGTTTACAGTTTTGCTTTGCTATATCATATATATTATGTGATAGGACATTTTAACAAATCTACTGTAGACACTGACTGTATGGTTGATGTAATATAACTATTTTGTCATTGTTCACAACATTGGGTAAATGATTTTGTGCGAAATAAATACTCATTTTTTTTCAGTGGGTGGCACTGTAACTCCCAGGTCGTCAATCCGAATTTTTTTTAGATACAATTAAATCCAGAGATTGATCAAAAACAAAAACAACTAGACTCTTGTTGCTATAGCAACAAAAAGGTCTTCCGTACCTTATGTATTAATCTTAAAAAAATTCATTTGTCTTGTAAAACGAAAATGGATATACTGGATAATGGAATTTCCCACTTATCATTTCTATGTAAAACAAAACAAAAAGACAAAAAGTCAATTTTTGAGTACTTTCTGTGACGACCGGAAGTTACGCCGGATCAGACAGAACATAGAAGACATATCCTCATACATTGTTCTGTCTTTCCTTAAAGTTTTGATGTTCAAGTTTTATTTACTTATGAGATCTCGCTGAGAAAATGTTTCTGTTTCAGGACCGGAAACGGACAAACGGAAGTGATTAAGGAAATTAAAAGTAGATATTTTTAGTACATTTACCTACGGTACGTTACTGTTCATCACACTGAGTAAATTGTTTAAAAAAATCTAAACTTTAAAAAAAAAACTTCATTTTGCTTGAACGCTTCGAGTGAGAACCGGAAGTGACGGACGACCAAATGAAACCCGTTAAACACGTGTTCAATCAAATGTCTTTCATCTATATAAGTTTTGTATCTTGGTCTCTTACAGTTTCTGAGATCTCCGGGTACAAAATTTTTATAAAAGAAAACTACCTGAGATATTTGAGATGTCTCACCGGAAGTAGAATTTTTTCGTTTATTTATCCATGTGTAGATGAACTTTTGTATTTTTGTTGCTAAAATGTAACTTCCATGCTAAATAACCCAAATATTATTAAATAATCAAATTTTGGTGTACTTCCTGTGATGTGACGACCGGAAGTTACGCCGGATAAAACAAAATATAGTAAATACATGTTCATACATAGGTCTATCATCCCACAAAGTTTGGTTGTTCAAGTCGTTACCGGTTTTGAAATCTCGTCGAAATCAGTTTTTTTGTCTCGGGACAGGAAACGGACAAACGGAAGTGCTCAATGAAAAATTAATTTATTATTTGTTGTGTACTTGCCCATGGTACATTATTGTTCATCGAGCTAACTAATACTATCGAAGGAAAACAGTTAAACTGATAAATGGCTTGATTTGTTTGAACTCTTCCGGTGTGGACCGGAAGTGACGGTCGACAAAATAAAACCAGTTAAACACATCTTCAATCAAATGTTTATCATCCATGAAAGTTTCGTGTCTTCATCACTTATAGTTTTTGAGATCTCGTGGGAACAAAATTTGTTATAAAAAAGTTACTTAAGATAATTGAGATATCTCACCGGAAGTAGAATGTTCTTGTTTATGTATCATCGCTTAGATGACACATGTAAGGATTTATACTATCAGATTCATTCTATGTAAAATAAGTTAAATACATAAATATAATAATTTTTAAGTACTTCCGGTGACGACCGGAAGTTACGACGAACAAAACAAAATTGTTTAAACACATCTACAAATACAGGTCTATTATCCCACAAAGTCTGGACGTTCAATTGTTTGCCGATTCTGAGATCTCGAGGGAACAAGGTTTTTTGACGCGGGACAGGAAACGGACGACCGGAAATGATTTTTGAAAAAATGAAAAACATTCCTCGAGATATTATCATTCTCTATCATCTCTGAAAATTTCAGGAAAATCTATCCAGCCATCTCTGAGAAATTCTGCCGACAAAAAAGGAGAAAAAAAAAATAATAAGAAAGAAAGAAAGAAAGAAAGAAACAAAAAACACTACAATCACTATAAGGTCTTCCGTTGGAAACGGAAGACCTTAACTAGAGTCTTGTTGCTATAGCAACAAAAAGGTCTTCCGTTCCTCAAGTATTGATCTGGAAAAAAAAATCATTTTTGAGTACTTTCTGTGACGACCGGAAATTACGCTGGATCAGACAGAACATATTAAACATATCTTCATACATTGTTCTGTCTTTCCTCAAAGTTTGGATGTTCAAGTTTTGTTAGTTAGGAGACCTCGCTGAGAAAAGTTTTTTGTTTCAGGACCGGAAACTGACAAACGGAAGTGATTAAGGAAATTAAAAGTAGATATTTTTAGTACATTTACCTACGGTACGTAACTGTTCATCACACTGAGTAAATTGTTTAAAAAATCTAAACTTTTTAAAAAAAACTTCATTTTGCTTGAACCCTTCGAGTGAGAACCGGAAGTGACGGACGACCAAATGAAACTAACTAAACACATGTTCAATCAAATGTCTATCATCTATATAAGTTTTGTATCTTGGTCTTTTAAAGTTTCTGAGAACTCCGAGTACAAATTTTTTTAAAAAGAAAGCTACCTGAGATATTTGAGATGTCTCACCGGAAGTAGAATTTTTTCGTTTATTTATCCATGTGTAGATGAACTTTTGTATTTCTTTTGCTAAAATGTTACTTCAATGCTAAATAACCCAAATATTTTAAATAATCAAATTTTGATGTACTTCCTGTGACGACCGGAAGTTACGCCGGATAAAGCAAAATATAGTAAATACATGATCAAACATAGGTCTATCATCCCACAAAGTTTGGTTGTTCAAGTCGTTACCGTTTTTGAAATCTCGTCGAAATAAGTTTTTTGTCTCGGGACAGGAAACGGACAAACGGAAGTGCTCAATGAAAAATTAATTTATTATTTGTTGTGTACTTGCCCATCGCACATTATTGTTCATCGAGCTAACTAATACTATCAAAGGAAAACAGTTAAACTTATAAACAGCTTGATTTGTTTGAATACTTCCCGTGTGGACCGGAAGTGACGGCCAACAAAATAAAAGCAGTTAAACACATCTTCAGTCAAATGTCTATCATCCCTAAAAGTTTCGTGTCTTGATCACTTATACTTTTTGAGATCTCGCGGGTACAAAATTTATTTTTAGAAAGCTACCTGAGATATTTGAGATATCTCACCGGAAGTGGAATTTTTCTGTTGATTGAGCATCGCTTAGATGACATATATAAAGATTTATACTTATATATTCAATCTTTGTAAAATAAATTAAATACGTAAAAAAAATTATTTTTTAAGTTCTTCCGGTGACGACCGGAAGTTACGACGAACAAAACAAAATAGTTTAAACACATCTACACATACAGGTCTATTATTCCACAAAGTTTGAATGTAAAAGTCCTTGTTGTTTCTGAGATCTCGAGGTGACAAGCTTTTTTGTCGCGGGACAGGAAACGGACGACCGGAAATGAATTTTGAAAAAATGAAAAAAAAAGCCTCGAGATATTATCATTATCTATTATTTCTGAAAATTTCAGGAAAATCTATCCACTCATCTCTGAGAAATTCTGCCGACAAAAAAGGGGAAAAAAAATAATAATAAGAAAGAAAGAAAAAACCTAACAATCACTATAAGGTCTTCCGTTGGAAACGGAAGACCTTAAAAATCTTTTTAATGAGGTGTGTGCGCTAAAATACGTATGCGCCAAATTTTCTCGTTTTACAGTTATATGTGGGATTTGGGTTTTTTGGGGCATGTTGGTTGTTTCGATGTTCATTTCTAATAATCTCATTTTACTACATGTTCATATGTAAATTTACTAACACTGGAAAAATTCGTGGTGGTGGTGGTGGGTGGAGGCTCCATCTCCCCCTCAAAATCAGCATTTGAAAAAAACTGCTTTAAATGCGTCATTAAGCTAATTTAACGTCTTTATTTTATACCAAGTAGCTAAAATAAATATTTTTTTTTGGAATCATTTAAGCATTGAATCATTATTTTTTTTAAAAGATGTGGTCTCATAACTGCAACGGTGTGTGCTAGCGCGTTATGAAAATTTGTTTGCACACACCGTTGCAGTTATGAGACAAAATCTTTCAAAAAATAATGATTCAATTCTTATATTTACGTTTTTAAACATTTATTTTCTTTCCGCAAATATGATTTATTTGAAAAAATTTCGGTCTTATTCAACGAGTAATGTGCAATTAACGTAAGAGCCATTTCAACAGCCGAATTATGCTGACAAATAGTGCACAGCGTTTTAAATTCTTATAACACAATTTTATTTTTCATTTTGCAATTTGATGATTTTTTTTCTATACTAAGAAATTAATCAATTGAATTCATTTAACTCTGAAAAAAATATTTACATCAATGAAATATTAATCAGCGTAAGTAAAATATCAGGTCGTGATCCGGTTTGAGGTCGTGAGGAGAGTCAGTCATGTTCTTCGAGAAATACTGAAGGAATACTGAATGTGTTCATACGCACCAGATTTGGTGATTGGGTCTTCTGTGTTATGCGTAAATATCGCTCAAATCAATCAATGCAATTTAATAGGGGGAAAGAAAGTGAATGTAAATATTCATTGATGTCTTCTTTGTACTACTGATGTTGACTTTTGCGTGGCTTATTTCTTGATCGATGTATACTAAAGCTACATTGAGAGCACCGACTAAACGGGCATTCATGGAATTCTTGTGTATTCTGAGAGACAATGATAATTTACACACTTTAATCAATTTTTATGGATAATAAATGATTCAAAGATAGATGTAAATGTAAACAAAATCTGCTTTCTTTGGTTATAACATGGACTATGAAGATAGCAAGCATTGCAGATAAAAAAAAGCTGTTATTAATTTCATCGAACATATATTGTTTCTTTATGATTATGGCTTTTTACTCGCATGAATCACAAAAGAATGCATTTTATTACGCTTAAATATATGGACAATTTTTTTTTCTCTGATCCCCCAAATGTAACAGAGGCTTTCTAGTTTACATTAATTTTCTTTAATTTTTTCGGATATTTATTCTTACTCTACATTACAGTTTATTGATTGAATAATTGGATGTTGAATTTAAACATTTTTCTTTTAGAAACGTTTTTAAATCAAACCTTGTGTTATTATTTAAGATACAAGAACTGCACATAATACCGGTATATTATATTGTTGTTTTGTTTTCTAATTTGATCGCTTATTATCGTTTTCATCAGAGAGAGAGAGAGAGAGAGAGAGAGAGAGAGAGAGAGTAGAGAGATACTTTTTTTTAAAATAAAAGTCATTTGTTTTTCATTTGCTATAATGCAAAAACTGCTGAAATGGTTTTAAAGCTGCTTGGTCGGATTTTTTTTTTGGTTATTACAGTATCAAATAATTTTCCATACAAACCATTTAACATGTCAGATATTAATTAAATTTCAATGTTCTATCCTGAAGTAACAAACACAAAAGGATCGAATCTTTTATTGATAAAAAAAAAAATTCTGATTTTATGGTCAAACATGAAGATTACAAAACAATTCATTATTTTTAAAAATAATTTATAAAAATACACGAACCAATTATGTTTTAAACTATTATTTTCTATGAACTATGAAGAAAATTAGTAAAGAATCTTCAAGTTTTTGTCCATTTTTAACTTGGAAAATATATCAAGAGTTTCTACAGTCTCTCCAAAAGCGGCATAAACAAGCTTTTTACCTCCTCTTAATAATAATGTCAAAATGAATATAAGTATCGAGATTGCTTTTTCCTATAATTCAATATAGAATGTTTAGAATTGTTTAATTCTCTACTGAATTCATTTAAAGCCGGAAAGTACGGGAAAATACTTATTAAGGACGACGGATCCAATTCATTTCAGTCTACAATTGTGAAAATTCATGAAAATTTTATATGAAGTAGAGTAACAAAAGTTATATCGAAATCAATCAAAAATAACATAAAAATCGAATTAGACTTTGAGCAGGAACCATTTCAAAAAATGTTTGCAGTACTTCTCTTTTTCAATTGAACATAATGGGGAAAAGTTTTCTTGTGAGAGAAGAAATAAAACAAGAGAAAAAATAAGAAGAAAATGCTACAATAGATTTTAATTCCAAATTGAAATATGATACCTGTATGATGATAATGAATTATCATTAAGTAAAAATGACCATGTCATTGACTTTGTTGTTACGGGGGCGCGTGCCAAAATGCGGTGTGTCATTATTTTTCTTCAATTTTCTTCTTCATTAAAAGTAATGCGCAAACTCAAGAAAAAGGTTATGTGCATCATTTTGAGGCTGATTTATGAAACTAAACAATTATTAGAGTGTGCTAAAAAAATGATGAAAATCTTCAAAATTTAAGTACAGGGACAGTTATGCCGAGCGCAGCGAGAGGCGGACGAAGCCCGCCTCGCGAAGCGAGGTATAATGGTAACACGTATATATAAGAAAATCAGTGAAAAATGAGATTTGAATCAGCGGTACTAAGGGCAAAAAAATTGTCTTCCAGCCCTGGGCGCCGCCATATTGGCCGCCGTTTTGTTAAAAAAAGTACACTCGATCATTAAATTGTGATAGAATAGGTTCCAAGTAATTTTATAATTATTTGTTGTTTGAATAAATTTATTATTGCTCTCATATGTTTTCATATTATACAGTTTCATTCAAGTTATTTATTTGGTAAAGTCACCTATGGGTTTCCATACATGTAAAGTATTTAGGTTGTTGTTCATGGTCTAGTGATTCTTAATTTTGGTTGGTTGGTTTTAAAGTGAAAGGTTGAATTCTTTGAAGGTAGAGTGATTTTGGTGTGTTTGATTTAATTTCTCCAGTGACTACTGTTGAGAGAGGTCTGACATACATTCGATTCTATACAGACTTGGACTGAGACCTAAAGTAAGAGAGTTTAACTTTATTAACTTGTGTGAAAGATAAATAAATTATAAATTAAAATATAGGTTTAGAATGCTATCTATTGAAGTAATTATTTTATCGGTATTAATTATTTATTTGGTTGATTTGTAGAGTCATTCCTACAATCCTACAGTAGTTTACAGTGTAGTACCTGCATGATGTCAATTGCATGTTACTAAGGTTCTGATACCATATATCTGGTAAGATCTTTGTTTTGTGTGACTAACAATAAATGTATGTGGTGTCCAAATTGTCATAACTGTATCTTTAATATATGTTTTACATTTATAAAAGTCATAATTATGCATATAAGTAATAATTTACATATTGATCACTCTCGATAATAATGGTGAAATATGAACAATTGATTGGATTTTTATTTGATCTATTTTCCATTTCATTAATGTAGTAAATGTGATTGAATTATGAAATGGGATTATTGCACTTGATATGTGTTTGTGTTGTCTTGTGGTGTGTATGTTTATGTATGTTTGTGTGTGTTTCAGAGCCATATATCTCTCACAATAAATCTGTTACATAGTCTACGTGTGTCCAGTAATTAATCCCGTAACAAAACGACTACCGCTTGTCGATGTTTTTTGCCCCTAAACTCGATTAAAAACTTTCCAATGTTTTAATTAACGGTAATTTAAGTTTTAAAAAATTAAAGTGAATACCAGATAGGTTTCAATAGTGCTTCAATCAAGAAACACGACTAGTTCTAAGTATGTCTTATCAAATTATCAGATGGAAAATAAAAACATTAACATCAAGAAACTGATCTTTTAGCGAGCGCAGCTCGCCGGCGCGCAGCGCCGGCGCGAAGCGAGCTCTAACGGCAAGGCGTGTGTGAATAGAAAATTCGGACCAGTTTCACATTCATTCAACGGATTTTTTTTGGCGTCAGTAAATCGGACCAGTAATGCATTGTTTTAATCGTCCCAGTAGTTCCCTGTAATCATGGCAATTTTTATCACTTCACACTCTCACGAGAATCAGCAAAACAATGAATCAAAACAATAACGAAGTATTACGACATACTGTACAGTCAATGTTACCTCTAAAATTCACCTCAGTACACTCTCAATCAAAAATAATCGAGTGACGTCACAAAGGTTTGCACATTGATCCGATAGATTTTTTCGGCGTCAGTAAATTTTGACCCACAATTCATAGTACCAATGGTTTCCAAGTCCTCACGTTCTCGCGAGAATCAAAGTAAAACTTTTGAGAAGCATATAAGATG